>JABMCL010001881.1:52500-180000 GCA_018857735.1 Alviniconcha marisindica
ATTCTCACCCTACACACACACACACACGCACCCGCACGCACACGTACCTACGCACGCATACACGCAAACTCGAGCACACTCACACACGCGCGCACCCATACTCGTGCGCGCGCGTGCTCACTCACACTCACACACACACACACACACACACATATATATATACACACGCGAGTGCCCTTGGAAGTACAAAAATGAGGGACAAAAATAAACAGCAATACAAAAGCATGTGGCTCACAATACCCGATCAAGCTAGGATCGCGTTGCTAATACTATTGGCTCTTAGCTCGAAGGCCTTGGAAATATAGATTGCAAGTGGAAAGGATAGTCTTGTATCTGCTAACAGGATTGCCACCTTAAAAGCAGAAGGGCGGTTATAAAACTTAGAAGGCAAATAAGTTTCTCTTAGCGTTTTATATTTTGGGCATACTAACAAAAAATGAATTTCTGATTCGTTGGTGTCGCAAAATGGACAGGTAAAAATGTCTGGTGTTTTTTGTGAATATCGCAGACGATGTGTTTTTAAAGGGGATACGCCTAGTCTGAATCTGACCAAATGCTTTCTTAAAACAGCTTTTTTAACAGTAAACAAATAATCTGCAAGAGAATGACTTTTTTAAATGTGGAATAGAAGGCAAGACGATCCTTTGAAGCCATGGCACTGTACCAGTCTTGAAGACAGCAGTCAATTAATCGCTGTCTAAACTCGCACAAAAATCTTTTCGTGTTACAGACTCCCTGGTTTTCCCAAACGAAGCCGAAGCCGTATCGATACAATGTAAAACAAACATAAGAAACCCAGTTATTCTTGTTCTTACAATGCAAGTCATAAAGCATTTTGTATGATTTGGAAGGGAGGCGGTTGTCTGGCATTCTTACAAGGTTCAGCCAATATTTAATACATCTTGTGTATGTGTTAACATAAAGAGGATATCTACCAGTTTCCCCATAAACTAGTGCGCTTGGTGTTCTTGTGCTAACATTCAAAAATCGTTTGATAGCAAACAGATGTATTCTTTCAATTATACTATAGTCAGCCATAATTCCCCAAACCTCAGACCCATAGGTTAGCATTGGTTGGATTTGGCAATCAAATAGCTTAAAGAATAATTTGGGACATTGAGAGAGAGAGAGAGAGAGAGAGAGAGGAGAGAGAGAGAGAGAGAGAGAGAGAGAGAGAATTTGTGTGTGCAGGCAAGCATTCAGTGTACATATCTGTGAGTGTGTGTGTGTGTGTGTGTGTGTTGTGTGTGTGTGTGTGTGTGTGTGTGTGTGTGTGTTGGGGAAGGGAGCAGCATGTTTGCTAGCAGAACTCTAGTAGTAGCATGAACAGCCATAGGTATCTGACTGGTTACAGGGCCGAAAGTGAACTGACTGAAAGCTCAGTGATTTGATTCCTTTCATCATTCGTATGTAGATCTATGAACTCTGTGCCTGAAGAAATTACCTTGAAAATTTGCATGTGTTTGAATTCTCTTGTCCCATTGACACGAGCATTCTGTGGAAGGTGAAACTCAGTGTGCAGGTGTATATTTATACATGTTTTCTTCTTGTCTGCCTTCAGCCAACAGAGACCAGGTAATGGACCAGCTAAAGCTAGCACTGGCTTGGAACCGCATTGACATTGCCAAGTCAGAAATCTTCACAGATGAGCGGCCATGGCCTGTGAGTGGGTGTCCCTTTGTACTGAGCTGTCCCAACTTTAATTGCAACAGGATGTATGTCATTTATGACTCATTGCAACATGATGTATGTCATTTATGACTCGTTGCAACATGATATATGTCATTTATGTCTCATTGCAACAGGATAATATGTCATTTATGACTCATTGCAATATGATGTATGTCATTTATGATTCATTACAATATTCATGATGATGTGTTGTTCAAAGATCATTACAGTATGTGTTGTGCTTCATGAATCATTGCAACATGGCGATGTATTCTTCATGAATCTTTGGAATATGGTTTAGTTGCAACATGATGTTGTGTCCTTCACAAATCATTACAACACAATGCTGTGTACTTTATGAATCATTTCAACATGATTTGTAATATGATGTTGTGTCTTTCATTCATGAATCATTATATTAGTGTATTCTTCATAAATCATCACAACATGATGTTATGTCCTTCATGAATCATCACAACACAGTGTTCATGAATCATTGCAACATGATAATGTGTCCTTCGTGAATCATTATAACATGATGGTTTGTTCTTCATGAATCATTGGGAAATATTTTGCAGCATATGTTCTGTCCTTCATGAATAATTACATAACGTCAAGGCTGTGTCCCTCATGAATTCTTACAACATAATGACATGTCTGTCACAAATCATTGCAACATGATGTTATGTTCTTTATGAATCATTGCAACATGATGTGCCAGTCATGAATGTGGGATTCATCCTGAGGGGACCCCATGTGGATGATGAGCTGTAAAAATCCAAGAACTGCTAACTGCTTTTCAGCACTGGCATAACAGGGTTGGGATTGGCCATGTAACAGGGTTGGGATTGGCCATGTAACAGGGTTGGGATTGGCCATGTAACAGGGTTGGGATTGGCCAGTTAACAGGGTTGGAACTGGCCATGTAACAAGGTTGGGATTGGCCATGTAACAGAGTTGGGACTGTCCAAGTAACAGGGTTGGGATTGGCCATGTAACAGGCTTGGGACTGGCCACATAGCAGGTTTGGGATTGGCCATGTAACAGTGTTGGGACTGGCCATGTAACAGGGTTGGGATTGGTCAGGTAACAGGGTTGGGACTGGTCAGGTAATGGTAAGGGTGAAGTTAAAACATACATAGGATCACAGTTATATCATATTTGTTTGCCAGACCGGACTCTTGGATGACATGATGATGTCGGCCATTCAGCTGAACCGTGTTGATTTTGTGGACTTGTTCCTGGACAATGGGGTGTCTCTCAAAGACTTTCTTACCATCAAGCGTCTCCTGAAACTTTACAATGATGTGAGTTTGTGTTTTTTGTTTTGTGTGTGTGTGTGTGTGTGTTTATGTGTGTGTGTGTGTGTGTGTGTATGTGAGTGTGGATTTGTTTCTGGACAACAGGTAACAAAGTTGGAGGGGATATACTGGAATGACTGTGTCTGTCTGTCTGTCTGTCCATGTGTCAGGCTTTGTCCAGAAGATACCCTCTGAACTGCTCAATCTTTTGTAACCAAACTTTTATGGTGTTGCATCATCATGGTGAAAAATAATTTGCTGTCTTCAAGGACGAGGTCACAGTGAGGGCTTGTGTAATCAAAATGTGACTGTTTCTGCTATTTCTTCTCTACTAATGGTTCTTTTGCAAGCAAACTTAAAGTGATGGTAGAGCATTGTAAGCCAAAGTGTCCAGTGAAAGTATTTGATTGCTGTGTAGTTCGAGCTGAATCTTTTGTAACCAAACTTTGTATGGTGATACATCATCATAAGCTGGGGTGTCATGCAAAAAATGTTGGTTGCTATCTTCAAGGTCAAGGTCACAGGGCTCATCAAATCAAAATATGACTGCTTATATTATATCTTTTGAACTTCTTTCGCTACCAAACATTGTTTGATGGTGCATCATCATAAGCATTGTGAAAATGATTGCTGTGCTAAAGGTCAAGGTCAAAGTGAAAGTTAAAAACTTCACTGAATGTTTGTCTGAACGATACTCTTCTGAACTATTTAACCTGTCATAGCCAAACTTAGTATGGTGATGCAGCAACATGAGTCAGAGTGTCTTGTGAAAGTATTGTTATACTATCTTCAAGGTTACATTCAGGGGACATATAATAAAAATATGATTATTTCTGCATATCTTCAGAGCTACTGATTCTTTGGGAACAAACTTAACTTGATAGTGCATCTTTATGAGCTGGAATGTGGAATGTCTTGTAAAAAGATTGGATTGCTGTGTTCAGGGTCCCAGTGATGGTTCAAAACTTGATTGATTGTTTGTCAATCCAATGTTTTCTGTACCACTAATACATTTGCAACCAAACTATGTGTGTAAATAAAGTGGGGTACAGTATACCGACAATGACTGTGACTTGCAGTATCTTGGCACTCAACAGAGGTGGGGAGGGGGGGGGGGGGGGGGAGTATTTTGCTGCAAAGGCCACAAACCTACCACTACACATTAGAAGTAGAAGTGCTGCAACAATCACTACTTTCAAGTCCACTCTGAAAACATTTCTTTAACCTGTATTATGTATCAGTCTATCATTCTGACTTGATTGATTTGATTTGATTTGATGTGTGTGTGTGTGTGTGTGTGTGTGTGTTGTGTGTGTGTGTGTGTGTGTGTGTGTGTGTGTGTGTGAGAGAGAGAGAGAGAGAGAGAGAGAGAGAGAGAGAGAGAGAGAGAGAGAGAGAGACTCAGTGTATATGTTTGATTTTTTTACATGTACATTAACTCACTCCCCTGTCTCCTGTCATGTTGTTTGTAAAGCACTCAGGGCTCTTTAGGAATTTGCGCTTTAGATGTTTAATCTGGAATAGGTTAGACTATAAATACAGCTTCACATGCTCCCTTTACTGCCAGAGATTGTTCTTTCCTTTTGACCTTCCTAGTTCATTCAGCTACCCCCCCCCCCCCACATCCTCTCAGCAATAAAGTGGCACATTTTGATATTTCACTCAAATAATTATGAATCTCTGTGGTTGACTGTGATCAGTTGATTTCAAGACTTGATGCCTCCACTGTGTCTGTATGGATCTCTGTTGATTTCAAGACTTGATGCCTGTTGATTTCAAGCTTGATGCCGCCACTGTGTCTGTATGGATCTCTGTTGATTTCAAGACTTGATGCCTCCACTGTGTCTGTATGGATCTCTGTGGTTGACTATGATTAGTTGATTTCAAGACTTGATGCCTCCACTGTGTCTGTATGGATCTCTGTGGTTGACTGTGATCAACTGATTTCAAGACTTGATGCCTCCACTGTGTCTGTATGAATCTCTGTGGTTGACTATGATCAGTTGATTTCAAGACATGATGACTCCACTGTGTCTGACCAGATCCCCAACAAGAACTGCTTGCTGTACACACTGCTCACAAAGGTCAAACACAGCCAGGTAAGTCAGCGTTGCTGCTTGTCAGACATTCCCCTTGTTTGGGGTACTATTTGTGGGGTTTTGTAGTTTGTTTTTCTTAAGTTGTTGGATTTTTGTTTCATGATTTTTGCTTCATGTGTTGAAAGTGGGGAGGGGGGTGGGGGGGAGATAAAAGTGTAATTGTCAGATCAGTCCATGTACAGATCACCCTCAGTACCTTATGCATGTCCTTGAATGTTCAGATTTGAGTTTGTATGGTCTGCCTGTGCACACATACTTCAATGGGTTCTTGCACAGAGTACCTTGCTATCAGACAACTAGATATGTTACTTTTCATAGTTGAGGGCACTGCAGCTGACAGGGGTGGTACACTAACAATTTTACTGGTACCAGAGGGAAGAAGGGGTGGTACACGAACCATTTTACTGGTACCAGAGGGAAGAAGGGGCGGTACACGAACCATTTTACTGGTACCAGAGGGACAAAGGAGCGGTACATGAACCATTTTACTGGTACACGCCAGAGGGAGGAATGGGTGGTACACTGACCTTTTTTTGCAATGATCAGTTTGAGCACAGTTTATTTTACCCTGAATTGTTTATCAGTTGAACCTTAGAATGAGTTGCATCATTTCATTCCTTTGTTACATTTATTATAAAATTGATTTAGATGTTGTTTAATGCCATTTAGTGTGCTGCCCCCCCCCCCCCCCCCCAGTGCATTTATTTTTACTTCTGTATAGTTATTGTTTGAAACTGTAAATTAGATGAACTTATTAGATATTATTTTTGTACTGATCATCGTATGGTCTGCTGGTACATGGGAGTGGTTCTTTAGAGGTTTCCATGCTTTTGTGTTGCTGTTACTATAATTAGTCACATTTTGTTTGTGTACCTAGAGAAAGAAGATGGTATGTATGGCTCTCAGTTTAACAAACACACCACTTAGCACCTTGTTCACCACTGCAAACTTCTGTCTCAGTAACACAAAGCCAAGGAAGTGACTGACAGGATTAGAAAAAGAAGAAGAAGATCAAATGGCTAAAAAGGTTAAAATATGGACACTTTACACACAAAAATTCAGAAGGGTGTTTGTATTTTAACTTTTGTACATTTTGATCTTAGTAGCAGCAGCACCCTTGAAATTATCAACCAGATTGTTACAAAACACAGGTCAACCCAAGAATACTTCTTTTCCCCCCACTATTTTTTTGGGGGGAGGGGATGGGGGGGGGGGGGGGGGGAGGGGATGGGGGGGGGGGGAGGGATGGGGGGGGGGGGGGGGCAATTTACTCTCTGTTTTGGATTTGGAAAACTGTCATAAGAAGGACAAATCATTAATTTGATGGTATTCTGCATTTACAATGTGTTTTTGGAAATTGCTGTTTGGCACTGGAAATTGTTAACACATTATCTTTTGTAGGTAAGTGACTACCAGAGCCACAACTTGTTGATTGGAAACATGGCTTGTCTGAAAGAAGTAAATTAAAGTGGCAGTCTTTTGGTGGTGATTAACTGACAGGGACTTGTCTGAAAGAAGTAAACTAAAGTGGCAGTCATTTGGTGGTGATTAACTGACCGGGACTTGTCTGAAAGAAGTAAACTAAAGTGGTGGTCCTTTGGTGGTGATTAACTGACAGGGACATTTGGTAGTTCCATTTGGATCTTTTCACTGGTGCTCCAGGCATTTGATACAGTTTTGGGTGTGTTTTCTTTATTAGTAAAAGATTCACGCATACACACACACACACACACACATTCAGCTTTTTGTTTTGTTTTGTTTTTGTTAGTGGTGAATTAGTCATTAAGGGCACCTGGTAGTTCTGTTTTTGACCCCCCCCCCCCCCCATATTAATAGTGATTTAGTGACATAGGGCACCTGGTAGTTCTGTTTTTGATACCCCCCCCCCCCCCCCATATTAATGGTGATTAGTGACATGGGCATCTGAGTTCGTTGACCCCCCCCCCCCCCCCCCATATTAATGGTGATTTAGTGACATGGGCATCTGGTAGTTCTGTTTTTGACCCACCCTCACCCCCACCCCCCATATTAATGGTGATTTAGTGACATGGGCATCTGGTAGTTAAGTTTTTGACCCCCCACCCCACATATTAATGGTGATTTAGTGACATGGGCATCTGGTAGTTCTGTTTTTGACCCCCCCCCCCCCCCTATTAATGGTGATTTAGGACATGGGCATCTGGTAGTTCTGTTTTTGACCCCCCCCCTACCCCCACCCCCTATTAATGGTGATTTAGTGACATGGGCATCTGGTAGTTCTGTTTTTGACCCCCCCCCCCCCCCCCCCCACATTAATGGTGATTTAGTGACATGGGCATCTGGTAGTTCTGTTTTGACCCCACCCCCACCCCCACCCCCCATATTAATGGTGATTTAGTGACATGGGCATATTGTTTGAGAAAAATGATTGTTTCCATGGGGAAAAATGAGCGTGAACCAAAATGTTGGGAAGATGACTAATTGTACTGAACTTTGGCTTAAAAGGCATATATTTCACAAATTTTAATGCCAATTATATCCGCATTTTCATGGACAAAAGACTATTCCATTCCATATGATGTTACATATGTCTCAATAACTATGGAAGAGTTGGGGGGAGGGGGGGGGGGGGGGGGGGGAAGAATGATACAAAATTGTGGAATCAGAGCTTTTTACTTATATGATTTGGGTGTATTTTGTATGCCTAAATTATCAGCATACAAAAATATGAAAACTTTCAACAATATTATCATAAATATTTCTAGACATGTTTCATGGTTCGTTCGTTTTTTGGTCTGGAATAGGCCCAGTTCTGTGTTTTCGGTGGCACATGCATGTCTTATGACCTCTTGCTGCCATAGCGTCAGTTTCTGTGTTATGCTTTGTGTAGTCTTGGCACTGAATTCTCGAGCAATTCAAAGCGAGGCTTGTATTTCCGCTGCAAAGTATGAATGTTTGTCATTTTTCTGGAAGCTGTGTTGAAATTATTTTCAGATTATTTTCAGTGAGAACAAAGTGAAGTGGAAAGGAAATCAAAATACTCTGTTTTACTTTTTTTTTTTAATGTGCACTCTTATCTGCATTTGAGTGTAAACAGGTCTGTGGAATGGAAATAAAGCAGGGGTTTGCGTGCTCACCTGTTTGCGTGCTGACCTGTGCTGATCTGTGTAGTTTACCCCTTCATGCACAGAAAGCTTAAGTGTGTCATGACCTTAACACTCATCATGACATGGGCTAATACAGGCATAATCATGATACTATAGGGATAGGCTGGCTAATACAGGCATAATCATGATACTATAGGGATAGGCTGGCTAATACAGGCATAATCATGATACTATAGGGATAGGCTGGCTAATACAGGCATAATCATGATACTATAGGGATAGGCTGGCTAATACAGGCATAATCATGATACTATAGGGATAGGCTGGCTAATACAGGCATAATCATGATACTATAGGGATAGGCTGGCTAATACAGGCATAATCACGATACTATAGGGATAGGCTGGCTAATACAGGCATAATCATGATACTGTAGGGATAGGCTGGCTAATACATGCATAATCATGATACTATAGGGATAGGCTGGTACATGCATAATCATGATACTATAGGGATAGGCTGGTAGTGGTACATGCATAATCACGATACTATAGGGATAGGCTGGTAGTGGTACATGCATAATCATGATACTATAGGGATAGGCTGGCACATGCATAATCACGATACTATAGGGATAGGCTGGCACATGCATAATCATGATACTATAGGGATAGGCTGGTACATGCATAATCACGATACTATAGGGATAGGCTGGTAGTGGTACATGCATAATCATGATACTATAGGGATAGGCTGGTACATGCATAATCACGATACTATAGGGATAGGCTGGTACATGCATAATCACGATACTATAGGGATAGGCTGGTACAAGCATAATCACGATACTATAGGGATTGGCTGGTACATGCATAATCACGATACTATAGGGATAGGCTGGTACATGCATAATCACGATACTATAGGGATAGGCTGGTACATGCATAATCACGATACTATAGGGATAGGCTGGTACATGCATAATCACGATACTATAGGGATAGGCTGGTACAAGCATAATCATGATATTATAGGGACTGGCTGGTACATGCATAATCACGATACTATAGGGATAGGCTGGTACATGCATAATCACGATACTATAGGGATAGGCTGGTACATGCATAATCATGATACTATAGGGATAGGCTAGTACATGCATAATCATGATACTATAGGGATAGGCTAGTACATGCATAATCATGATACTATAGGGATAGGCTAGTACATGCATAATCACGATACTATAGGGATAGGCTAGTACATGCATAATCATGATACTATAGGGATAGGCTAGTACATGCATAATCATGATACTATAGGGATAGGCTAGTACATGTGTAATCACGATATTACAGGGTGGATTGCATAGCATGTTTATAGCTAGTACTCTACAACTTCTATATTTTTTTCCCCCTTGTTTTAGTTGTGTTAATGTTGTGCTTTGTTTATGTCTTTTGTTTCTTTGGTTTTCCCATCTTTAGCATTGCTGTTTGTTTTGATTATTACTAACAGTAGTGCGAGAAATTTTCGTTTTTGCCAACCTGTATTGTCTGTTTTCAGTGTCATTCATTATATAGTGCTGTTTAGGTTGATGCGTTTAGGTGAGAGAGAAGAGAGGGATGGTGATGGAGAGAGTAGTTGTAATGGGGGGGGGGGGGGGGAGGAGAGGGAAATTGTGGATAGAGAGTGGGAGGTGAGGGAGAGGATGGGGATGGTGGGGGAGAAAGAGGAGAGAGAATGGGGGGGGGGGGGGTAGAGGAAGGAGAGGGTGGTGGTGGAGAGTATTAGAAGGGGGGGGGGGGGGGGGAGAGGGAGTGTGGATAGAGAGAGGGAGGGGAGAGAGAGGGAGTGGGGTGAGTGAAAGAGAGTAAAGAGAATCGGGGTGGGGGGGGGGGGGGGGGTAGTAAGAGAGATTGAGGGGACGGGGGTGTAGAGAGAGGTGAGGGAGAGGAGAGGGCGGTGGTGGAGAGAAGTAGTAAGGGGGGGGGGGGAAGGGGGGGGGGAGTAGTAGAGAGATGAGGGGGACTGGGGTGTAGAGAGAGGTGAGGGAGAGGAGAGGGCGGTGGTGGAGAGATAGTAAGGGGGGGGAGGGGGGGGTAGAGTGAAGGAGAGGGTGGTGGTGGAGAGTATTTAGAAGGGGTGGTGGTGGGAGAGATTTAAAAGGGGGGGGGGGGGGGAGAGGGAGTGTGGATAGAGAGAGGGAGGGGAGAGAGAGAGTGGGTGGTGGAGAAAGCAGAGGAGAGAGAATCGGGGGGGGGGGGGGGGGGGAGGAGAGTAGTAGAGAGATGAGGGATGACGGGTAGAGGAAGGGGAGGGAGGGGGAGGGAGAGGAGAGGGTGGTCGAGAGACAGTAGAGAGGGGGAGGGGGTAGAGAGGGAGGTGTGGGAGAGGAGAGGGTGGTTGAGAGACAGTAGAGGGGGGGGGGGATAGAGAGGGGAGGTGGGAGAGGAAGGGGTGGTTGAGAGACAGTGGGGGGGGGGGGGTAGAGAGGGAGGTGTGGAAGAGGAGAGGGTGGTTGAGAGAAGTAGAGAGAAGGGGGGGGGGGGGGGTTAGAGAGGGAGGTGTGGGAGAGGAGAGGGTGGTTGAGAGACAGTAGAGGGGGGGGGGGGGATAGAGAGGGAGGTGTGGGAGAGGAGAGGGTGGTTGAGAGACAGTGGGGGGGGGGGGGGGGGGTAGAGAGGGAGGTGTGGAGAGGAGAGGGTGGTTGAGAGACAGTAGAGAGAAGGGGGGGGGGGGGGGGGGTTAGAGAGGGAGGTGTGGGAGAGGAGAGGGTGGTTGAGAGACAGTAGAGGGGGGGGGGGTAGAGAGGGAGGGTGTGGAAGAGGAGAGGGTGGTTGAGAGACAGTAGAGAGAAGGGGGGGGGGGGTAGAGAGAAGAGGAGGTGAGGGAGAGGAGAGGGATGTTGGTGGAGAGAAGTAGTAAGAGAGGGCGTAGTGTGGTGGGGGGGGGGGGGGGGGTGAGGGAGATTAAAGGGGAGGGGGTGTAGAGAGAGGGAGGGAGAGGAGAGGGTGGTGGTGGAGAGAAAGTAGTAAGGGGGGTGGGGGGGATTAGTAAGAGAAAAGGAGGGGGGAGGAGAGGGAGAATGTGGGTAGAGAGAGGTAGGTGAGGGATGTAGATAGAGATAGGAAGTAGAAGAGAGGGATGGTGGTGGAAAGAGAGACAGGTGTGGGAGGGGGGGGGGGGTATAGATAGAGACAGGAAGTAGAGGAGAGAGATGGTGGTGGAAAGAGAGAAGGGGGGGGGGGGGGGAGGATAATTTACACCAACATGAATATTTGCCTTTTTGAGATTTGTGAGACATTTTAAATTGTGCATGATGATAACAAATGTCAGACTGTAGCTGTTCTGATTTGAGATTGTTTATGAGAGAAAAACTGAAGTTATGTTCTATTCATGTAAATGTAAACTGTAGCTGAGTGGAGTCAAAGGACTATTGTTCACTTGTGTGTGTGTGTGTGTGTGTGTGTGTGTGTGTGTGTGTGTGTGTGTGTGTGTGTGTGTGTGTTTTGAAAAATAACATCTGATGTGTGTGTGCCTTTTGTAATGAGATAAAACCATTTTTTACTGGTGTTATTGTAGTTACTAATGGTGGTGTTATGGTTACTTCCAGAGGTCATACTTTCTTTGTCATATCATTACATTAGCAGTGCACTAAGTTTTGTTCATCATTTTTGTTTTGTTTTGTTTTGCCACTTCAGTTTTTGCTCTAGAATAATGTTTTATTATGATTGACACATTATCGTTATTGTCAAAGTTTGTAAAGAGTCTGTGCATTACTGTAATTGATAATTTGGATGTTTGTCTTTTTCCAGTATTACAAACAACCACACACACACACACACACACACACACGAATGCATGCACACATGCTTGCATGCACACACATACACACACACTTATGCACTACTACACACAGCTACAAAAACAAAACATACCCAATGATGCTTAGGGTAATGTCCACAGAAACCATAGGTTGGGGGGGGGGGGGGGGGACGGTATGAGAGCTCAGCTCAGCTTCCCCTCCCTGGTCACACCACTCCTGAACTCTGAAGGATAAATTTTAACAGTTCAGTGATGATCATGTTGCTGTTTAAATTTAATGATGGGGGACTGGGTGATGGTCATGTTGCTGTTTAAATTGAATGATGGGAGACTGGGTGAATGTCATGTTGCTGTTTAAATTGAATGATGGGAGACTGGGTGAATGTCATGTTGCTGTTTAAATTGAATGATGGGAGACTGGGTGAATGTCATGTTGCTGTTTAAATTGAATGATGGGAGACTGGGTGATGGTCATGTTGCTGTTTAAATTGAATGATGGGAGACTGGGTGATGGTCATGTTGGGAGACTGGGTGATGGTCATGTTGCTGTTTAAATTGAATGATGGGAGACTGGGTGATGGTCATGTTGGGAGACTGGGTGATGGTCATGTTGCTGTTTAAATTGAATGATGGGAGACTGGGTGATGGTCATCAGAGACTGAGCCTGGAGCCTGTGACTACAGTTTACTACAGTTTACTAAGTATAACTTCAATTGTTTCGTCATAATGAAGGGTGGAGGCAAAAAAACTGAAGACAAAATTTGAAATCTTTTGTTGTGGTATTGTCTTGAATGCAGTTTGTAAGATGTTGGAAGACTGAATGTGAGGATGTCAGAGGGGGAGACAACTCCATTGCTTTGGAGCATAATAAGAGAAGGAGCATTGGCCAAAGGTTTGAGGTTTAAAATGGGGGGATGAAAAGTATCCATGTGTCTGCAAAAGACCAAAGCTGCCCATGAGCAGTGTACACAGTGAGGTCAGAGAGACAGGCAGGGGTGGAGTCAGACATGACAGATAGGCAGGGGTGGAGTCAGACATGACAGACAGGCAGGGGTGGAGTCAGACATGACAGACAGGCAGGGGTGGAGTCAGACATGACAGATAGGTAGGGGTGGAGTCAGACATGACAGATAGGCAGGGGTGGAGTCAGACATGACAGACAGGCAGGGGTGGAGTCAGACATGACAGACAGGCAGGGGTGGAGTCAGACATGACAGACAGGCAGGGGTGGAGTCAGACATGACAGATAGGTAGGGGTGGAGTCAGACATGACAGACAGGCAGGGGTGGAGTCAGACATGACAGACAGGCAGGGGTGGAGTCAGACATGACAGACAGGCAGGGGTGGAGTCAGACATGACAGACAGGCAGGGGTGGAGTCAGACATGACAGATAGGTAGGGGTGGAGTCAGACATGACAGACAGGCAGGGGTGGAGTCAGACATGACAGATAGGTAGGGGTGGAGTCAGACATGACAGACAGGCAGGGGTGGAGTCAGACATGACAGACAGGCAGGGGTGGAGTCAGACATGACAGATAGGCAGGGGTGGAGTCAGACATGACAGATAGGCAGGGATGGAGTCAGAGATGTTGTGACAGATAGGCAGGGGTGGAATCATATATGACAGATAGGCAAGGGTGGAGTCAGAGATGTTGCGACAGATAGGCAGGGGTGGAGTCAGACATGACAGATAGGCAGGGGTGGAGTCAGAAACGTGACAGATAGGCAGGGGTGGAGTGGAGTCAGAGACATCGTGACAGATAGGCAGGGGTGGAGTGGAGTCAGAGACATCGTGACAGATAGGCAGGGGTGGAGTGGAGTCAGAAACGTGACAGATAGGCAGGGGTGGAGTGGAGTCAGAGACGTTGTGACAAATAGGCAGGGGTGGAGTCAGACATGACAGATAGGCAGGGGTGGAGTGGAGTCAGAGACGTTGTGACAGATAGGCAGGGGTGGAGTCAGACATGACAGATAGGCAGGGGTGGAGTGGAGTCAGAGACATCGTGACAGATAGGCAGGGGTGGGGTGGAGTCACAGACGTTGTGACAGATAGGCAGTGGTGGAGTCAGACATGACAGATAGGCAGGGGTGGAGTGGAGTCAGAAACGTGACAGATAGGCAGGGGTGGAGTGGAGTCAGAGACGTTGTGACAGATAGGCAGGGGTGGAGTGGAGTCAGAGACGTTGTGACAGATAGGCAGGGGTGGAGTGGAGTCAGAGACGTTGTGACAGATAGGCAGGGGTGGAGTGGAGTCAGAGACGTTGTGACAAATAGGCAGGGGTGGAGTCAGAGATGTTGTGACAGAAAGTTGACAGTTTGTGTTCTATTCTGGTTTGGACCAGTAACCAATGAAGAGCTTGAAGAAGAGTTTGCATATGATCACTTCTGTGTGCCTTGAAACCCAATTTCATTGCAGAGCTCTAAACTTTCTGTAGTTTATTGTGAATGTAGAGTGGACAGCCAGATAGAAGAGAATAGCAATAGTCTAACCTGCGGAGAACAAAGGCACAAATGAGAGCTGTGGTTGCTTCATCGGTCAGTTACTGAGTTAAACTGTGTCAACATAGAGTGCCCCAGCATATCAGTTTTATGTTTAAATTATTTCATTGCTTTCAACAGCAGCCAGATAAGTGCATTTTCATTTTTCACTGTTTAACTGTTGTTTTGTCATTTAACTGTTGTTGCTTGAAAAAGGGGCTTACCCCCAAAATTTATATGTTTTGTATTGTCATTATTAAATTAGCATTTTTTTAAAATACCTTTTATATGTATGGATCTTGTTTCAGAACTCCAGTAGTCATATTTGTTTCAGATTTAAAAAACAACTTATTACATGACTTGCCTGTGTGTATTCTGTGCATCTTGTCAACAACAAATGTTGGTGAAACGTTTTTAGAATGCATGCAGATACAGTAGTAATTTCTACTTTTCCATTTTCTGTTGACGAGTTCAAACACACAGAGATAAGTTTCCCCCCCCTCTTTTTGTTGTTGTTGTTGTTGCTGCTATTGGTTTCATGTCAAATGACTGTTTATTTGCTGCTTTGAAAGAAACAGTTTTGCTGATGATTTTCACATTCTTTGTCATGTCTCACCAAAGGGCATTTATTTTTAGCCTTTGTGTGTGTGTATGACGTGCAGCATTTATAACAAATGTAAAGTCAGCTGCCTGAGTGTAACAAGTTGAAGATGTTTCAGCATACGGACTTTAGCCTGAAGGATGTGGGCACACTGCTACACAGCATTTATAACAAGTATAAAATCAGCTGCCTGAGTCTAACAAGTTGAAGATGTTTCAGCATACGGACTTTAGCCTGAAGGATGTGGGCACGCTGCTACAGGACCTCCTGGGGGACTACTTTCAGCCTGATTACCTGGAGGTGATTTACTCCTGTCATTGGCATACACATATATATTATGGCATTACATCTCCGCTTGCACATAACTTGTATGTTCAAATGTATACACAAGCCCACTGGCATCTGCATTTTTTCTTCAGTTTTGAGTAGTGTATGTTTGTCAGATATAAGCCTTTTATAACTGCTAAAGTGTTAAGAGTTTATCTCAAATCTAAAAGACCATGAGTCAGTCCATACCCCCCTCCCTCCTGCCCCCATCCCCCTTTGGAATTTTACCACATGGTAGTAGTTGAGTACCTTGACCCCCAGAGTAAACAGTTAGGTTGTCTGCAAGTGAGCTGTTGCTGTTTGTGTCTATTGGGTTGGTTCTAATAACTGTACTGTCAAGAATTTCTATTAGCAGTGACATTGTCTCTTAGCGACTCATTTGTTAGGACAGAAAGGCAATTTGAAATAGTATTTTACAAACTGCACAATCTCTGACCATGTGCAGCCTGTCTGATATGATTAGTTTTAGTGTTGGCTGAATTATGTGGGTGCACATGTGGGAAGAATGTTTAGGGTAAAAGTGTGTGTAGGTGATACAGAGAGAGTTGCCTCATTTGATGTGCATTTTTATTTAACACACTGAAGACATATTGAACTGAACTGAAGCAAATTCATGCACATGAAGCGGCAATGATACTGTCCAGAAGAATATTATGCTCAAAATGACAGAGCCTGAAGCAGGACCCGGTACTGTCATTTTGACCATTATTATTACTCATGGGCATAGAAAATCATCAGCTCTTTAGCAGGTATCTTGTACAAAGCTGCTTGCTCCCTCCATCCCCCCAACAAATGACAAAGCAAAACTAGACGTAAAAAGCTTCAGGATGAAAATGCGAACCTTCCCAGCCAGATTCTTGACTTCAGTAGACAAGCTTTGTGCCATTTTCCCCACCCCACCCCCATCCCCACCTTTCTCACACTGTTTGGTTGTTTCAGTGGGTTTTGTTTGTTTGTTTGCGTGGGTGTGTGTGTGTGTGTATTTTTAGGAAATTTCTGTGCTGCCACCTCCTCCCTTTATGTTTTTAGAATCAAGAGACAATCCCCATGCTGTACCCCCCCCCCCCCCCTCCAATCTCCAACCCTCCACATCCTGTCCTTCACGTTTTGCCAGTCTTGCAGTGGTTTGTGTGATAGCTAGGTTAGGGATTGTGTTTTGCCAGTCTTGCAGTGGTTTGTGTGATAGCTAGGTTAGGGATTGTGTTTTGCCAGTCTTGCAGTGGTTTGTGTGATAGCTAGGTTAGGGATTGTGTTTTGCCAGTCTTGCAGTGGTTTGTGTGATAGCTAGGTTAGGGATTGTGTTTTGTCAGTCTTGCAGTGGTTTGTGTGATAGCTAGGTTAGGGATTGTGTTTTGCCAGTCTTGCAGTGGTTTGTGTGATAGCTAGATTAGGGATTGTGTTTTGCCAGTCTTGCAGTGGTTTGTGTGATAGCTAGATTAGGGATTGTGTTTTGCCAGTCTTGCAGTGGTTTGTGTGATAGCTAGATTAGGGATTGTGTTTTGCCAGTCTTGCAGTGGTTTTTGTGACTGTCTTTCAGCTGGATGATCAGCAGACAGATGGAGGCTACAGAGCCCATGACCAGAACATCCCCATGTCTTCTGTTAATGGTGGTGAGCAGGGTTTTACACTTCTGCACTGAGGTCTAGTAATTAATACATCGCTGAGACTAGCGTTACATGCCACAATAGGTCAATAAGCATGTGCAGATGAGACACATCAGTATAGTGTGACATGGTGCAACTGGCCAATAAGCATGTGCAGATGAGACACACCAGTATAGCGTGACTTGGCGCAACTGGCCAATAAGCATGTGCAGATGAGACACACCAGTATAGCGTGACTTGGCGCAACAGGCCAATAAGCATGTGCAGATGAGACACACCAGTATAGCGTGACTTGGCGCAACTGGCCAATAAGCATGTGCAGATGAGACACAGGTCTCTCAACTGCCAGTTTTGCCAGACAGTTCAAATCTTTTCCTTTTGATGAACTTGCACTCACCAAAACTAAGCAAAAATGTCAGGTTGATTGTTCATGAATGAGAGAGAGAAACGTTCTGGCAAATTTTAATACACATGGGTGCTACCACACTCCTGTCAGACCTTTCATCAGTGGATGGAGCATTGTGTCTCCTGGCCAGATGTTTGTCAGACCTTTCACCAGTGGATGGAGCATTCTGTCTCCTGGCCAGACCTTTCATCAGTGGGTGGAGCATTGTGTCTCCTGGCCAGATGTTTGTCAGACCTTTCACCAGTGGATGGAGCATTCTGTCTCCTGGCCAGATGTTTGTCAGACCTTTCATCAGCGGATGGAGCATTCTGTCTCCTGGCCAGGGTAGCTTGATTAGCCTGTTGTTACTGTTAGTGGCAGAGGTAAGTTTGAAGGGGGGACAATGCTGTGCAGGCAACAGATATTGTTTATTTTATAACTTTGGTGGGTTTTTTGTTTGCTTTCTGCCCTTTCATTATGTTTGATGTGATAGGGAAACCTGAATGTATGTTATTGTTTTGTGCGATAGGGAAACATGAACAATTATTACTGTTTTGTGTGATAGGGAAACATAAATATTCATTCTTGTTTTGTGTGATAGGGAAACATGTATATTTACTATTGTTTTGTGTGGTACGGAAACATGAATATTTATTATTTTGCGTGACAGGGAAATGTGGATATTTATTATGTTTTGTGTGATAGGAAAACATGAATATTTATTATTGTTTTGTGTGATAGGAAAACATATTTATTAATGTTTTGTGTGATAGGTAAACATGGCTATTTACTATTGGTTTTTGTGAGAAGGAAACATGAAGATTTATTATTTTGTGACAGGAAACATGAATATTTATTGTTTTTTATGAGACAGAGAAACATGAATATTAATGTTTTGTGTGATTGGGAAACATTAATATTTATTTTGTGACAGGGAAACATGCATATAGATTATTTTGTGTGTGATTTGGGGGGGGGGGGGGGGGGGAGGTATGCAGACCATATCAAATTGTATATTTTATTCTTCAGAAACTAAAGGAGCAAATGGTGATATGAAACTTGCAAGACCTGCTCAGGATCTCTTTCTGTATGCTGTTTTGAGGAACCAACAAGACTTGGCCAAGCTCTTCTGGAGGGAGGGGAATGTAAGAGCAATTGATTATGTATCACTTTTCTTTGTGGTTGCTGTTGTATTCAACCAGCGTTACTTAGCCAAGCTTATGTAATTGGCAGGCAATGTCAGAGGAAGAGTGTATCATTATATTATTTGTTTTAATATTGTGGCAAACTGGTGCTATTTGGCCAAGCTGTTGGATGTTGTAGCAAACCAGTGTTACTTGGCCTAGCTGTTGGATGTTGTAGCAAACCAGTGTTACTTGGCCTAGCTGTTTGATGTTGTAGCAAACCAGTGTTAGTTGGCCAAGCTGTTTGATGTTGTGCAAACCAGTGTTACTTGGTCAAGCTGTTTGATGTTGTGCAAACCAGTGTTACTTGGTCAAGCTGTTTGATGTTGTGCAAACCAGTGTTACTTGGTCAAGCTGTTTGATGTTGTAGCAAACCAGTGTTACTTGGCCAAGCTGTTTTGTTGTGGGAAACCAGCTTTACTTTGCAAAGCTGTTTGATATGGCAAACAAGTGTTACTTGCCATGGTGATTGATGTTGCAGCAAACCAGCATTACTTGGATGGCAAACAAGTGTTACTTGCCATGGTGATTGATGTTGCAGCAAACCAGCATTACTTGGCCAAGCTGTTTGATGTTGTGGCAAACCAATGTTACCTGGCCTAGCTGTTGGATGTTGTGGCAAACCAGCATTGCTTGACTTAGCTGTTGGATGTTGTGGCACACCAGTGTTACTTTGCCAAGCTGTTTGATGTTGAGGCAAACCAGCATTACTTGACTTAGCTGTTGGATGTTGTGGCACACCAGTGTTACTTTGTCAAGCTGTTTGATGTTGTGGCAAACCAATGTTACCTGGCCTATCTGTTGGATGTTGTGGCAAACAAGTGTTATTTGGCCAAGCTGTTTGATGTTGTGGCAAACCAGTGTTACCTGGCCTAGCTGTTGGATGTTGTGGCAAACAAGTGTTACTTGGCCAAGCCATTTGATGTTGAGGCAAACCAGCATTGCTTGACTTAGCTGTTGGATGTTGTGGCACACCAGTGTTACTTTGCCAAGCTGTTTGATGTTGAGGCAAACCAGCATTACTTGACTTAGCTGTTGGATGTTGTGGCACACCAGTGTTACTTTGCCAGGCTGTTTGATGTTGAGGCAAACCAGCATTACTTGACTTAGCTGTTGGATGTTGTGGCACACCAGTGTTTGCCAAGCTGTTTGATGTTGACGCAAACCAGCATTACATGACTTAGCTGTTGGATGTTGTGGCACACCAGTGTTATTTTGCCAAGCTGTTTGATGTTGAGGCAAACCAGCATTACTTGACTTAGCTGTTGGATGTTGTGGCACACCAGTGTTATTTTGCCAAGCTGTTTGATGTTGAGGCAAACCAGCATTACATGACTTAGCTGTTGGATGTTGTGGCACACCAGTGTTACTTTGCCAAGCTGTTTGATGTTGAGGCAAACCAGCATTACATGACTTAGCTGTTGGATGTTGTGGCACACCAGTGTTACTTTGCCAAGCTGTACAATGTAGTGGCAAACAAGTGTGTGTGTTTTTATATGTAAGAGGATACCTGTATCATTATTTGTTGTTCAGGATTTGGGAATAGCATTATGATGGGGGCAAATAACTGTGTGGTTCATGTGTGTTGTTCAGGAGTCCACATCTCCTGCATGATGGTAAATTTCTGTATGGTTCATGTGTGTTGTTCAGGAGTCCACAGCAGCTTTATGATGGGGGCAAATGACTGCATGGTTCATGTGTGTTGTTCAGGAGTCCACAGCAGCTTTATGGTGGGGGCAAATGACTGCATGGTTCATGTGTGTTGTTCAGGAGTCCACAGCAGCTTTATGATGGGGGCAAATGACTGCATGGTTCATGTGTGTTGTTCAGGAGTCCACAGCAGCTTTATGATGGGGGCAAATGACTGCATGGTTCATGTGTGTTGTTCAGGAGTCCACAGCAGCTGCACTTGTGGCCAACAGCCTGCTCAAGGCCATGAGGAATTTCACTGATGACACAGACCTGAAGCAGCGTCTTCAGAACAGTGCTGAGTGAGTTTGATTCAACTGCAGTACAGCTCGCACTGTGATGGATATCTGTCTAAATGCCTGGGGAAAGCCAACATTTTGTGCATTTTGCATCTTGCTCATACACCAAATGCATTTCCTGCGTTGCCTTGTTTTGTCTCCTTTAAAACATTTTTTTTATACCCCATTAATAATGGTGTGCACTTCATATGAATATCTTTTTTATTTTGTGTTCTTCTAATTTCTAGCCTTAATTGGCATATATATTAGGCGGTTCAGGCGGGGTTGTTAACTCCCTTGACTTTTGCCCAGCATCGCTTAAGTCCCTTGGCTGCTTTTACTTCTGGTGCATACTTTCTTCACAGTGGAAGGCGGTGACAGTGAATTTGCGAATTTTACACTGCCAAGTTTAAAGACATTTCTGGAGGCCCATAGTTAGAATGTGTCTGGCAACAAGCAATAACTTGTTGCTTGTGCTATAGGATGTCCCAAAACAGTTTTTTTCCACGAACTTGCGATCTTCTGATCAGCCAAAAAATGACGCAAAGACACTTTTTTGCCACCCTCCATCCCCTTTCCCCGGTAATTTTTGCAACTGCAACAGTGGTGGCATTTGTACTGCTTCACAATTATCAGTTCAGCTTCCATTGTCATACACAGTGTGAAGCAATGCCTACTCTGAAATTGGCCTGGAAGTGACGCTGCAACCTCTCGCGACTTCCTGCGCAAAAAATTACAAAGGGCATTCACTGAACTGTGTGTTCCTGAACTGTGTGTAATTATGTAGCATGTACAGAAGCAAATAATGTAGCAAAAACGAAGAAGAAAAACATGCTAATCAACACTAACTTATAAATTATAACAATCTGTAATTATATGCCATCCATACACTGAAAATTCATACAAATATCACACAAATGCAGACTTATTCGTAACACACACACGCATGCATGCACGCACGCACACACGCACACACGCACACACGCACACACACACATACACACACCCACAACTTGGTTCAGCACACAATACCAGTAATCACAGAATGCAAAGGAACCACAACAAATTAAGAGGGAGGAGAGAATAGAACCAGCTATTGTAAGCAGACTGGAACAGCTCTGTCGTGAGAGCAGATTGGAAAGCAGGGGCACGATCAGTGATATAATTCATAATAACAATAGCAATAAAAATATAACAACAATAGCAATAACAATATAACAACAATAGCAATAACAATATACTTTATTCATAGGGCAGTGAGTTTCATTGAGCTGGGCTTGTAAAAAAAAGAAAGAGAAAATATTGGTTTTAATAAAAAGGAACATTGAAAACGTGTGTGTCTGAAGATGAACGGAGCTGTCTGGAAGGTGTGTATACAGTCAGAAGTTGAGAGAGGTGGACAGGAGAAGAGTCAGTGAAGGTGTTGAAACATAGTCAAAGTCTTGTATTTAATTCTTAAAGGTATTGGTAGCCAGTGAAGACTGCAGAGAAGGGAGTGTATATGATGTTGCTTGTGGGATCTCAGGACTAATCTTGCTGCAGAGTTGTGTACCTTTTGAAGTTGATCCAGAAAGGTTGAAGCTTGAAACCGTCCATGTGGGCAGGATTTAGTTTGCTTTATTTGTGTATTTTTCTGACCTTTTAAACAGTTTCTCATACATCTTTGAATCAGTTTTTGATTGAGCATGGCGATATTTCACTGTTTCACTAAGCTCTCTGAGGCAATGCCAGTGTTGACTGGTGTGACAGTTGGCCTTATCTTAATCTGTAAAGGTAGTTGTTTGACAAGTTGTTAACAATGATGCACCCAATAGGCTGTTTATGAAGGGAGTTGGACTTTCCTTTTTTTTTTCTCTATCAGATTTACTCTGTTTAAGGTCTTCCAGATCTGAACTAAATATAACGCCACAACAATTAATTACTTGCTTGTTTTTTTGTTCTACACTTCGACCTAAAATAAAAATAAAAAGCCCATTTAGTTGTATAATGATTTTTGGGACCTGGCTGTGTTTTCAAGGTGGTCCTGTATGCATAATTTCAGTGAGTTTGAAGACCTGGCTATTGGAGTTCTGAACAGCTGTTACACACACAACGAGCAAAAGGCCCAGGATTTGCTGATTCGAGAGATGAACAACTGGGGGAAAGCGACCTGTGTTTTGATTGCGGTTCAGGCAGACAACAAGCGCTTCATTTCCCAGACAGCCTGCCAGAGTCTGCTCAACTCCATTTGGATGGGGAAAATGTCACAGGATAATGGTTTGATCAGGGTTAGTAGAGTCTGATCCATCCATTTGGATGGGGAAAATGTCACAGGATAATGGTTTGATCAGGGTTAGTAGAGTCTGCTCCACTCCATTTGGATGGGGAAAATGTCACAGGATAATGGTTTGATCAGGGTTAGTGGCCAGAGAGAGAGAGAGAGATTGATTAACTTACAATACTGATGATCAAGGTCAGTGTCAGTTTGTCATTGTTGGTCTTTGTGTCCATCTTTGCAGTATCTCTTTGCCATCATTTCTGGATAAAAGCTTGAAATTATCCTCTTCCTTTGGGAAGAAAAATCCTACTAAATTCATTTAAAAAAATTTTTTTTAAATGTGCCTGTGTGCTTTTATCAAAATGTGAGTTATGACGGTTTTGGGAACAGGGGATGGGTGGGGGGCATCAGATTATTATGTAAAAGTTTGTAGTAACAATTTTTCATATTTAAATGTTGTTTTGTAGCTTGATAAAGGGGATTCCCCCAACATTTGCAGACTGTATTTTTGTCCTAATAAATAGTGTTCTTTTGAACCTTTTATGTGTTTGGATCTTGTAGGTAACAAGTTTTATTTGGTAAGAAGTTGCCCTGATATAACTGTAATGCTTGACTGGGCGTAAAACACCAAGTTACTTACTTGGTAAGAAATGGGAACTTTAGGTTTTTGGGGGGATGCTTTGCTCTGAGGACCTTGTGGAGTGTTCTGGACCCCCAATCTAAATTCAGGATTTTGACACGTGTTGGCTGCCCCCCTGTGTGTTCCTCTTCACAACTGTGCTTCTCTTCTTCAGCTTATCCCCAGCATGTTTGTCTTCCCACTCATCCTGGCCATCGTCAAGTTCCGCGATGAAGAACGAGCACCGTCTGAGTTATTCACTTCCAGAAATACCAAAAAGGTGGGTCATGTTTCTTCATGTCCGTGTTCATCTCCAGTGAGAAATGCTGGCACAGAGTCACCCAGAAGGTAGCACACCACCACAAGCAGAATACGTGAGTAGCACACCACCACAAAGAGAATACATGGGTAGCAAACCACCACAAACAGAAGATACGGGTAGCACACTACCACAAAGAGAATGCATAGGTAGCACACCATCACAAAGAGAATACATGGGTAGCACACCACCATGAAGAGAATACATAGGTAGCACACCACCACAAAGAGAATACATGGGTAGCAAACCACCACAAACAGAAGATAAGGGTAGCACACCACCACAAAGAGAATACAGAGCACACCACCACAAAGAGAATTCATGGGTAGCACACCACCATGAAGAGAATACATAGGTAGCACACCACCACAAAGAGAATGCATGGGTAGCAAACCACCACAAACAGAAGATAAGGGTAGCACACCACCTCAAAGAGAATACATAGCACACCACCACAAAGAGAATACATGGATAGCACACCACCACAAAGAATACATGGGTAGCACACTACCATGAAGAGAATACATAGGTAGCACACCACCACAAAGAGAATACATAGGTAGCACACCATCACAAAGAGAATACATGGGTAGCAAACCATCACAAACAGAAGATAAGGGTAGCACACCACCTCAAACAGAATAATTGGGCAGCACACTGCCACAAACAATACATGGATAGCACACCACCACAAACAGAATACATGGGTAGCACACCACCACAAACAAAATACATGGGTAGCATGCCACCACAAACAGTACATAAGTAGCACCTCACCACAAACAGAATACACAGGTAGCACTCACCACAAACAGAATACACTTGGCTGTGATCTTTACAGATATACAATAAGAGCACAGTGACAAAAAAAGGCGAGTTGGTGAGCCAAAGGTCGGCCACAGAGTTGTGCCCCTTCACCTTTATGGTCACATTTAAAAGAGTGTGTGTGGATATAATTGTTTTGTTAGGGCCCAGGTGAATTCAAGAGGAGGGAGGTGGAGCTGGGCTCCGGTAGAGAGTTGACTACCTTTCACTTCAGATTTTAACAGTTGCTTTTGGAACACTTCTTTGTGGCTGTGTCCCACTTGAAACACCAGTGGGGTCCCCACCACCTTAGCATTGTTGTTGTGGCAGTGGCTGATGGTCTCTTTGGTCTTTACGAGTCGTAACACGTGGACCAGCTATTCATCTTGACTCAATCCCCCCCTTTCCCCGTCCCTAATTAGCCTGATGATTTCTGTGGACGTAAAGCTCCATGATTACTTACTTACTAGTAACCTTTGTAGCTGACTTGGTGTAAGGTAAATTTGTTGTTAGTCCTGATATATCCTTTTGTGGTTGACTGGGCTCAAAGCACCAACTAACTAACTAACTTGCTGTAAGGTAGCAAGTCTAACTGGTTATGTTTCATGCAGCGGGCACTGCCAGCTTCCCCACCTCTTTATCATGTATGTATTCTGTGCAGTGTGTAACAGTTTTCTAATAGGGTTCCACATAATTTGTGCACAGGACACTAGTAATTAATTTATGAGCTTAACCTGTTTGAATCAACACACAAGGGAGTTAATCAGTGCTTAAAAGACATCACACAAACATGACTACAAAGACCTGAGTCACCTATGGTAACACTAACCGCCATGTGAGTAAAAAAAAAGGTACATAAACTCTGCCACAGGTACATCTTCAAGTTTGAACCAGTTTGATAGCTAAGGTCTGAAGTGATCATTACAAAAACTCAAACAATTTTACTCAGCTATTTGATGTGATAATTAATAAACAAATTATTTAAAAAATTATTTTTTTACAGCTTTGTTATACAAATTTTGCAATGAAGGTAAATTCATTTGTTTATTTTAATTTTATTTGTTACTTAATCCCTGGGGTGGATTATTGGGAATGCAGAATCTAAGCCCCCGCTCCTCATAATACACAGCTAGCTGTTAAGGTTCCTTTTAATTGTGGAGTAGGTCAGAATATAGCTTTGTGTACTTCACTTCACTGAAGGGAAGTTTGCCTTTCCAATCATAGAGTGGGTCAGAATATAGCTTTGTGTGCTTCACTTCACTGAAGGGAAGTTTGCCTTTCCAATCATAGAGTGGGTCAGAATATAGCTTTGTGTGCTTCACTTCACTGAAGGGAAGTTTGCCTTTCCAATCATAGAGTGGGTCAGGATATAGCTTTGTGTGCTTCACTTCACTGAAGGGAAGTTTGCCTTTCCAATCATAGAGTGGGTTAGGATATAGCTTTGTGTGCTTCACTTCACTGAAGGGAAGTTTGCCTTTCCAATCATAGAGTGGGTCAGAATATAGCTTTGTGTGCTTCACTTCACTGAAGGGAAGTTTGCCTTTCCAATCATAGAGTGGGTCAGAATATAGCTTAGTGTGCTTCACTTCACTGAAGGGAAGTTTGCCTTTCTAATCATAGAGTGGGTCAGGATATAGCTTTGTGTGCTTCACTTCACTGAAAGGAAGTTTGCCTGTCTAATTTCTGCTTTCCTTGTCTTCACACATTGAGTAATGTGTGTAATGGTCAGTGAACTGGACTAGTGCTTATGGGGTGATGAACTTTGTTTATGCTTACACAGGTACAACATTCTTTGTGATGTGATGAACCTTGTTTCACACAGATACAGCACTGATTGTGATGTGATGAACTTTGTTTCACACAGACACAACATTCCTTGTGATGTGATGAACCTTGTTTTACTGATACTGCACTGCTTGTGATGTGATAAACTTTGTTTCACACAGACATGACATTCCTTGTGAGACGATGAACCTTGTTGCACACAGATGCAACATTAATTATGATGTGATGAACCTTATTTTACACAGATGAAACATTAATTATGATGTGATGAACCTTGTTTCACACAAATGCAACATTAATTATGATGTGATGAACCATTTCACACAGATACAACTTTAATTGTGATGTGATGAACCTTGCTTCACACAGATACAACTTTAATTGTGATGTGATGAACCTTGTTTCACACAGATGCAACATTTAGTATGATGTGATGAATCTTGTTTCACACAGATGCAACATTAATTATGATGTGATGAACCTTGTTTCACTCAGATACAACTTTAATTGTGATGTGATGAACCTTGTTTCACACAGATACAACTTTAATTGTGATGTGATGAACCTTGCTTCACACAGATACAACTTTAATTGTGATGTGATGAACCTTGTTTCACACAGATACAACTTTAATTGTGATGTGATGAACCTTGCTTCACACAGATACAACACTGACTGTGATGTGATAAACTTTGTTTCACACAGACACAGCATCCCTTGTGATGTGATAAACCTTGTTACACACACATACAACACTGATTGTGACATGACAAACTTTATTCCACACAGACACAGCATTGCTTTTGATGTGATAAACTTTGTTTCACACAGATACAACATTAATTTATTGTGATGTGATGAGCCTTGTTTTTACACAGATACAACATTGCGTGTGGTGTGATGAACCTTGTTCACACATATATAACATTGACTGTGATGGACCTTGCTTCATGCAGATCTGTGTAGCATTGATTGTAATGTGATGACCTTTGTTTCTCACAGACACAACACTGATTGTAATGTGATGACCTTTGTTTCACACAGACACAACACTGATTGTAATGTGATGACCTTTGTTTCACACAGACACAACACTGATTGTAATGTGATGACCTTTGTTTCTCACAGACACAACACTGATTGTAATGTGATGACCTTTGTTTCACACAGACACAACACTGATTGTAATGTGATGACCTTTGTTTCACACAGACACAACACTGATTGTAATGTGATGACCTTTGTTTCTCACAGACACAACACTGATTGTAATGTGATGACCTTTGTTTCTCACAGACACAACATTCACCACTGACTGATGTGATGAACCTTGCTTCATGCAGATCTATACAACACTGTAATGTGATAAACTCTGTTTCGCACAGACACAACACTGATTGTAAAGTGATGAACTTTGTTTTACACAGACACACCACTGATTATAATGTGATGACCTTTGTTTCACACAGACATAACACTGGTTGTAATGCCATGAACTTTGTTTCACACAGACACAACACTGATTGTAATGCCATGAACTTTGTTTCACACAGACACAACACTGATTGTAATGTGACAACCTTTGTTTCACACAGACATAACGCTGGTTGTAATGCCATGAACTTTGTTTCACGCAGACATAACATTGATTGTAATGTGATGAACTTTGTTTCATGCAGACACAACACTGTTTGTAATATGTTGAACTTTGTTTTACACAGACATAACACTGGTTGTAATGTGATAAACTATGTTTCACACAGACACAACATTCACCACTGACTGATGTGACGAACCTTGCTTCATGCAGATCTATACAACACTGATTGTAATGTGATGAACTTTGTTTCACACAGATACAACATTAATTGATTGTGATGTGATGAGCCTAGTTTTACACAGATACAACATTGCGTGTGGTATGATGAACCTTGTCCACACATAAACAACATTGATTGTGATGTGATGGACCTTGCTTCATGCAGATCTCTATAACACTGATTGCAGTGTGATGAACTTTGTTTCACACAGATACAACACTGATTGTAATGTGATGAACTTTGTTTCTCACAAATTCAACACTGATTGCAGTGTGATGAACTTTGTTTCACACAGATACAAAACTGATTGTAATGTGATGAACTATACAACACTGATTGTAATGTGATGGACTTTGTTCACACAGACACAGCACTGATTGTCTTGTGGTGAACTTTGTTCACACAGACACAACACTCACTACTGACCAGGGATTAACAATCAAGTAACTGGTTGATTGCTGTTTTTTGTTTTGCGTTTTGCTGCTTGTTTTGTTTGCTATTCTTTTTATTTTTGCTTCTTTTTCTTTTTATATAAAATTATTTCTTTAATTTTCCCCAACTACCCCTAGCATAATCCAGTGTTTATGAATACATCAGACAGCTACCCCTGGCATAGTTCAGTGTTTATGAATACTTTACATCAGACAGCTACCCCTGGCATAGTTCAGTGTTTATGAATACTTTACATCAGACAGCTACCCCTGGCATAGTTCAGTGTTTATGAATACTTTACATCAGACAACTTCTTTCCTAGTGTGGTATGGAGTTTATCCTCATTTGTCTAAAAAGACAAAACAAACAAGACACTTTCGATGCATGCAGATAATAATAATAATAATAATAATAATAATAACTTATATAGCGCTATACCCTGTAAAAATTTACAAGCTTGTGGCACTGTACATTATCAACATCCAAATCCGCTTGACAATCAACAAACAAACAAAAAACAAAAAAGTACAAGTACTATAAATGCATACATCAATATCAAAGTGACGACAACAAAAAAGCCAGGATGAGGAGAAGAAAAAAAGGGGGGGGGGGGGGGGGGGGGGGGGGGGGGGGGCAAAAATTTCCGTAAATGCTACATCATATTAAAGCATTTCACACACACTGAAATAATCACAAGCCCTAA
Organism: Alviniconcha marisindica; assembly: GCA_018857735.1. Classification (NCBI taxonomy): domain Eukaryota; kingdom Metazoa; phylum Mollusca; class Gastropoda; family Provannidae; genus Alviniconcha; species Alviniconcha marisindica. The sequence goes on from JABMCL010001881.1 coordinate 81,769, forward strand.
AAAATAATGCATATATTAATATCAACATGACCATCAGAAAAGCACAAGTACTGTCATGACAATCAGAAAAGCACAAAAATAATGCTGTAATTACATACACCAACACTAAAACATTTCACACACAGCCACCTGCTATATGATTACGCATGCGCGTGCACACACACACACACACACACACATCCACACTGTGACACATACCACAGTAACACACACACTATACCATTATACACACACTAAATATGTATTTACAGTATTATTTTTGTGCTTTTCTGATTGTCATGACAGCACTTGTGCTTTTTTTATTGTCATGTTATTTAATATATGCATTATTTTATAGGACTTGTGATTATTTCCTGTTTTAAAATTTTTTGGTTTTTTTAATTTTGATGTAGCATTTTAAGTATTTTTTTGGTTTTTTTGGGGGTTTTTTTTTTTTTTGTCAAGCGGATTTTGATGTTGATAATGTACAGTGCCACGACCCTTAAAAATGTTTTACAGGGTTTGCGCTATATAAGAATTATTATTATTATTATTGTTATTACACACACAGATGCATCATTATACACCCCCCTCCCCCAAGTGAAGATATGGGGGGTATATTTGAATCACTGTTCTGTTTCTCTGTATGTCAAGATTTTGCCCATATGATATTTTTTGCACTGCTCAACCCTTTAATAAATCATGGTTGGGTGGTGCATCGCCATGAGCTGGGGTGTCATTCAGAAACACTGCCATCTTCAAAGTCAAGGGGAGAAAAAAGACTAGAAATGGATGACCATGCTGTTAATTTTCTACTTCTTAGCACAGGCATCCCTCTGGGTCATTTGGAAATCACAGAGGAAGACTCAGATTTGATAACTGTAGTAGGGGATTTGAGGCATTCTTGGGTGCTTTGCCTGGCCTGAAAGCAAGATGTCTGAAATGAACATGGTGATTGTGTTGCCATGTTTGTTGATCCTAGTTATAAGCTTGATTCATCTGGTTACCTGTGTATGTTCAGTTCAAGAGGGTACCTGTGCACTCAGAAAAGCCTGTGCTTCACCCTTTCTGTCAGAAGTTTTCCCAACACTCACACACACACACACACACACACAAAACCACACACATACCCCACACACACCCCACACACCCACAAAACACACACACACACACACACACCCCACAACACAACACACACACAAACCCCCCCCCCCCCCAAAAACACACACACACACACACTCGCACACACACAAACACACACAGATGAAGCATCAGATGACTTGACGAGAAAACAATCCAAGAGCTCTGAGGCACAAGGCCATTCCAACATTTCAGGCCTCCCTCTGGTCTGGAACAGGCTGCCAGACACTCCAAAATGCACAAGTGTTTTGGGCAGTAGCTCAACTCCTAAAACTTTATGTTTTCAACTCCTTATAGTCACCTGCCGTCACTAGAGCTCTTTTCCTCAGTTTCTCCCACAGCCATCCCCTCACAGGTCCCTGCCCCCCTTACCCCCCTCACCCGGTCCCCCCCCCCCTTACTCCCCCCCACAGGTCCCCCCTTTTCTCCCCTCCCGGCCCCCCCCTTTACTCCCCCCTCACAGGGCCCCCCTTTTACTCCCCCCACAGGTCCCCCCTTTACTCCCCCTTTTTTCCCCCCCCCCCCCTTTACTCCCCCCCCCCAGGTCCCCCCTTTACTCCCCCCGGCCCCCCCCTTTACTTCCCCCTCACTGGTCCCCCCCCCTTTCCTTTCCCCCAAGGTTTTCCCCCTTTACCCCCGCCTCAAAGGGCCCCCCCTTTTATTCCCCCTCTCAAAAGGGCCCCCCCTTTAAAAATCCCTCCCAAGTGGTCCCCCCCCCTTACTCCCCCTTTTAGGTCCCCCCTTTTACCCCCCCCTCAAAAAAAAAAAAAGGGGGCCCCCCCCCCTTCCCCCCCCCTCCCCCGGGCCCCCCCCCCCCCCTCCCCTCCTTTCCCCCCCCCCTTTTCTCCCCCCACGGTTCCCCCCCCCCCTTTTCTCCCCCCCCAGGGCCCCCCCAAACCCCCCCTCCACCGGTCCCCCCCCCTTTTCCCCCCCCCTTTCCCCCCCTTCCCCCCCTTTACTCCCCCCCACCCTTTTTTCCCCCCCCCTTTCATTCCCCCCCGGGCCCCCCCCCTTTCTTTCCCCCCCGGGCCCCCCCCCCCCTTTCTCCCCCTCACAGGTCCCCCCCTTTTCTCCCCTCACAGGGGCCCCCCCCCTTTTCCCACGTAAAAAAAAAGGTCCCCCCTTTACTCCTCCCCAAAATCCCCCCCCCCCCCCTTTTTCTCCCCCCCACAGGTCCCCCCATTCCCCCCCACCCCCCCCCCCCCTTTTCTCCCCCTCCCCGTCCCCCCCCCTTTTCTCCCCCCCACAGGTTCCCCCCCCCCCCCCCTTCTCTCCCATCTCCCCCCCCCTTTACTCCCCCTCCCAGGCCCCCCCCCCTTTTCTCCCCCTCACAGGTCCCCCCCCCCCTTTTCTCCCCCCCCAGGTTCCCCCCCCCTTTACTCCCCCCCCAGGTCCCCCCCCTTTTCTCCCCCCCAGGTCCCCCCCCCTTTTCTCCCCTCACCGGGCCCCCCCCCCCTTTCCCCCCCCTCACAGGTCCCCCCCCCCCTTTCTCCCCCCCAGGGCCCCCCCCACTCCCCCCCACAGGTTCCCCCCCCCAAAACCCCTTTTTTCCCCCCCCAGGTCCCCCCCTCCTTTTTTCCCCCCCCAGGTCCCCCCCCCCCTTCTCCCCCCCAGGTCCCCCCCCCCTTTAAAAAAAAAACCGCCCCCCCACCCCCCCCAGGTCCCCCCCCCCCCCCTAAGGTTTTCTCCCCCCCTTACCCCCCCAAACCCCCCAAGGGCCCCCCCTTTATTTCCCCCCCCAGCCCCCCCCTTTTCCCCCCCTCCAGGTCCCCCCCTTTACTCCCCCCCCACAGGTCCCCCCCCCCCCCCCCCTCCCCCCCCACAGGTCCCCCCCTTTACCCCCCACAGGTCCCCCCCCCCCCCCCCCCACATTCCCCCCCCCCTTTACTCCCCCCCCAGGTCCCCCCTTTTACTCCCCCCACAGGTCCGGGACTTTTTCCCCCCCCCCCCTGGTCCCCCCCTTTTGTCCCCCCCACAGGTTCCCCCCCCCCCCTCCCCCCCCCAGGTTCCCCCTTTCCCCCCCACAGCCCCCCCCTTTCCCCCCCCCCAGGTTTCCCCCCCCCCCCCCCTTTTTTCCCCCCTTTACTGGCCCCCCCCCCCCTTTCCCCCCCCTTTTCCCCCCCCCCCCCTTTTCCCCCCTCACCGGGCCCCCCCCCTTTTCTCCCCCCCTCCTGGTTCCCCCCCCTTTTTACTTCCCCCCATCCCCCCCTTTTGCCCCCCACAGGTCCCCCCCCCTTTTCTCCCCCCTTCCCATCCCCCCCCCTTTTCTCCCCCCGGGCCCCCCCCCCTTTTCTCCCCCCCACAGGTTCCCCCCCCCTTTTCTCCCCCCCTCACAGGTCCCCCCCCCCCATTACTCCCTGCTCACAGGTCCCCCTTTATTTCCCCCCACAGGCCCCCCCCCCTTTTTCCCCCCCCACAGGTCCCCCCCCCCCCTTTCTCCCCCCCTTTTACCCCCTTCCCCCCCATCACCCCCCCACCCCCTTTAAAATCCCTGCTCAACAGGTCCCCATTAAAATTCCCCCCCCCCCCCCACCCCCGGTTTTTCCCCCTTTTTCTCCCCCTCACAGGTCCCCCCCCCTTTTTCCCCCCTTTAAGGTTCCCCCCCCCCTTTACTCCCCCCCCCCCCCCTCCCCCCTTTACTTTTTCCCCACCCCCCCCCCCCCACCCCCACCCCCCCCCCCCCCTTTCTCCCCCCCAGGTCCCCCCCCCTTTTCTTCCCCCCCGGTTTCCCCCCCCATCCCCCCCCACAAAGGGCCCCCCCCCAAAACCCCCCTTTCCCGGTCCCCCCCCCCCCCCTCCCCCCCCACAGGGCCCCCCCTTACTCCCCCCCCACAGGTTTCCCCCCCCCATTACTCCCCCCCACAGGGCCCCCCCCCCTTTTCTCCCCCTCACAGGTCCCCCCCTTTACTCCCCCCTCACGCCCCCCCCCCCCCCTCCCGGGCCCCCCCCCCCCCCCCCTCACCCCCCCCATTACCCCCCCACAGGTTTCCACCCCCCCTTACCCCCCCCCAAAAGCCCCCCCCCTTTCTCCCCCCACCACCCCCCCCACCCCCCCCCCCTCACAGGGGTCCCCTCCCCCCTACCAGGTCCCCCCCCCCCCACCCCACATTACCCCCCTCACAGGTCCCCCCCCTCCCCCCCCACAGGTCCCCCATTTCCCCCCTCACAGGGCCCCCCCCCCCTTTCCCCAAAAATCCCCCCCCCCCCCCCCATTCTCCCCCCTAAAGGCCCCCCCCCCCCCCCCCCTCAGTTTACCCCCCCCCCCCCTTTTCTCCCTCCTCCCCCATTTTTAAAATCCCCCCCCCCCCCCCCATTACTCCCCCCTTTACAGGCCCCCCCCAAAATTTCTCCCCCTTCCCGGCCCCCCTTACTCCCCCTTTCCCGGCCCCCCCCCTTCTCCCCCTATCAAGGTTCCCCCCCTTACCCCCTCACAGGTTTCCCCCCCCCCCCCTTACTCCCCCCCCCAGGTCCCCCCCTCCATTACCCCCCCCTTCACAGGCCCCCCCCCTTACTCCCCCCTCACGGTCCCCCCCTCCTTACTCCCCCCCCCAAAGGGCCCCCCCCCCCCCCTTTTTCCCCCTTACTCCCCCCCACAGGTCCCCCCTCCCCTTACTCCCCCTTCCCCAGGGGCCCCCCACTTTCCCCCCCCCCCCCCCATTACTCCCCAGGGGGGTTCCCCCTTACTTCCCCCCCCACTGGTTCCCCCCCTTTTTTCACTGGTCCCCCCCCTTACTCCCCCCCCCGGTTTCCCCCCCCCTTCCCCCCCTCACAGGTCCCCCCCCCCTTAAATCCCCCCCCAGGTCCCCCCCATTACTCCCCCCCCACTGGTCCCCCCCTTACTCCCCCCCACTGGTCCCCCCCTTACTCCCCCCCCACAGGTTTCCCCCATTACTCCCCCTCACAGGTCCCCCCATTACTCCCCCTCACTGGTCCCCCCCATTACTCCCCCCTCACTGGTCCCCCCCATTCTCCCCCTCACAGGTTTCCCCCCATTACTCCCCCCTCACAGGTCCCCCCCATTACTCCCCCCTCACTGGTCCCCCCCATTACTCCCCCCTCGCAGGTTCCCCCCCATTACTCCCCCTCACAGGTCCCCCCCATTACTCCCCCCTCACAGGTCCCCCCCATTACTCCCCCATCACAGGTCCCCTTCCCATTACTCCCCCCTCACAGGTTCCCCCCCCCCATTACTTCCCCTCACAGCCCCCCCCCCCCCATTACTCCCCATGACAGGTTCCCCCCATTACTCCCTGCTCAAATGTCTCCCCCCCCCATTACTCTCCCCTTTACTCCCCATCATAGGGTCCCCCCCCCCCCCATTACAGCCCCCCCCCCCATTACTCCCCCCTCGTCCCCCCTTACTCCCCCTCACATGTCCCCCCCCCCCCCAACATTACTCCCCTCACATGTTGCCCCCATTACTCCCCCTCACATGTTGCCCCCCATTACTCCCCCTCCCTTTTTTCTTTCTTTCTCCATCAATGCAAAGTGCATGTGTCTGTGCCATACAAACAGACAGTGTGTGTGTGTGTGTGTGGTGTGTGTGTGTGTGTGTGTGTGTGGTAGGGGAGGGGGGAACAACTCGGAAGCAGAGATGAACTCTTTGTGAACAGTTTGTTTTGGTCTTACACTTCATGTTTTTTATTCAAGTTTTAGTCACCTGGTATTTTAAGAATCATTGTGTGAACTGTGTTTGTACCCCATTTAGTTGTAAAAAATAACCCACCGAGGAAGGCACAAAAATTGAAACTCTATGCCAGCTTGTTGTTTTTCTTTAATTTTGTTAGTTATTGTGTATCTGTGTTGGGATTGATCCTGTGGATTTGACTTGAGAAAGGTTAACATATAATATCTATGAGAAGAGTTTTGAAATATGCATTTGCTTATCACAGTGATCACCTGGAGGTGACCCTGTGCATTTGAATGGATGTTAAAACCCAGTTACTAATGACAGAGTTTGATCATCCAGGGGTGACCCTGTGCATTTGACCAGATGTTAAAGCCCAGTTACTAACTTATGACAGAGTTTGATCATCCAGAGGTGACCCTGTGTATTTGACTGGATGTTAAAACCCAGTTATTAACTTATGACAGAGTTTGATCATCCAGAGGTGACCCTGTGTACTTGACCGGATGTTAAAACCCAGTTATTAACTTATGACAGAGTTTGATCATCCAGGGTGACCCTGTGCATTTGACCGGATGTTAAAACCCAGTTACTAACTTATGACAGTGATCATCTAGAGGTGACAGTGTGCATTTGACCGGACGTTAAAACCCAATTATTAACTTATGACAGAGTTTGATCATCCAGAGGTGACCCTGTGCATTTGACTGGATGTTTAAAACCCAGTTACTAACTTATGACAGAGTTTGATCATCCAGGGGTGACACTGTGCATTTGACCGGATGTTTAAAACCCAGTTACTAACTTATGACAGAGTTTGATCATCCAGAGGTGACCCTGTGCATTTGACAGGACTTTAAAATCCGATTACTAACTAACAAACTAAATGGGGTTAAAAGGAAGAATGAATCTGTTTTCAACAGGGTGTGGAAACCTCCCAGCTTTTGAAGAGAGAGCCCACACAGATGACACTGAAAAGAGAAGCTACACAGTCATCATTGAAAGTGTGAGTACCTTTCAGTCACAGACCAAAGAAGATGAAACATTCAGAGCCTTTCACTGGCCGGAATATCAGCTCTTGTGGCGGCCACTGAGGCTGGTTTCATTGACCGTTGCAGTTGTATTGCTTACCATAGCTGCAATGCTCTCACCTTGCCTGTGGCCCACATTCATAATAATAAAGTACACATAATGAAATATCCCAGATTACAGCCACAGCGTGAAGAGTGGTAATGTTGGGGATGTTGTTTAATTAACACTGAAAGTATGGTCTGCCCAAGATACACATCCAAGTACATGTACCATGCACATGCATGCACACACACACACATATACACATACACACACTCACATGCACATGCACACACACACTCACACACACATATGCATACACACAGTCACATGCTTATATATGTTCACACTGACAAAGCTGTTTATTATTTGTGTGTACATTCAAGGTGGGGGGGCACTTCATTAGCTACTTGGGGGTATGATCTGCTATTACTACTGAAGATTTGTTCTTTTCTTGAAGTGCAGAACCTATTCCTGCTGAAGATTTGTTCCCCTTTTCATAGGCGTAGTCTGTTCTTACTGAATAGTAAACATGGTGCTTAACGTCCACAGAAACCATTGAGGCTTATTAGGGACGGGGCCTCTTACTGAAGAGTTGTTCCTCTTTTCATAGGCAGAGTCTGTTCCTACTGAAAATTTGTTCCTCGCTTCATAGGCAGAGTCTGTTCCTACTGAAGGTTCATTCCTCTTTTCATAGGTATAGAGTTTACTGAAGATATGTTCCTCTTTTCATAGGCAGAGTTTGTTCCTACTGAAGATTCGTTCCTCTTTTCATAGGCGGAGTCTGTTCCTACTGAAGATTTGTTTCTCTTTTCATAGGCAGAGTGCTGAAGATTTGTTCCTTTTTTTCATAGGCAGAATCTATTCCTACTGAAGAGTTGTTCCTCTTTTTTTCCTTTCTTTTTTATAGGCAGAGTCTACTGAAAATATGTTCCTCTCTTCATAGGCAGAGTCTGTTCCTAATGAAGATTTGTTCCTCTTTTCGTAGGTATAGAGTTTACTGAAGATCTGTTCCTCTTTTCATAGGCAGAGTCTGTTCCTACTGAAAACGTGTTCCTCTTTTCATGGGCAGAACCAGTGGAGACTGTGTAGTGGGAAATTTCTTATTGTATGTGTGGACTAAAACATTGCATTGATATAGTAATAATGCCTTTAGTGTACGTTGTTGTACCGTTGACTGAAACAAGCATGGTAACACTGTAAACTGTTGTACCATTGACTGAAGCAAGCATTGTAACATTGTACACTGTACTCTGTTGTACCGTTGACTGAAACAAACATGGTAACATTGTCCGCTGTTGTACCGTTGACTGAAACAAGCATGGTAACATTGTTGACTGTTGTACCATTGACTGAAACAAGCATGGTAACATTGTCGGCTATTGTACTGTTGACTGAAGCAAGCATGGTAACATTGTCCACTGTTGGACCATTGACTGAAACAAGCATGGTAACATTGTCCACTGTTGTACCATTGACTGAAACAAGCATGGCAACATTGTCCACTGTTGTACTGTTGACTGAAACAAGCATAGTAACATTGTCAACTGTTGTACCATTGACTGAAACAAGCATGGTAACATTGTACGATGATGTACCATTGACTTAAACAAGCATGGTAACATTGTACACTGTTGTACCATTGACTGAAACAAGCATGGTAACATTGTCGACTGTTGTACCCTTGACTGAAGCAAGCATGGTAACATTGTACACTGTACACTGTTGTACCATTGACTGAAACAAGCATAGTAATGTTGTACACTGTTGTACCATTGACTGAAGCAAGCATGGTAACATTGTCGACTGTTGTACCATTGACTGAAACGAGCATGGTAACATTGTACACTGTATACTGTTGTACCATTGACTGAAGCAAGCATGGTAACATTGTCGACTGTTGTACCATTGACTGAAGCAAGTATGGTAACATTGTGGGCTGTTGTACCATTGACTGAAGCAAGCATGGTAACATTGTCGACTGTTGTACCATTGACTGAAACAAGCATGGTAACATTGTGGGCTGTTGTACCATTGTCTGAAGCAAGCATGGTAACATTGTCGACTGTTGTACCATTGTCTGAAACAAGCATGGTAACTGTTGTACCATTGACTGAAATGAGCATGGTAACATTGTCCACTGTACACTGTTGTACCATTGACTGAGGCCAGCATGGTAACATTGTACACTGTTGTACCATCGACTGAAACAAGCATGGTAACATTGTGGGCTGTTGTACCATTGACTGAAGCAAGCATGGTAACATTGTCGACTGTTGTACCATTGACTGAAGCAAGCATGGTAACATTGTCGACAGTTGTACTGTTAACTGAAACAAGCATGGTAACATTGTCCACTGTTGTACCATTGACTGAAGCAAGCATGATAACATTGTCCACTGTATGCTGTTGTACCATTGACTGAAATAAGCATGGTAAAATTGTCCACTGTTGTACCGTTGACTGAAGCAAGCAAAGTAACATTGTCCACTGTTGTACCATTGACTGAAACAAGCATGGTAACATTGTCCACTGTTGTACCGTTGACTGAAGTAAGCATGATAACATTGTCCACTGTACACTGTTGTACCATTGACTGAAACAAGCATGGTAACATTGTCCACTGTTGTACCGTTGACTGAAGTAAGCATGATAACATTGTCCACTGTACACTGTTGTACCATTGACTGAAACAAGCATGGTAACATTGTCCACTGTTGTACCATTGACTGAAGTAAGCATAATAACATTGTCCACTGTACACTGTTGTACCATTGACTGAAACAAGCATGGTAACATTGTCCACTGTTGTACCATTGACTGAAGTAAGCATGATAACATTGTCCACTGTACACTGTTGTACCATTGACTGAAACAAGCATGGTAACATTGTCCACTGTTGTACCATTGACTGAAGTAAGCATGATAACATTGTCCACTGTACACTGTTGTACCATTGACTGAAGTAAGCATGATAACATTGTCCACTGTTGTACCATTGACTGAAGTAAGCATGATAACATTGTCCACTGTACACTGTTGTACCGTTGACTGAAACAAGCATGGTAGCACTTCAGTGCGGCTGCTGGCTTTTGTTAAGAGAAAACAGCTTGTGTTTTCTGCACAACTGCAAAAGCAATTTGTTGTTGTGTCACAGCCTGATGTAATACATGCATCTGCAAGTATCTTATCAAACATGTACAAATAGGATTAAACTTCCTACAGCCTGATGTAATACATGCATCTGCAAGTATCTTATCAAACATGTACAAATAGGATTAAACCTCCTACAGCCTGATGTAATCCATGCTTCTGCAAGTAGCTTATCTAACATGTACAAATAGGATTAAACTTCCTACAGCCTGATGTAGTACATGCATCTGCAAGTAGCTTATCTAACATGTAGAGACAGGACTAAAGCTCCTAAATTGTAACTTTTAAAGCAGGCAACTTTCACACCTGGTGTCTTGCAAACATGTGAGGTACCTTATTGATGATACCTTGTACTGACTAATAACAATCATTTGGAGCTTTCCTCTGCATACCACACACCATTTGATACTGTACTAATCTTACCTTTGGCAAGTTCTTCCTTGCACTCAGTAGTGTTTTGTTCTTTCACCGCTACTAACTCACGCTTGGGTATGCTTGTGGACCCACAGTGGGATGTAGCTAAAAATCACTTGAGGTCAAATTGGAAAAAGGAAATGATTTTTGTGCAATGTGTCAAAGTGGGATAAGCACAGCTGGCACTCTGTAGCAGATGACAGATTGTAAGGCTCCTCAGGGTAGTGGGCTAGCAGACTGATTTCACCGACAAGGATAGGGGGTATATGCTGGCACTCTGTAGCAGACGACAGATTGTAAGGCTTCTCAGGGTAGTGGGCTAGCAGACTGATTTCACCGACAAGGATAGGGGGTATATGCTGGCACTCTGTAGCAGACGACAGATTGTAAGGCTTCTCAGGGTAGTGGGCTAGCAGACTGATTTCACCGACAAGGATAGGGGGTATATGCTGGCACTCTGTAGCAGACGACAGATTGTAAGGCTTCTCAGGGTAGTGGGCTAGCAGACTGATTTCACCGACAAGGATAGGGGGTATATGGTGGCACTCTGTAGCAGATGACAGATTGTAAGGCTCCTCAGGGTAGTGGGCTAGCAGACTGATTTCGCGTACAGGGACAGGTGGTGTAAACAGCCTGCACACAGGCCGTAGGTGACGCACCAGGTTTGGCGCACTTTGCAAGGGAACAAAGAACACTATTTTGACTCTTATCTTCTTGCTATACAAGCTGGTAGTGGTATATAGTTACACAGCAGAACCGTCAGCCAGCAAGTGTGATTTCCTGTCTGCCTGCCTCCCTTCCTTCCTGCACACATGCTTGTTTGCATGTTCTTCTGATTAGAAGTCACAACATGACTGCTCTTGAATTGAAGGAGTGGAGGTGGGGGTGAGGGTTATTATGTTTGCCCCTTTTGATAATCAAAGAGAAGCTTCATGTGTGTGTGTGTGTGGGGGGGGGGGGGTTATTATGTTTGCCCCTTTTGATAATCAAAAAGAAGCTTCATGTGGGGGGTGGGGTGGGGGGTGGGGGTTATTATGTTTGCCACTTTTGATAATCAGAGAAGCTTCATGTGGGGGGTGGGGTGCGGGGTGGGGGGTATTTGCAGTCCTGTCATGGAAGAAAAATACATGTGCCTCAGTCCAGTGATGGCAGTACTGTGCAGTAGTTACTCCACTGTAACTCTGTCCTTACTTTTTACTTTTCCTTCTTGCTGTTTACTTTTTTCTTTTCTTGTATTTCTTTTCATCGCCCCCCCCCCCCCCCCCCCCCCCGGCCCCTCCAACTCATTTTTTTAATACTTTTTTACTTTATTTTGTTGTCCTTACATAACCACCGTGGTTGACTGGGCATTAAAAATTAATCATCTATTTTTATTTTTATTTTTACTATTTCAGTTTGTTCTTTACTTTACTTTCTTTCAGTTTGAATTTTTTCTTTATTTGAATTCTGTTTCTTGCTAACTTGTTGGCTCTTGTGATTTCTGGGCTGCTTAGCCAGGGGGAAACTGCAGAAGCAGCAGCAGAAGCACGCATCAGGTAATCAGCATGCAACAGTGTGTCAGCTTCCACATAACCTTGTGTCTGTTTGTTACTGTAGACCAGTTAGTGCAACAGCTGTTGTTTTTACTGTAGACCAGTTAGTGCAGCAGCTGTTGTTTTTACTGTAGACCAGTTAGAGCAACAGCTGTTGTTTGTTACTGTAGACCAGTTAGAGCAGCAGCTGTTGTTTGTTACTGTAGACCAGTTAGAGCAGCAGCTGTTGTTTGTTACTGTAGACCAGTTAGTGCTGCAGCTGTTGTTTGTTACTGTAGACCAGTTAGTGCTGCAGCTGTTGTTTGTTACTGTAGACCAGTTAGAGCAGCAGCTGTTGTTTGTTACTGTAGACCAGTTAGAGCAGCAGCTGTTGTTTTTACTGTAGACCAGTTAGTGCAACAGCTGTTGTTTGTTACTGTAGACCAGTTAGTGCAACAGCTGTTGTTTGTTACTGTAGACCAGTTAGAGCAACAGCTGTTGTTTGTTACTGTAGACCAGTTAGAGCAACAGCTGTTGTTTGTTACTGTAGACCAGTTAGTGCAACAGCTGTTGTTTTTACTGTAGACCAGTTAGTGCAACAGCTGTTGTTTTTACTGTAGACCAGTTAGTGCAGCAGCTGTTGTTTGTTACTGTAGACCAGTTAGAGCAACAGCTGTTGTTTGTTACTGTAGACCAGTTAGAGCAACAGCTGTTGTTTGTTACTGTAGACCAGTTAGTGCAGCAGCTGTTGTTTGTTACTGTAGACCAGTTAGTGCTGCAGCTGTTGTTTTTACTGTAGACCAGTTAGTGCAACAGCTGTTGTTTGTTACTGTAGACCAGTTAGAGCAGCAGCTGTTGTTTTTACTGTAGACCAGTTAGTGCAGCAGCTGTTGTTTGTTACTGTAGACCAGTTAGTGCAACAGCTGTTGTTTGTTACTGTAGACCAGTTAGTGCAACAGCTGTTGTTTTTACTGTAGACCAGTTAGTGCAGCAGCTGTTGTTTTTACTGTAGACCAGTTAGTGCAGCAGCTGTTGTTTGTTACTGTAGACCAGTTAGAGCAACAGCTGTTGTTTGTTACTGTAGACCAGTTAGGGTGCATGCAGCTGTTGTTTGTTACTGTAGACCAGTTAGGCAGCATGTTGTTTTACTGTAGACCATTAGGCAGAGCTGTTGTTTGTTACTGTAGACCAGTTAGTGCAGCAGCTGTTGTTTGTTACTGTAGACCAGTTAGTGCAACAGCTGTTGTTTGTTACTGTAGACCAGTTAGTGCAGCAGCTGTTGTTTGTTACTGTAGACCAGTTAGTGCAGCAGCTGTTGTTTGTTACTGTAGACCAGTTAGTGCAGCAGCTGTTGTTTGTTACTGTAGACCAGTTAGTGCAGCAGCTGTTGTTTTTACTGTAGACCAGTTAGTGCAGCAGCTGTTGTTTTTACTGTAGACCAGTTAGAGCAGCAGCTGTTGTTTGTTACTGTAGACCAGTTAGAGCAACAGCTGTTGTTTGTTACTGTAGACCAGTTAGAGCAACAGCTGTTGTTTGTTACTGTAGACCAGTTAGAGCAACAGCTGTTGTTTTTACTGTAGACCAGTTAGAGCAACAGCTGTTGTTTGTTACTGTAGACCAGTTAGAGCAACAGCTGTTGTTTGTTACTGTAGACCAGTTAGAGCAACAGCTGTTGTTTTTACTGTAGACCAGTTAGAGCAGCAGCTGTTGTTTGTTACTGTAGACCAGTTAGAGCAACAGCTGTTGTTTGTTACTGTAGACCAGTTAGAGCAACAGCTGTTGTTTTTACTGTAGACCAGTTAGAGCAAGAGCTGTTGTTTGTTACTGTAGACCAGTTAGAGCAGCAGCTGTTGTTTGTTACTGTAGACCAGTTAGAGCAGCAGCTGTTGTTTGTTACTGTAGACCAGTTAGTGCAGCAGCTGTTGTTTGTTACTGTAGACCAGTTAGAGCAGCAGCTGTTGTTTGTTACTGTAGACCAGTTAGAGCAACAGCTGTTGTTTGTTACTGTAGACCAGTTAGTGCAACAGCTGTTGTTTGTTACTGTAGACCAGTTAGTGCAGCAGCTGTTGTTTGTTACTGTAGACCAGTTAGAGCAGCAGCTGTAAGGCCAATGCAGTTTGTTTCTGTGTTTTCTGGTGACGTGGTTTGATGAAGGCAACTAAGTATGTGACTGTGCATGTGCATGTGCCCACTTCTTTGGAAACATCAGGGTTGTTTGGATGGGTTTGGAGGGGATTTCACATTGTTTCAGGCTGACATGTCACATGTCTGCTTGGATTTTTAACCGTGTCATTTGAAGTGACTTGTGTATATGTTGAGCTCCTGCCTGTTATTGATTTTTCTCAAATTTTAATCATTTCTTTTTTCTCTCCTTTTTATTACTGGAATCACCATGTCCGCTGTCTCTGTCCATGTCTCAAGTTTGGTCCGCAAGATATCTTCTGAACCACAGGCTTTTGTAACTAAACTTTGGATGGTGGTACGTCATCATGGGACAGAGTGCCATGCGAAAACAAATGGGTTGTTATCTTCAAGGCAAAGGCCACAGCGAGGACTTATATAATCAAAATCTGTCAGTTTCAACTATAGCTTAAGAACTAGTGATTCTTTTGCAACCAAACTTAATTTGATGGTAGAGCAACATAAACCAAAGTGTCCAGTAGAACTGTTAGGTTGCTGCTCAAGACCGCAGTGAATGTTCAAAATTTCAGTTAATGATTGTCCTGATGATGTCTTCTGAACCACTGCATCTTTTTGTACCAAATTTAGTATGGCGGTACATCATCATAAAACAGATCAGATGGGTTGAAAGCTTCAAGGTCAAGGTCACATGCACAGTCAGGGCTTATAGTTAATCGAAATAGGACTAATGATTCTTTTGCAACCAAACCTAGTGTTATGCTAGATTCTCATAAGCCCAAGTGTCCAGTCAAAATATTGGATTGCAGTGTTCAAGGTCATGGTCACAGCAAACATTCAGAATTTCAGTTATATGAACAATATCTTCTGAACTGCTGAACCTTTTGTAACCAAATGTAATATGATGGTACATCACCATAACCTGAATGCCATGTACACAAAAAAGGGGGAAAAAAAGAAAAGAAAAAAAAGGTTGCTATCTTCAAGATCTAGGTCACAATTAGGCTCATATTTAAGCATAATATCATGGTTTCTGTTATATTTCCTGAACTTCTGATCCTTTTGTTACCAAACTTTGCTTGATGATACATAACCACAAACTGGAATAACTTGTGAAAAATGTCTGCTGTGTTTAAGTTCAAGGTCACAGTGAAGGTTCTAAACTTCATTGAATGTTTGTGCAGAGGATATCTTCTGAACTATCTAACTTTTTGTAGCTGAACTTGGTATGGTGATGTGCATCATAATGAGCCAGAGTGTCTTGTGAAAGGGCTGTTTTGCTACTGCCAAGGTCAAGGCCTCAGTAAGGGCTTATGTAACCAGATATGATTGTTTCTATTATATCTTCAGAACTGCTGATCCTTTCATAACCAAACTTAGTTTGACAGTGCATCATCAAAAACCTGAGTGTCTTGTGAAAAGATTGGATTACTGTGTTCAAAGCCAAGGCCACAATGATGGTTTAAAATTTTACTGAATGTTTGTTTGTTCTATTTTTTCTGTACCACTGATATTTCAACCAAACTAGGTCTGTGAATGTGCTATTTTACTAATAACTGGACATAGTATGAACAGACCTTGTTATTATTTAGCCTTTTTTGTTTGTTTGTTAGTTGTTGTTTTTTGAGTGGCCAAACAAAAACGATTTCTGAACAAGTTATTTATTCATTTCTGTTGTGCAGTAGAAATGTTTAATCTTAATCCATATTTTTGACGTAATGTGTAAGTTTTACAGTTGTTGTAATAATAGCTTTCTGTTATACCTTAGTTTGCACTCTTGTAAAGAAGTGTTTCCTTTGTTGTGCTTTTTTATAAATCATCATATTAACTTCCACGCTTGCATTTTTCTTTCCAGTTTTTGATTTGCAGTCCTAACCCATTCACGTGACTTTTTCAGATAGGTATTTTGAACTTAATAAACAAATATTGAACAGGTTTCCCCTAACATTCTTCTTCCATTAGGAATCATCCTCTTTTTTGTTCTGCTTCAGTTATGCATTTTATGAATGTGTTTGTTTTAAGAAGTACAATGTGTCTGTTTTGTGATGTTTTGGTAAATCAGGTCCACAGCTAGAATGTTGCGATTGACTAGAAATTGTTTGTGTGAGATCTTTCTTTGGTGGTAGTGATTTGTGAATATTATAATGTAAAACAGAGTTGACTGCCATTGTTCAGGTAATCATATTGGAACATACAGCCATGTTGGCTATGGCTAGATCCATGTTGTAGATAGATTAAGTTGTGGTAGTTTTTTGTTGTAGTTGTTTTTGTTTTGCTTTGAAAAGTGCAAATTTGATGTTATATTTTTGAATGAGGTCAGTTGTCTTGTCTGGGGGTAGAGACAGGAAGAGAAAAAAAAGGAAGAAAGAAAGATTGGGGCTTCATTATTGAACCCTTTCCATACCAGGATTGTGTTCTTCTGGGGCCGTTTCCACCCAAGACCAGTCCCAAAGACAGTACATATATTGTCTTCTTCTGGGGCCGTTTCCACCCAAGACCAGTCCCAAAGACAGTACATATATTGTCTTCTTCTGGGGCAGTTTCCACCCAAGACCAGTCCCAAAGACAGTACATATATTGTCTTCTTCTGGGGCAGTTTCCATTGTCCCTAATATGCTTTTAGCATCTTAGGACATTAAACAAAAACTCAACAACAACAAGGGCAGTTTCCACCCAAGACCAGTCCCAAAGACAGTACATATATTGTCTTCTTCTGGGGCAGTTTCCACCCAAGACCAGTCCCAAAGACAGTACATATATTGTCTTCTTCTGGGGCAGTTTCCACCCAAGACCAGTCCCAAAGACAGTACATATATTGTCTTCTTCTGGGGCAGTTTCCACCCAAGATCAGTCCCAAAGACAGTACATATATTGTCTTCTTCTGGGGCAGTTTCCACCCAAGATCAGTCCCAAAGACAGTACATATATTGTCTTCTTCTGGGGCAGTTTCCACCCAAGATCAGTCCCAAAGACAGAAGACCAGTCCCAAAGACAGTACATATAATATTGTGTTCTTCTGGGGCAGTTTCCACCCAAGACCAGTCCCAAAGACAGTACATATAATATTGTGTTCTTCTGGGTACTGGGGCAGTTTCCACCCAAGACCAGTCCCAAAGACAGTACATATAATATTGTGTTCTTCTGGGTACTAGGGCAGTTTCCACCCAAGACCAGTCCCAAAGACAGTACATATAATATTGTGTTCTTCTGGGTACTGGGGCAGTTTCCACCCAAGACCAGTCCCAAAGACAGTACATATAATATTGTGTTCTTCTGGGTACTAGGGCAGTTTCCACCCAAGACCAGTCCCAAAGACAGTACATATAATATTGTGTTCTTCTGGGTACTAGGGCAGTTTCCACCCAAGACCAGTCCAAAGACAGTACATATAATATTGTGTTCTTCTGGGGCAGTTTCCATCCAAGACCAGTCCCAAAGACAGTACATATAATATTGTGTTCTTCTGGGGCAGTTTCCATCCAAGACCAGTCCCAAAGACAGTACATATAATATTGTGTTCTTCTGGGTACTGGGGCACTTTCCACCCAAGACCAGTCCCAAAGACAGTACATATAATATTGTGTTCTTCTGGGTACTGGGGCAGTTTCCACCCAAGACCAGTCCAAAGACAGTACATGTAAGCCAAGCAAAAATATCAGCACATCTATAATTATAAGCTAACCAAAAATGATAGCGAGCCAGATAAGACAGTTTCTACTAGGATATGCTAAGGAAAGCTGTTCATTTTCAGAACTTGCCCCATGAAAAGTGAGTATAAAAACAGGATGACACTTTTAGTGTGCACGCTGGCCCTTGACCACAGAGATGTCAGATGGATGGCATTTTAGCTAAAATCAGGGAACTGAACATTAACTTCTGCTGTTTATGTCTCTTTTTTTGTTTTGATAAAGGCCAGAAGTGCAAATTCAACCAAAATCACTTCATTTTTTTAAAGAGAAAAGATTTGAGATTTTGGCTGATTTTCAGTGTTTTATCGAATAACTAATACATTTTTATTCAAAAATGGGTTTTTATTATGTATAAATTGTCAATAAAGATTGCTTACTGATTTGTGGTTACCTTTGTTTGGAGCAATTTGGATGAAAGTCGGCAATGTTTGGGCCTCGACAACAGCCAAGGTTTGCTCAGCTTTGAACAAAGTTAGAACAATGAAACTTTGCATGGTGCTTGTATGGATAGTTATCTTAATTTTGTCAGAAGGATTTGGTAGTAATACAGTTTGTTTTTGTTTTATGATACTTTAACTGGAAAAAAAGGCACTATTTATGCATATATATATATATATTAAAACTAAATTCATTAAAAATACAAAAAGCAACATAAAATCCTTCTGACAAAATAAACATAATGTGCATCTGTATCTATTTCAGCAATCATATTCGTTAAGCATACACTACCTTTGACACAAACTTCAAATACCTTTTGTTGTTTGGTGACCATCTTGGATTGTTTCCATGGCATCAGGTGGTAAAAATTACAAAATTCCGTGTTTGTCAACATTTTTAAATGATAAGCTTAGTGGTGTCTGGCCTTAATACCATATTGTCCTTTAATGCAAGGATAAAACAAAAACAAAAAACAACAACCCCACCCCCAAAACTGAAAACGTAAACTGAAGAAAAAACTAAACAAAAACTAGCAAAACTATAATTTACAGTCAGACCAATACATGTTGTGTATTTTTTATGTTATTGTGCAGCGGTCCATTAGGGGTACTAATATATAATTATATGCTGTAATTCCAGTGATGGTGATCAATCCTGGTATCTGCTGTAGTGGGGCAGGAGAACCCACCCACTTTCAATTTGCAGCATGTTTCAAAATGGTGGTGCATTCATTTTCATTACATGAATTTTATTTTTATTTTTGTCTGTTTTAGGCTGGACGGGGACAGTGATAAACACAAAGGTATCTCAGCATGTGACAAAGTAAAACTCTTCTACACTGCGCCTGTTGTCATCTTCATTCTCAACTGTGTAAGTTGATTCTCTTACCACTTTTAATCAAATATTACAATGTTGTTTATTTTAGGACAGCTACAGAAAAGATTTTTTTTTAAATGTGGTTCATGGCTGTCATTGCCCACACTTTGACTTCATCCATGTTCCTTTTGTTTTTTTCTTTAAAAGAAAATCAGCCCAGGGCTGCATATTTTTGGGAGGCATAATTTTATGGCTTTTATTATTTTTATTTTTTTAATGCAGGTTATATGCAAAGTGCTTGTGTCATCAAGGATGTTGAAACTTTCTTGATGTGATACTTCAGTACCCCATCCTGAAACATTTTTTGCTTTGATCAAATCTGCATAAATATTTCAGACGAAATAAAGTGGAAGTAAATTTTGGTTTTTAACACCCAGTCATCCATGATGATTATATCAGGGTTAAACACATTTGATCAGAATGCAATAAATGTTACAAAATGTGTATGTTAAAACTAGCTCATCAGCAATTAACAAAATATGTACGTCAAAACTAGCACATCATCAATTAATGAAGAAAGGTATAAAGTGGGTTAAACAAAAACAGATCTGAAAGTAAAATGTAACCAAAAAAATAAGACTTTCCAAAACTGTTGATTTCTTTCAAATAATTGAAGATTTTAGTTAGTGCTTGGATTTTAACATCACATGAACTCAGAACAAATAGTTAGTTAGTACTTGGATTTTAACATCCCATGAACTGCATGGCTATGGGGTCACCTCAGGACAAATAGTTAGTGCTTGGATTTTAACATCCCATGAACTGCATGGCAATGGGGTCACCTCGGGACAAATAGTGCTTGGATTTTAACATCTGATGAACTGCATAGCTATGGGGTCACCTCAGGACAAATAGTACTTGGATTTTAACATCCCATGAACTGCATGGCTATGGGGTCACCTCAGGACAAATAGTTAGTGCTTGGATTTTAACATCCCATGAACTATATGGCTATGGGGTCACCTCAGGACAAATAGTGGTTGGATTTTAACATCCCATGAACTATATGGCTATGGGGTCACCTCAGGACAAATAGTTAGTGCTTGGATTTTAACATCCCATGAACTGCATGGCTATGGGGTCACCTCAGGACAAATAGTATTTGGATTTTAACATCCCATGAACTGCATGGTTATGGGGTCACCTCAGGAGAAATAGTGCTTGGATTTTAACATCCCATGAACTGCATGGCTATGGGGTCACCTCAGGACAAATAGTTAGTGCTTGGATTTTAACATCCCATGAACTGCATGGCTTTGGGGTCACCTCAGAACAGATTGTTAGTTAGTGCTTGGATTTTAACATCCCATGAACTGCATGGTTATGGGGTCACCTCAGGACAAATAGTTAGTGCTTGGATTTTAACATCCCATGAACTGCATGGCTCTGGGGCAAATCCGGGACAGTAGCTCTGGACAAATCCGTTATTCAAAATTCCTTTACACCAGTTCAAAGCACTAGTCACTAGATCACAAGTTTGTCTGATCAATTGTTACAGTGTTGAAGCAACCATACATATATCTATCAGTGGACAATAAGATATTTCAGTACCTATTTATATTCCACAGGCACTCACCACTGGAACCTGCTTCAGTTGCTTGTGACTGTGAGCAGGGTGACCTACTTTATTCTGTAGGACCACATTGGAAACTACTGCCTTAGCCAAAACCACTGCAGTCAAAAAGTAGGGAGAGGATTTTGATTTTTTTTAAGGTGAATGGACTGGGAAGGTCGAAATTAGGACAAGCAAGACATTCCTGGCAGTGGATTAAGCATGCATGGCTATATTCTGACCTACTCCAGGCTTTAAAGGGAGAAATAACATTTGTCAGCTCATGGGAGAGGAGACCCTTTCTGTGCCTGCAGTAATCCTTTGAAGGATCCAGATGAAATAAGCAGAAAGTCTTCGATATTGTCTGCTAACATGAGGGTATTTTCATAAAGAGCTTTTATTGTTTTTGTTTTGTTGTTTTTGTTGTTCACATTATAATTAAAAATGTTCTTCATATTTCTACCTGGTCAGATCTCCTACCTGGTATTCCTGGGTCTCTACAGCTACATCTTGGTGGTGCAGCTGTCATCTGACTTCCACTTCCTTGAGGGCATCTTGATCTTCTGGGTTGCCACCATCTTTGTGGAGGAGATAAGACAGGTTTGTATGTGTAACAAAGCACATGTCCATGCGGTCTAGAGGTTTTACAGCAAATGATGGACTGGTTCTTGATATGTTGGTAATTAATGACAGTCTGCTGTCTGGTTACTTCCTGACAGTATTCAAACATGCTGTCATTAAGCCTCTTCTCAAAAAGTCTCCTCTTGACCTTAAGAACTACCATCCAGTCTCAGACCTTTCATTCATGTCCAAAGTCATTAAAAAAAAGTTCTGCAGCACCTTTTCACCAACTTGAATTCCCATAACCTCTACGCTGCACCTCTGGGCTCTTTGACTGAAACCCAGTCTGTCTCCATCCAGTCTTGCTGGTGACGCACAGCTACTGCAGTCCCGTCCTCCTGATCAGATACACGCCGTTGTCTTGACCATGCAGATGTGCATCTCTGACGGGAAGACCTGGCTGACACAAAACAAACTGAAACTGATTGACAACAACACACAGGCTCTCCTCGGAAGTCACAGAGAACCATTTTTCCTGACAATGAGCCCGCTTCTCTGCACGTTGGCACTGCTTGCAATTTTGGTTTGATGATTTCAGATAACATGACTCTTGACAAGCCAATTTTAACCATCTGCCGTTCTGCCTAGGTGGAAATCAGACACATCAGCTCTATCTGCCAGTGCCTGACTGTTGAAGCAACCAAAACTCTTGTCTGTGCCTTTGTTCTGTCCAAGTTGGACTATTGTAATTCTCTCCTATGTGGCTGGCCAAGGTACCTTCTCAGTAAACTACAGAAAATTCAGAACTCTGCGGCAAAAAAAATTCTTCTCCAAAGTACGCAAACCTTATGATGTGCAACCTCCTCTCCAAACTCTTTACTAGTTACCGGTCCTTGCTGGAATAGACTACAAGCTGTCAACTATCTGTCACCCAGGAAGTGAACATGCACGCAAGCATGCAGAGAAAGCAAAACGAAAGACACAATACAAAATGAAAAAGTAGAACCTTGGCAGTGGGTGAAAAATGAAAAGCTAGATTCTTACCTAGTCCAGTCTTAAAAGAGACAAACTTTGATGGTTCCCGATTCTCAGCAGAGGGGACAGTAATATGTGCATTGAGTTGTGACAGTCCATCTCAGGACACTACAGGAAACATGAAGGTAACCAAAGGGAACATGTGTCTCTGACATTACACAGGCTGCATGTTAGCTGTTGGAACCTCCCCTGACCCTCCCAGGTCAGGTCAGCCGAAAGTTTATGTAATGGAGTGGAGTGGTAGAAGGACAGTGACCCAGGCAGCGGAGTCAGTAAAAATGGAGACCACAGAAGGCGTACGGCGGCAATCAGGTTTTATTCTACAGCAGCAGACAATTTTCAGCACACCCAAAATCCTCACGCGCATGCATAGCTAAGAGAACGGCGCGGGCCGCAAGGAACACACGCTATCGCTACAATGAAATCGGCCCTCTGGACCACAAAATGGCTGACAATTGTGTTTCCTTGGCCAGCACAAGTACACTTTCCTCTACAATAACTAAACTAATTAAAACATGAAAAACATCAAATAAAAGCTACAGTTACAATCTTTTAAACCGTATAAACAAAATGTACATACATGACTTATTTAATTTACAACAGGAGTGGGAAGCATGGCTTGCGCCTGTCTATAAACAGATTCAGACAACTAAATCACAAGTAACACAATGTACAAAATATTAATGTTACTAAAACTTATATCAGAATAAAGAACACGCTCCCACAGTTAAAATGGTACATAACAATTACAATACAACGCTCTTTAATAGAAGCAAGACACACTCAGAGACTAGCACTAAAACAATCAGTGCGAACTTTCACCTGAGGCACGTTATCTTAGTTGCAGTAGCGCTGATAGTGATATCAAGTAGTCTATGAATACAACTTAGCTTCTACAGTACACAATACTTAATAAGTTAATTTCAACCCAAAATAAACACTAAACATGAAGTCAGCTAAGCAAAATACTATACGACAAAGCATTGATCGACACAGAATTACTTTAATCGAGTCAAAACAATGATTCACTACTATTCACTAGTACTAAACAGAGATGGCGCCATGCAGATGACGGCTATAAAAAGAATAGACCTAGATAAGCGTTGGCTACTGATTAAGCTCGATCCTGTGTCTAAATAAACGTTGGATAAACATTCT
This sequence comes from Alviniconcha marisindica, assembly GCA_018857735.1. Lineage (NCBI taxonomy): Eukaryota > Metazoa > Mollusca > Gastropoda > Provannidae > Alviniconcha > Alviniconcha marisindica. Next base: position 105,112 of record JABMCL010001881.1, read on the forward strand.
AAGATGCCAAATTATATTACACATGGCTTGGTGCATAAAAAGGACTAGGTAAACAAAGAGTAGGTAAACAAACAAGCGGTCAAAATATTAAGGGAGAAAACAGATTTGAAAATGACGTGCACCAGCGGCTATCGCCGGTTGGCTTTGTGAAGGCCAAGTGGCGTTGCTTCGAAACAAAAGCGTCGTCTGCTCCGGTTCCCGGGTTACTAACAGTACAGTAATGAAACTGCATGGATCTGATAACCAGGGTGGGATTATTGTAAAACGTACAAAGAGCACTTGCTCACATTTATTTAAGGTGATATTCCTGTGTATATGTTTCAGCTGGTGACAAATTATGCCCACTCAGTGAAGTCAAAGCTGGTGACCTACCTGACAGACTCATGGAACTTGCTGGACATTGTGACAATCTTCCTGTTTGGTGTGGGCATGCTTCTCCGCTTCATCCCCAACACCACCTGCTTTGACCTCGCTCGCGTCGTCCTCTCCATCAACCTCGTCAGCTTTTTCTTCAGGATCCTCCACATCTTCTCAGTCAACAAGGAGCTGGGGCCTAAGCTGGTCATGATTCGCAGAATGGTCAGTGGATGGGACAGATCGCTTTGATCATGACAGTTATTGGTCAGTGGACGGGACAGATCGCTTTGATCATGACAGTTATTGGTCAATGAACAGGACAGATTGCTTTGATCATGACTATTTATTGCTCAGTGGACGGGACAGATCGCTTTGATCATGACTATTTATTGGTCAGTGGACAGGACAGATCGCTTTGATCATGACAGTTAATGGTCAGTGGACAGGACAGATCGCTTTGATCATGACAGTTATTGGTCAGTGGACGGGACAGATCGCTTTGATCATGACAGTTATTGGTCAGTGGACGGGACAAATCGCTTTGATCATGACAAATTTATTGGTCAGGGGACGGGACAGATTGCTTTGATCATGACAAATTTATTGGTCAGTGGACGGGACAGATCGCTTTGATCATGACAGTTATTGGTCAGTGGATGGGGCAGGTCGCTTTGATCATGACAAATTTATTGGTCAGTGGACGGGACAGATCGCTTTGATCATGACAAAGTTATTGGTCAGTGGACGGGACAGATCGCTTTGATCATGACATTATTGGTCAGTGGATGGGACAGATCGCTTTGATCATGACAAATTATTGGTCAGTGGACGGGACAGATCGCTTTGATCATGACATTTATTGGTCAGTGGATGGGACAGATCGCTTTGATCATGACAAATTATTGGTCAGTGGACGGGACAGATTGCTTTGATCATGACAATGTTATTGGTCAGTGGACGGGACAGATCGCTTTGATCATGACAAATTTATTGGTCAGTGGATGGGACAGATACTTTGATCATGACAGTTATTGGTCAGTGGAGGGACAGATGCTTTGATCATGACAAATTTATTGGTCAGTGGAGGGACAGATGCTTTGATCATGACAATTATTGGTCAGTGGAGGGACAGATCGCTTTGATCATGACAAATTATTGGTCAGTGGATGGGACAGATCGCTTTGATCATGACAGTTATTGGTCAGTGGATGGGTCAGATCGCTTTATCAATACAGAGTTATTGGTCAGTGGACGGGACAGATCACTTTGAACATGACAAAGTTATTGGTCAGTAGACAGGACAGATCTCTTTGATCATGACAAAGTTATTGGTCAGTGGATGGCACAGATTGCTTTGATCATGACAAATTTATTGGTCAGTGGATGGGACAGATCGCTTTATCAATACAAAGTTATTGGTCAGTGGATGGAACAGGTCGCTTTATCAATACAAAGTTATTGGTCAGTGATGGGACAGATTGCTTTATCAATACAAAGTTATTGGTCAGTGGACGGGACAGATTGCTTTATCAATACAACGTTGTTGGGATGGACAGATTGCTTTGATTGTGACAAAATTATTGGTCAGTGGATGGGGCAGATTGTTGGTCAGTGGATTGGACAGATCGCTTGATCATGACAAAATTATTGGTCAGTGGTTGGACAGATTGTTGGTCAGTGGATGGACAGATTGCTTTGTCTATTGGTCAATGGATGGGACAGACTGCTTTTATTATGACAAAATTATTAGTCAGTGGCTGGGGCAGATTACTTTCATCAGGACAGACATATCCTACATTTTTATACATCTTTTTGTGCAGTGCATTGTGCCTTGGACTTGGCTAGGGACCATGCATAATAGAAATGTCCATTATTATTAACACCCCCCCCCCCCCCCCTCCACCACCCCACTGGCGACGTGCTTGGCACAGTTGGGTCTACAGCAGAGCTCAAGTCAGCCTCAAAGTCCCCCACACCCTGGTGAGGTGCTATTGGGTGCTTAGGCTAGCAAAGTCACTCATTACATGAACTTCACAAGTAGGATCATATTAAAGGTCATGCTTCTGCTCAAACATTCTTTCATGCACTGAGCTGTGAAGTCACTCATTACATGAACTTCACAAGTAGGATCATATTAAAGGTCATGCTTCTGCTCAAACATTCTTTCATGCACTGAGCTGTGACTGTGATGTGTTGACAGATCCGTGACTTGATGTGGTTCGTTATGATACTGATGGTGTTCATTGGTGCCTATGCCATCGCCTCAGAAGCCATCTTGTACCCTGAGACAGAGTTGTCATGGAAATTGCTGTACCACCTGCCTCGCAAGGCCTACTGGCAGATCTATGGGGAGCTGTTCCTGGAAGAGATTGAAGGTGAGGAAAAAGACTTGGCTTGGTTCTGTGTTGGTTTTCTTTTTAGATACTGTCTTCTCTTTGGTTGTGGGAGCCTGTGAAGACAGATTGCAGTGTTTAGACACTGTCTTCTCATTGGTTGTGGGGGGGCCTGTGAAGACAGATTGCAGTGTTTAGACACTTTCTTCTCATTGGCTGTGGGGGCCTGTGAAGACAGATTGCAGTGTTTAGACACTTTCTTCTCATTGGCTGTGGGGGCCTGTGAATACAGATTGCAGTGTTTAGACAGTGTTTTCTCATTGGTTGTGGGGGGCCTGTGAAGACAGATTGCAGTGTTTAGACAGTGTTTTCTCATTGGTTGTGGGGGCCTGTGAAGACAGATTGCAGTGTTTAGACAGTGTTTTCTCATTGGTTGTGGGGGCCTGTGAAGACAGATTGCAGTGTTTAGACACTGTTTTCTCATTGGTTGTGGGGGCCTGTGAAGACAGATTGCAGTGTTTAGACACTGTTTTCTCATTGGTTGTGGGGGGGCCTGTGAAGACAGATTGCAGTGTTTAGACACTGTTTTCTCATTGGTTGTGCCCCCTTCTCCCCGTCCCTAATAAGCCGTACGGTTTCTGTGGACGTTAAGCACCATGTTTACTTACTAGACACTGTTTTCTCATTGGTTGTGGGGCCTGTGAAGACAGATTGCGGCGTTTAGACACTGTTTTCTCATTGGTTGTGGGGCCTGTGAAGACAGATTGCAGTGTTCACTGATTCTGAAGACAGATTGCAGTGTTCACTGATTCTGAAGACAGATTGCAGTGTTCACTGATTCTGAAGACAAGACTAAGCTTTTACTTTCATCCAGAGGTCGCATTGATTGCAAAATTTTGCTTTTGGGTGCCATATGCATTTTAGCCACAAAAGTGACTGAACACTAATTGAACAAGTTATGGCTCACTGGTGGCTGCCCTGTCACTCAACACAACACTAGATCTGGATCTACTTACATACTCCATGTCATCTTAGCTGTGGCTACGCACCCATTTCCCTGGCACACACTGCAAATCCAGTCAATGAAGTGTGGAATCAGGATGACAAAATAAATGTGCAAGCTGCTGTAATTTTCGGTCTGTCAGACGATACTTTCCCCCTCAAATCTAATCCATGTGTCTTATAGTCCATAGTGCCCTGCCTGTCCTGGAATAAAATTTGCATACTTTTCTGAAGAATCGCAATGATTTATTTGAACCAAATCCTAATGAACAGTGGAAGATTCTCTGTATCAGTCTGGCTAGAAATTGTGTAGCTTGCTAAAATGATCAGTGACCATTTCTGGTCAGTTGACAGAGGACACAATCCCAGACATGGAATTTGGAACATCCCAATGTGTCTATAGTCTAACTGTCTGCGTGTATCAGAATTTACTCAAATGTAGAAGACTACGAAACCAAAAACAAAACACGCGTTGACACCAAATACAAATGAGAGAAAATGGCAGCAGTCTTGATTTCAACTTCATCTCATTACCAAATCCCACAGTAGATGAGAAGTGGGTTTGCCAACATCATCTGCTGTAGTTCATCTTCGGAAAATGGCACTGCATACGATGTTCTCATCTGTTCACTCTTTGTGAACGGCAAATTTACAGAATGCTTCCATTTTTGTGTGCAGGGATAGACTTTCTTTTTACTATTTTCGTCTGCTCACTTTATAGATCGTGAGCTCCATTATTTTGGCTTTGTTCATGTGCTAATTCTAGGTTATGCTGTTTGCATTTTTTGTATCACTGACACAAAGTACATGCTGTTTTGCATCAGTTGATGCAAATCTCTGAAAGGCAGTGCAACCCCTGTTCATCTTTTGGCTGGGATACCACCATGCATAAATGTGTTCATGTGTGTGTTTGTTGATTAGCAAGGACGGATTATAAGACTGGGCTTCCGCCTAAAATGTTTATCCTTGAAGTACCAGACATGGCTCACCCCCCAAAAGATAAATGGATTAGTTCTCCATCTCATTTTACATCATTTTTTTCTTCTTCTTTTTTCACCATTTAATTGTTGTTTAAGCATTGTTTTGTAGCTTGATAAAGGGGATTACCCTGAAAATTTGCATGTTGTGTTTTGTCCTAATAAATAGCATTATTCTGAAACTTTTATGTGTTTGGATCTTTTATCCTAGAGCATTAAAGATCAGTCAATCAATCAGTCAATCAATCAGTTGTTCTGCTTGTATGTCTCAGGTACTGGTACATGTACAAATGACCCAGCTTTGTACAGCGGCTACAATGAACAGCGCTGCCCCAGCGCCATTGGCAAATACCTAGTGCCTGTGCTGATGGGAGTCTACGTCCTGATGACCAACGTTCTCTTGCTCAACCTCCTCATCGCTATGTTCAGGTGGGTGCTGTGGAGAAAGCCAGGGACGCAGCTGTGAGACAGGGTGAAACTACTGTTGCTTTTGAGTGGGTGTTAAGATAATGTGTCTACTGTTGCGACAGGGTGAAACTGCTGTAGCTTTTGAGTAGGTGTTAAGATAATGTGTCTACTGTGAGACAGGGTGAAACTACTGTTGCTTTTGAGTGGGTGTTAAGATAATGTGTCTACTGTGAGACAGGGTGAAACTGCTGTTTTTTTGAGTGGGTGTTAAGATAATGGTTAGGGTTAGGTTAGGATTGTGAATGGTCTACTGTGAGACCGGGTGAAACTACTGTAGCTTTTGAGTGGGTGTTAAGATGTGACTGCTGTGAGACACAGTGAAACTACTTTAGCTATTTAGTGGGTGTTAAGATAATGTGACTGCTGTGAAATAGGGTGAAACCTTTTTGTTTGGTGGGTGTTAAGATTATGTAACTTCTGTGAGATAGGGCAAGAAGGTTTCTATGTTTGGGTAGATGTTAATATAAAATAACTTCATGGCCAAGAGAAATGTGAAAAATATGTCTGAGCTTGAGTGGGTATGAAGATGATGGAAAACTGACGACATGAATTTTCGAGATGTTTTAGTGGGTGTTCATTTTGTGGACAACTACTGAACAGCCAGTGGAAATTTGTTTCTGCATGGATGAACAGTTTGAGGTGATTGAAAAGTGACTATGAAAAAGATTATTATATTTGAAACTGACACATTTGGGAAGCAGATTTGGGGGTGTGGAAGGGCATTGGTTGGGGGGTGGGGGGTGGGGGGGAAGGATTGTGAATGGTATGTTTTATTCCTCCGTGTTCTATGTACATGCAAGGGTGACACCTTTGAAAGTCATGCAGCTGAGATTAAAAAAATTAATTAATTAGTTTATTTATTTTTATCACCATTCAGCACAAAATTGGATGTTTTGGGGGGTTTGGTTTCATTTTCCAAGTGCACTAACTTGCCTTTGTTGGTGGTGAGCCATTAACAAAGGTTGCTGCATGCTTCCCTTGCACTGGGTGCACCGTTGTTTTTGTAGCTACACGTTTGAGATGATGCAGCAGAACACAGACGACATTTGGCGCTACATGCAGCTGCAGGTGGTGATGGACTATAGCCGACGCCCGGTGCTGCCCCCTCCTGTCATTGTTTTCTCCCACCTCTGCTACCTGGCTCAGTGTCTCTTCAGGAAGTGCTATCTATGTCAGAAAGGCAGACACCCTGTCAGCGCCTTTCGTAAGTCGGGCAGCTGTGGACTCTAGCAGTGGTTCGTGTTGTACTCGGTGCCAGATGTTGTTTCCCTGTGGTGACGGATGTTTCGCTGTGGTGATGAATGTTGTTTCCTTGCTGAGCTGATCGATCTGTAGCCTTGCCCATTCCCGCTGTTGAGTAACGGCCTTGCTTTTTGTTGTTGTCCTGATTGGTCGGTTTTGTGTTTCTTTTTGTTGTTGTCCCAATTGGTTAGTTTTTTTTTCCTTTTTGTTTGTTTGTTGTTGTCCTGATTGGTCAGTTTTGTTTTCCTTTTTGTTGCTGTTGTTGTCCTGTTTGGTCAGGGTTTTTTTCCTTTTTGTTGCTGTTGTTGTCTTGATTGGTCAGTTTAGTTTTCCTTTTTGTTGCTGTTGTTGTCCTGATTGGTCAGTTTAGTTTTCCTTTTTGTTGTCCTGATTGGTCAGTATTGTTTTCCTTTTTGTTGTCCTGATTGGTCAGTATTGTTTTCCTTTTTGTTGTCCTGATTGGTCAGTATTGTTTTCCTTTTTGTTGTCCTGAGTGGTCAGTTTTGTTTTCCTTTTTGTTGCTGTTGTTGTCCTGAGTGGTCAGTTTTGTTTTCCTTTTTGTTGCTGTTGTTGTCCTGAGTGGAGTGGTCAAGCTGGTTTCATGTCCTTGTTGGCCTTTCCTTGCTTCCTCCTTTTCCTGATTTCTCAGTGTTATTTCCTTGTCTGGATTAGTCAGTGTTGATTCTTTGTGCTGGTTGGTCTGAGCTGATTCCTTGTGCTGATTGGTCAGTGTTGTTGCCCTTAAATGAATGGTCAACGTTGTTTTCTTAGGGAAAAAAACTTTCTTGAAACCCCTGCAGTATATATATATGGCTTGCATTTGTGGCCACATCACCCGTGCAAATTTCCTCTATTTTTTCACCTCAGTTTTTGGCATGTGTTGAATGCTTTTTCAACATGTCATGGGTACATGCTGGAAGTCTAGCAAATAGGTGTTGGTTCTGACTTCCAAATTTCAAAGAAAACTGATTTTTGTCTTTTTAAAGTCTTAATCCTGGAACCTGCTGACAAAGGAGAACAGATGCTGAAGAGCTGGAGTTATCTAATCTTTGGAGCACTGCATGCATGTTGTATCTTTCTTTTTTATCTCTCAGTGGACAAATGTTAAAGCACAGATCTCGTACCTCATAATTATGTGTCCATGTGGCCTCAGGAGTTAGCAACATGGACAGCCTATAAATTCACCAGAATCAACTTCAGACTCAAAGCAATTTGTTTTTACCTTTTTTCAGGATTAGCAAAGGTGCCCCTTGACAGATGTCCTACAGGTTATTTGGAGGCAAATCTGTTTCTAGATCCCCTCTATTTAGTAATGCTTTGTGTTGATATTGTGATGAACCTGTATTAATGTTGTGATTATTTTCTCTTCTCTCCTTGGCTGTGCTGACTGTGTGTGATGTTGTACCTGCCTGCTACCTGCATCGCTGCTTCTTGTTACGGTTGCTCATCCTCAACTGACTGCGATGCTATGATATTCTGCTGTTGCTTTATCTTGCGTGACATTGTGAAAATGACATTTAAAACCACCATGGAAAAATGTACTGAAAATCATTTACAATTCACAAACCAACCAAACAACCAAATTAAAATACAATTCACAAACCAACCAAACAACCCAATCAAACTGAAATGTTCTGAACAAAAATGGATGAACTCCAACGGGACCATGCTTTTTTCAATGTTGATGGCTCGTGACATTGTACAATCCTGACTGCACGGGGCTGTTGATGCTCAACATTGGCTGCACCTCCTTCAACACTGGACGTTTTCGGCTGGTTGTTGCTTAACCTTTTGGCTTGTGACATTGCATGCTGCCCCTGTGATGCATCGTGAACTCACTGGTCTTTCTGTGCTATTGACTGGCATTCATGCCAACAGCTACACATTTCAAATGGTCCAAGACAACACGGACACTCACTGGTACTTCCAGAGGTTCAACTTGATACATGAGTACTATGAACGCCCGTGGCTACCTCCTCCCTTCATTATCTTCATCCACATCTACATGTTGTTCATGTGGTGTAAGAGGCGTTGTAACCATCGCCCCCTGTCATCTGACTTTAGTGAGTATGCTGGGTCTTTTATATGCTTTCGTATCACAGGGTTTGCATTAACTGGTAATTTGCTGTATTTTATGGGATATGATAAGCATATACCAGAAACATAGTCATCAAAATCGGTCAGACATACTGGCTGTTATTTTGTTTGAACAGTTCTAAAAAAAAAAAAAATGCCAACAGCATGGTGAGAAAGTGCGTGTGGCATGTGTGCGTGGGGTGGGGGGGGGGGGGGGCATGTGTGTGTGTGTGTGTGTTTTGGGTGTGTGTGTGTGTGTGTTTTGGGTGTTTGCTAGTACAGCTTCACTGTAAATATGAGACATAATTGTCTTTTTGAAGGGGAGGGGGGATGTGTGTGTGTGTGGGGGGGGGGGGGGGGGGCAGGGGACTTGAATTCTTGTTTGGATGAGACTTGGTGCAAGCACACCAAACAGGATGTAAAAGATGTTGTTAGTGACTCACATCTTAAGTGATGCTTGTTTACTGCAGATACAGGTGAGTGAACATTGTTGATTTGTTGCTGGGGTAGTTGTGTACTGTCAGTGTGCTTGATGTGATATGACCTGTGCTCATTTCTGTATTCATGTTGACCCTCTTGTTGTGTTAGAGCTTTTTGTGCTTTGAGAGTCAAGTATATACATGTGTTCAGCTCTGATCATGGGTACAGAAAATCTTGCAAGAGAAGTAAAAACTAAAAATGGTAAAGTGGATGTTGGTCTATGGGCCATTCTCCTGAAAAATGGTCAAAACTGTGACATAGAAGGTAAAAATTCAAAGTGTTAATTTGTTCATGTTATTTGGATATGAAAGCTTGACATCTCTTGTGTACATAAATATAAGACATAAGTTGACAGGGTGACAGGAATTTGATAAATTGTGCATTATGTTAAGTCATAAGTCAGTCTCGCATGTTACAGAAGACACCAGAAATGCATGAATAGAGTTGGCTCAGTGGCCAGTTTGATTCTTGCCTTTTTTATTATACAATTTTTCCTAATTAATGAATGAATATCTGTCACTGCTGACATTTAGAAAAAAATTATTTTATTATTATGTTTTTACTTTCCTGCCTCTTTAACAATTTTGGTTAAAATGTCTTCTTTGAAGTACGGACGTGTATGAAATAGATCACATATTTCTTTTCCTTAGTTTGCTTTTCCAAAGTATAATTTGGAGGAGGGGGAGGGGAGGGGGGTGGGAGGTGGATGTGTTTGACTAACTTGTTCTGAACCTTATATATATATATATAATATACATGTCAGAGGGATATTTGTTTCTTGTTTTCTAAAGTTAATAACCAATTGCATGTAATTAGTAATCTGTCTCACTTGTTATGTAGACATTATCACAAGTACAAAAGGATATAAGAATCACCCACTTGAACCATTAACCAAGAAACTTAATAAACAAGTATATTCATTACAAAAGCAATGTTCTTTCCACATTTTCTTTATTGGAACCGGTATTGACCCCTGCTTTAGATATCAGGATTGCCAAGAGTGGCAGCAATCTAGTCCACAGTCACCCAAGCCATATTTCCTGTCTCACGCCCTGTGTCAAAGCAAGAAAATCTGTTCACGGTGTCTTACCCTGTCTTGTGATGATGTACCATCAAACTAATTTAGACTGCAAAAGTTTCAGTATTTCTGAAGACCTAGTAGAAACGATTGTGGCTTTGACCTTGAACATAGTAAAATGATATTTCTGAATGATACTCTGGCTGATGATGATGCATCACCATGCTAAGTTTAATCAATCAGATATTGTCTGGGCAAACATTTACTGAAGTTCAGAACCTTCACTGTTACCTTGAACTTGAACACAGCAAAGCAACCTTTTCACAAGATACTCCAGCTTATGAACATGCACTGTCAAACTAAGTTGGTCACCAAACAATCAGCAGTTGAGAACATATCATAGAAATAGTCATGATTTTATTGTATGAACCCAAATTCAGTTACTGTGACCTTGACCTTGAAGATAGCAACCCATTTTATGCACATGACACTCTAGCTTATAATGATGTATCACCATACTGGGTTTGGTTACGAAAAGTTCAGTGATTCATAAGATATCATCCAAACTGACATTAATTGAAATGTTTAACCTTGGCTGTGACATTGACCTTGAACACAGCAATCCAATATTTTCATTGGACATTCCTTTGCTTATGATGATCTACCATCAAATTGAGTTTGGTTGCAAAAGACTCATTGGTTTAGAAGTAATAAAAGATGTAGTAGAAACCCTCATATTTTGATTATATAAGCCCACGTTGTGACCTTGACCTTGAAGATAGAATCCCTTTTTTTTGTTGCATGACATTCCGGCTCATGGTGGTACAGGTTGGTTACAAAAGGTTGCATACAAACACTCAGCCGACTGGGAACAAATATGCATCATGAGTGTTAGATCCCTCATGCCTGAAGACACCACAGTGCTTTTCCTTTTGCAGTCAAATAATACCCCATATACAGCGCACGTTACACCATTTTAAAATGCAGTGTCAACCACCCCTGAAGAAATGACTGTAATTTATTTAGTATCTACTCGCATGCCATCAAACAAGCATTAAAAATAAGATGAAATGTGGTTATCTACCAAGCAGATGAAAAAAGGGAAGTTCTTTAGTTTCTGTTGTGAACAAGTTGCAATATCATGATACAGACACAGAAGACACCATCGGTAATGTGTGAGACACTGATTATCTTTTCTTTCTTTGGAGCTGTTAGTAGGAAGCAACACACAATAAATACCATTTGTATGTAAGAACTAGCCACCTTCTTTCTCGTGAAATCTGTTTTTATTCAACCTGCAAAGGTGTTATGATAATGATGACTGTATATAGACAAGTAGAGCACTCAGTATCCATGTACAAGTCCTGCTCATGATGCAGTGATGTTGGCAGAGACACTGCAGAGAGAAGAAAGGCCAACAAAGATATTCTGTTCTACCTAATGGGTGTATTTCTTCACTCAGTTGTAATTAGAAATACATACATTCCTTCAAAAATACATGTTCTACATACTGGGTGAGTTTCTTGATTTAGTTGTAATTATGAATATGTAAAGATATTCTACAGACTAGATGTTTTCTCTCAGTTGTAAGCACCTTCACAAATATTTTACCTGCTCAGTAAGTCTTTTAAAATTTAGTGGGGTTTACTTATTTGTTCAGTTAATAGCTATACCATATATGGAGACTTTGTTTACAGTAAGTTGGCAGTTAAATTCAGCATTGTTAATGTGAGGATGGGTACTTGTGAATGGATCTGGGAATGGTCAAAGTCAGCTAGACTGAAAGACTAACTGTTGGATGGGATGGAACAATGAATTGTAATAAAGAACAAATTGGTTTCAGGAAAGCGCTTTGACAACCTCCAGGATGAAAAAAAGTTGGTTCAGTGGGAGAACATCCTTGCAGACACCTACCTCACCAAGGTCGAGGCCAGAGAAGCTGACAGTGTGGATGGCAGGGTCAAGGTCATGATGCATAGGTCTGTGGAGAGGTGTGTGTGTGAGGGTAGTGTGTGTGTGTGTTGTGTGTGTGTGTGTTGTGGTGTGTGTGTGTGTGTGGGGTGTGTGTGTGTGTGGGTGTTGTGTGTGTGTGTGTGTGTGTGTTTTGTGTGTGTGTGTGTGTGTGTGGTGTGTGTGTGTGTGTGTGTGTGTGTGTGTGTGTGTGTGTGTGTGTGTGTGTGTGTGTGGGTGTGTGTGTGGTGTGTGTGTGTGTGTGTTGTGTGTGTGTGTGTGTGTGTGTGTGTGTGTGTGTGTGTGTGTGTGTGTGTGTGTGTGTGTGTGGTGTGTGTGTGGTGTGTGTTAGTGTGTGTGTGTGTGTGTGTGTGTGTGTGTGTGTGTGTGTGTGTGTGTGTGTGTGGATGTGTGTGTGTGTGTGTGTGTGTGTGTGGTGTGTGTGTGTGTGTGTGTGTGTGTGTGTGTGTGTGTGTGTGTGTGTGTGAATGTGTGTGGTGTGTGTGTGTGTGTGTGTGTGTGTGTGTGTGTGTGTGTGTTTGTGTGTGCATGGTGTGCATGTGGGGAAGAGTGCCTGCTGTCACATGCGTGTGTGCACATGTGGGGGAGAGTGATGGATAGAGAGCTATGTAATGCATTAGTAAATTAGATTGTGTACTGTTGTCATGCTTCATGTGTTGTGCTGTGAGTCTCACACATATATAATAGAGGGATTTGGTGCATTAGAAATGCATTAATTATTCTTATTCTGTGTGTGTGGTGTATGGGCACAGAACGATACGCAGATTGGAGGTCCAGCTTAGAACAATAATATCCTGGTTTGGCCAGACAACAGGTGTCCTGTAGAGTTTGACAGCGTACTGAATGGTGATCAGTATACTCATTCATGGCAAAACCCTCCTGTAGACTGCCATCCTGTAGAGTTTGACTGCGTACTGAATGGTGATCAGTATACTTGTTCATATCAAAACCCTCTGGTAGACTGCCATCCTGTAGAGTTTGACTGCGTACTGAATGGTGATCAGTATACTTGTTCATATCAAAACCCTCTGGTAGACTGCCATCCTGTAGAGTTTGACTGCGTACTGAATGGTGATCAGTATACTTGTTCATATCAAAACCCTCTGGTAGACTGCCATCCTGTAGAGTTTGACTGCGTACTGAATGGTGATCAGTATACTTGTTCATATCAAAACCCTCTGGTAGACTGCCATCCTGTAGAGTTTGACTGCGTACTGAATGGTGATCAGTATACTTGTTCATATCAAAACCCTCTGGTAGACTGCCATCCTGTAGAGTTTGACTGCGTACTGAATGGTGATCAGTATACTTGTTCATATCAAAACCCTCTGGTAGACTGCCATCCTGTAGAGTTTGACTGCGTACTGAATGGTGATCAGTATACTTGTTCATATCAAAACCCTCCGGTAGACTGCCATCATGAATCAGACGCACTGACCCATCGTCTTTGGGGATGGCCCCCATGGGGCTGATTATGGATGGCTTTTCACTCGCGGTGATGTCATTCCCTGCTCAATTTGTGTTTTAAGCTCTTTTTCCACCAGTGTCCTACGGGAATGGAAGGTAGCGGATTTGTGATTCTTTGCCTCTTTGCAATTTTGCAGCCCTTGTTGGTGATTCGAAACCCATTTTTTAATGCCTGCCAAAAGAAAAGCTTTATCTGGATCATCTTTCAGTTGCCGTTCCCATTCAGATGCTTTGGATGCAACAGACTGGTAATTACCGAGAAATTCACACGTGAATGGGTTTTGGGGTTCAAACGGGCTATTGAGTTGAAAAGAGGAATGTCCTACCCGATCCGCTGACTGCTGCTGATCCTATTCCTGCTTGGCTGTCGCCTGTTGCTGGCGATGATCCGACTTGGGATGTGCCTGTTGGCACGGCAAACATACGTGTTCGAAGTTACACCGCGGTCCGTAAGAACACTCTCTGTGGTTGAATTGTACGTACATTTCTTTGCCGCTGGGTCCGACTCGGCGGCTGTCGCTGCCTTCTCCTTCAGCAGCACCGTGCGCAGGTACTGCGAATCCGACCCCCATCAGAACCATTAGGATTTCATTCTAACCCCATCAGAACCATTAGGATTTCATTCTAACCCCATCAGAACCATTAGGATTTCATTCTAACCCCATCAGAACCATTAGGATTTCATTCTAACCCCATCAGAACCTGGCTGCTGCCTGTCGGCACCAGTACTCCTGGTCGTACACCAGAACCGAAGCGCAGGTGTATCTCGATGCCAGTTCACCAATCTTCACCGTGTAGGCCATGTAGTCTTTGGCGGTGATGTGGTCCAGGTCACCACTGTTGTAGAGGGCTGCCATGATGCGGGCATTGGCAGCGATCCGCATTGCCGGGGACAGGGCATGCAGCTTCGGCTCAGTCTCGCTATTCAGTTTCAATGTAGCTCCTGGTCCCAGTGAGATTTCCTGTGTCAGTCACAATATCGGACACAAAATTTGCCATCAAGTGCGGCTTTGCCTCACCTGACGCATTCTGGAGGTAGAACTGGGGGTCCAGATCAACCCTGGCGGTTGCCCCGGCACCAGTGTCCACCCCGTCAGCATTCGTCTTCAGCAGGTCGTGCAGGAGCACAGACAGACGTTGGGACGGTGCTGGTGTAGCAGTTTTGGGGGGAGTGGCCCGCCACCCTCCTCGGCCTGCAACTGGCCCACAGCTGAGCGTAGGGCCACCATCTCCCCCTTCTTCAGCTCACTGAAGCCGTGAATGTCCTCATCTGTGAGGCCCAGTAAGGCCGCTTTGGAATAGCAACCCTCATTGCCTAGAGCCTTGGCGACAGCTTCAGGGAGTCCCCATTCAGACAAAAACGCTTCAAAATCAAACAGGCTGGCCATGTTACCGGTGAGATGCTGCAGTTTGGCTGGCGTTGCGCAGAATGTCAGATTCTCCCTGTCTGTCCCTTTACTGTTTTCTCCGCCTCCTCACCTAAACAACCGGCCCTTATCGGCCCTCCCATCCCCTACTCGCCACTACACCTCTCCCTCCCCCCCCCTCCACCCCCTTCCTGTCCTCTGGACACCCCGGCACCTCACTGCTCTCATGCCCCCCCTCCCCGCCTCCCTCCCTCCCTCTCCCCTCTCCCCCCTCCACCCCTTCCTGTCCTCTAGACACCCCGGCACCTCACTGCTCTCATGCCCCGCCTCCCCGCCTCCCTCCCTCCCTCTCCCCCCCCCCCCTCCACCCCTTCCTGTCCTCTGGACACCCCGGCACCTCACTGCTCTCATGCCCCCCTCCCCGCCCTCCCTCCCTCCCTCTCCCCTCTCCCCCTCCACCCCTTCCTGTCCTCTAGACACCCCGGCACCTCACTGCTCTCATGCCCCCCTCCCCCGCCTCCCTCCCTCCCTCTCCCCCCCCCCTCCACCCCTTCCTGTCCTCTGGACACCCCGGCACCTCCTGCTCTCATGCCCCCCTTCCTCCCTGCCTCCTCCCTCCTTCCCGTTTTCTCCGCCTCCTCCCTAAACCACCGGCCCTTATCGGCCCTCCCATCCCCTACTCGCCACTACACCTCTCCCTCCCCCCCCCTCCACCCCCTTCCTGTCCTCTGGACACCCCGGCACCTCACTGCTCTCATGCCCCCCCTCCCCCGCCTCCCTCCCTCCCTGCTAGCCGTGGTCACTTGGTGTTTAAACTCAAGTTCACTTAACAGTGCAACTTCCACATTCATTATTCTGTGTGTGTGTGACCGTTTAAGTGGGTGGTATACAGTATGATTTACACTTGTGTAAGCATATGATATTTCAATATCCAAACACATAAAAGGTTTAAAAGAATGCTATTTATTAGGACAAAAGACAAGATGTTAATTTTTGGGGTAATCCCCTTTATCAACCTACAAAACAACACTTAACAGTTAAATGGCGAAAAATAAGATGTAGAACGGAGACATTAATCTACTTTTGGTTGAGCTATGAGCCTATGTTGTTTTCATGTCCAGTGCTAAGAAGAATGTTGGCATGACAATGACGTGGCTTTGGTCTTACTTTGCCCTGGATAGATAAAATGGTGTCCTGTGTTGTGATGGATTCATGCTCCGAGAGTGAGGATATGCTGTTTCTCCTTGCTGCTGTTGCAGTGAGTTTGAAATTTATGTAACAAAGTCAAACAGAAGAACAGAAGACTGATTCAAATTGAAGATTCTGCCATTTTGTTTGACTGTTTTTCAGTGGCTGTTTTGACCAGTCTGTGCGGATTGGCCTGCAGCCTGTGCCGCATGCTTTCCACTGGCAATTTCCTCACTGAAATAAAGCTGTTTATATTACTGATTGATGTTATTAGTGGTAACACTGTTACTTATTAAATAAAGTTGCACATTGTATGGCTTTCACATCAGTAGAGTGAGTCTGCTTTCTTTTCCTCAGACTTGAACAGCTACAGACGAAGCTGGACGATTTGATTGAAAGTCAGAGTCACTCAGCTGGAGCTGCAACAGTGCTCCACACTGCTGCGTCAGCAGTGGTTGAAACCACGGCACCTGCTCCCCAGCCCCTGCCGACCAAACAAGTGATACAGATGCCACCTCAGCTGGACCAGCGCATGGGCTCTTTGGAGGAGAAGGTGGGTTCATCACAACTGTCCCTGGGGTAGTCATGGACACAGATTTGAGGATTCACTTTGGAGGAGAAGGTGGGTTCATCACAACTGTCCCTGGGGTAGTCATGGACACAGATTTGAGGATTCACTTTGGAGGAGAAGGTGGGTTCATCACAACTGTCCCTGGGGTAGTCATGGACACAGATTTGAGGATTCACTTTGGAGGAGAAGGTGGGTTCATCACAACTGTCCCTGGGGTAGTCATGGACACAGATTTGAGGATTCACTTTGGAGGAGAAGGTGGGTTCATCACAACTGTCCCTGGGGTAGTCATGGACACAGATTTGAGGATTCACTTTGGAGGAGAAGGTGGGTTCATCACAACTGTCCCTGGGGTAGTCATGGACACAGATTTGAGGATTCACTTTGGAGGAGAAGGTGGGTTCATCACAACTGTCCCTGGGGTAGTCATGGACACAGATTTGAGGATTCACTTTGGAGGAGAAGGTGGGTTCATCACAACTGTCCCTGGGGTAGTCATGGACACAGATTTGAGGATTCACTCTGGAGAGGTACTCTGGTTTCAACCACTGCATCACCTAGTGCAAACATAATGGGCCCATGTGGAGTACACCGACAGCAACAATGACATGCACTGCATCACCTAGTGCAAACACAATGGGCACATGTGGAGTACACTGACAGCAACAATGACGTGCACTGCATCAGCTCAAAGGGGGTATACTGCAGTGCAAGGTGACAGACTTTGTCCCTTTCAGGGCGATTTCCTTCAGACGGAAATGCTTTCATGGTGCCAACCGCTTTGTTCAAGGGAAGTTGAATCAACTGTAGATGGCAAGAAGAAAAAGAAAAAGACACTGGATTGAAACACGAGAAAACTGAAACAAACAAATGGAAACCAGTATAGCTGCAAATACAAGCTGATTTATATTGTTTTTGTATCTTGCATCAAAGAAATGAATAACAAAAGTAACGTTGGAAGAAGGAGAAGAAACTAATTTTTCTGGCTTGATCAACAGATGGCAAGCACATTCCGGGCACTGAACTGGATCATTCAGGCCATGGAAGCCAGTGACATGACCTGCAGTGTGACACCACCAGAACTCGTTTCTCCCACGAAGCATAAAGATGTTGGTAGGTGTTCCATTTCTGGTTTTTCTTCCATCATCTCTAAAAATCAGCTAAAACATACATGCACACTTTCCTTAAACAATTACCTCAGATGCTTATAATAATGATAATAATAATGATCAAGTGAACTCTTGTACCTACTGAATTCTTATATGTGTGCTATTTCTTTGCTTCAGCACGTAGTCTATATACACTGAGTAACAGGCCAACAACAACAGGAACAACATACATGCACACACATAAACACATACATACAGGCACGCATGCACGCACATGCACGCACGCTCACATGCACATGCACACACATGCACACATCAGTAGGCCGTTTGAAGAACTTTTATGAGATGATTTGAAAGATGAGAGGGCTATAGATGAGCTGGCTTTAGAGAAGGAAGTCTGTTGAAGGCTAAGTAATGGAGTGATGGTCCCTTATGGATGAGCTGGCTTTACAGAAGGAAGTCTGTTGAAGGCTAAGTAATGGAGTGATAGCCTCCCATGACCAAGCCTTACTGGCAGCAAAACTTAAAGGGATTAGCCCATGCAGATTTGGCTAAACAAATATTTTTGGCATGGTTTTTTATTGTTTTAGGTTAAAAAAATCTGTTGCATTAATTTCTGCTTTGGCCTCTTTAAAATACGCCAGTTCAAGACTAACTGTAGTGGTCTAAAAATAGATTGGGGATCTCCCCACTAGGTGTAGCTATTTATGGAACACATATTACATCATTACATTTTGTAGACTCAATTGAGAATAGCATTGTCTGAGGCACATAATTTGCTCAGGCCTAATAATTTGTTGGGCACATGAGTTGAATGATGTTCATTATTGTTATTATGATTCCCTGCTGAATGATGTTCATTATTGTCATTAAGATACCCTGTTGAATGATGTTCATTATTGTCATTATAATACCCTGCTGAATGTGCTTTGTGGAAACCATTTAAGCTTAGATACCCTGTTGAATGATGTTCATTATTGTCATTATGATATCCTGTTGAATGATGTTCATTATTGTCATTATGATACCCTGAATTATGTTCATTATTGTCATTATGATACCCTGTTGAATGATGTTCATTATTGTCATTATGATACCCTGCTGAATGATACTGCTTTGTGGAAACCCTTCCATTTGAGCATAGGTACGCTGTTGAACAATACTGTCTTGTGGAAACCCTTCCATTTGAGCATAGGTACGCTGTTGAACAATACTGTCTTGTGGAAACCCTTCCATTTGAGCATAGGTACACTGTTGAATAATACTGTCTTGTGGAAACCCTTCCATTTGAGCATAGGTACGCTGTTGAATAATACTGTCTTGTGGAAACCCTTCCATTTGAGCATAGGTACGCTGTTGAATAATACTGTCTTGTGGAAACCCTTCCATTTGAGCATAGGTACGCTGTTGAATAATACTGTCTTGTGGAAACCCTTCCATTTGAAATGCTTTCTGCTGTGGCTGACAGAGAAGAGAAGAGAGGAGAAACAGAAGGACTTGAGAGATCAGGTGTCCAAGCAGCTAGAGAGGAGACACAAACTGCATGTGGTGTCACGGTCACCCATCTACCCCAACTCCTTCATCTGTCGCTACCCTGTGCCAGATGAAAAGGTGCACTGGGAGGTGAGTGTCTGCAACCATAATGGCTTTTGCTGTGTATCAACCCCAGTACCTCTAGACATGGTACAGTGCATCAGATATTTTACTTCATAAACAGCCTGAAGGAAGGCCGGGGATGTCTGATGTCCTCTTCCTGTCTGAAATCTCAGGGCTGTCACTTGGTTCCCCTTTCCCATTTCCTCTGTTGTTTTTCTGCCCAGTCCTTTTGCTCTCTTGTCCATTCACCTGACTTTTTCCCCATGAAATTCTCCAACTTTTTTCAACAAGAGGCCTTTTTCCCCATATTCTTTTTCAGTTAGGCTTTCTTGCATGGCTCTTGTTGAACAGCTAGGAGATGATAGTTGATAGGTGGAATGTGCAGCTTGCTGCCATACGCCAAGCTATGACATTGGTATTTGGCATTATGCATTTAGACAATTTTTGTGGGTTGGTTTTGTTTTGTTTCTATCCATTCCATGTATCAATGAATTCGATGGAATAGTAGATGGTATCAGCATGTCATAGCCTTATGCTTTTGTAACAAGGGCAGTATTGAAGGGACTAACTCCTAGAAAAAATGTGTTTGATGTTTGTGTATGTATCTTTTGTTTCATATATATCTGGGAGGTTTTGAATTATGTAACCCAGTGTGGTTGGCAAGACATTAAAATCCAGTTACTAACTACTTCATAAAGTGTATGTAGATATACTATACTTTTGAATTTTCAAGTGAAACACTGTGATATCCATAATATTGTCTGCTTCCACTGTGATTTCCAACATAATGTCTGTTTCTACTGTGATGTCCAACCTATTGTTTGCTTCCACTCTGATATCCAACATATCATCTGTTTTTGCTGTAATGTCCAACATGTCATCTGCTTCCACTGTGATATCCTACATTATCATCCATTTCCACTGTGCTGTCCTTTCTCCTGTAATGTCCAACATATGTTTCCTCTGTGGTATCCTGCATTGTTGTCCATTTCCACTGTGCTGTCCTTTCTCCTGTAATGTCCAACATATGTTTCCTCTGTGATATCCTGCATTGTTGTCCATTTCCACTGTGCTGCCCTTTCTCCTGTAATGTCCAATATATCATTTGTTTCCACTGTGATATCCTGCATTATCATCCATTTCCACTGTGCTGCCCTTTCTCCTGTAATGTCCAACATGTCATCTCTTCCACTGTGATATCCTACATTATCATCCATTTCCACTGTGCTGTCCTTTCTCCTGTAATGTCCAACATATGTTTCCTCTGTGGTATCCTGCATTATCATCCATTTCCACTGTGCTGCCCTTTCTCCTGTAATGTCCAACATATCATTTGTTTCCACTGTGATATCCTGCATTATCATCCATTTCCACTGTGCTGCCCTTTCTCCTGTAATGTCCAATATATCATTTGTTTCCACTGTGATATCCTGCATTATCATCCATTTCCACTGTGCTGCCCTTTCTCCTGTAATGTCCAACATATGATTTGTTTCCACTGTGATATCCTGCATTGTTGTCCATTTCCACTGTGCTGTCCTTTCTCCTGTAATGTCCAACATATGTTTCCTCTGTGATATCCTGCACTTTTGTCCATTTCCACTGTGCTGTCCTTTCTCCTGTGATGTCCAACATATGTTTCCTCTGTGATATCCTGCATTGTTGTCCATTTCCACTGTGCTGCCCTTTCTCCTGTAATGTCCAACATATCATTTGTTTCCACTGTGATATCCTGCATTATCATCCATTTCCACTGTGCTGCCCTTTCTCCTGTAATGTCCAACATGTCATCTGCTTCCACTGTGATATCCTACATTATCATCCATTTCCACTGTGCTGTCCTTTCTCCTGTAATGTCCAACATATGTTTCCTCTGTGGTATCCTGCATTATCATCCATTTCCACTGTGCTGCCCTTTCTCCTGTAATGTCCAACATATCATTTGTTTCCACTGTGATATCCACATTATGATCCATTTCCACTGTGACTCCAACCCCTTTTCTGTAATGTCCACATGTCATTTGCTTTCCCTGTGATTTCCTGCATTTCATCCATTTGCTGTGTCTCTCCTTTCTACTGTGATGTCCAACATATTGTTTGCTTCCACTGTGATATCCAACCTATTGCCTGTTTATACTGTGATGTCCAGCATGTCATTTGCTTGTTTTGTGATTTCCAGCCTATTGTCTGTTTCTGCTGTGATGTCCAGCATATCATTTGCTTACTTTGTGATTTCCAAGCTATTGTCTGTTTCTGCTGTGATGTCCAGCATATCATTTGCTTACTTTGTGATTTCCAAGCTATTGTCTGTTTCTACTGTGATGTCAAGCATATCATTTGCTTACTTTGTGATTTCCAAGCTATTGTCTGTTTCTACTGTGATGTCCAGCATATCATTTGCTTACTTTGTGATTTCCAAGCTATTGTCTGTTTCTACTGTGATGTCCAGCATATCATTTGCTTCCACTCTGATATCCAAGCTATTGTCTGTTTTTACTGTGATGTCCAGCATACCATTTGCTTCCACTCTGATATCCAGCCTATTGTCTGTTTCTACTGTGATGTCCAGCATACCATTGCTTCCACCCTGATGTCTGAAATACTTCCTATGCAGTTTATCTCCCTATAAATAATGATGTGTGCCATGTTCTGATCAATTCAAACATTTTCTTTCGGTTAATTCACTGATTGTTTGACACTTTCTGGTACTGTGCCACTACTCTTTTGTGTTTTACATCTGTTATTTCAGGTTTGCTTTGTTTTGGTCACTTTCTACTCTGCACCTTCCATCTGGGGGCACCTTTGTGTTGTTTGCTTGTTACTGAAACCACTGTGTTTGTTTGCTTGTTACTGAAACCACTGTGTTTGTTGGCTTGTTACTGAAACCTTTGTGTTGTTTGCTTGTTACTGAAACCACTGTGTTTGTTTGTCTGTTACTGAAACCACTGTGTTTGTTGGCTTGTTACTGAAATCACTGTGTTTGTTGGCTTGTTACTGAAACCACTGTGTTTGTTTGCTTGTTACTGAAACCACTGCGTTTGTTTGCTTGTTAATGAAACCTTTGTGTTGTTTGCTTGTTACTGAAACCACTGTGTTTGTTTGCTTTTTACTGAAACCACAGTGTTTGTTGCTTGTTACTGAAACCACTGTGTTTGTTTGCAGGTCAGTTATGAAGAATATGATCCAGTGTCCTACACCTCTGAGGCCATTTTAGCCAAACCATCGTATGCTGACGAGATTGATCTCTTGAACATGTAAGTTTATTTTATTTTTTGCCAAACCATCTTATGCTGATAAGTAAATAAGTAAGTAAAGTGGTGTTTTATGCCCAGTCAACTAGCATTATGCTGACGAGCATGATCTCTTGAACATGTAAGTGTCCTTTAGCCAATCCATCTTCTGCTGATGATATTGATCTTTTGAACATGTAATTGTTCTGTAGCCAGTCCATCTTATGCTGGTGAAATTGATCTCTTGAACATGTGAGTGTTTTTTTAGCTGAACCGTTTTATGCTAATGATAATGGAGATTTTTATAGCACATAATAATAATAATAAAGAGGATTTCTAAAGCGCCCATCTACCACACAAGGTGGCAGCACAGGGCGCTTTACAATAACACTAACCACACACACACACACACATGACACACACACCACACACACACACACACACACAGCATTGAAACGAGGGGATGG
The DNA here is from genome assembly GCA_018857735.1 of Alviniconcha marisindica. Lineage (NCBI taxonomy): Eukaryota > Metazoa > Mollusca > Gastropoda > Provannidae > Alviniconcha > Alviniconcha marisindica. The sequence goes on from JABMCL010001881.1 coordinate 128,031, forward strand.
GCAGGGCTGTGAAAAACAGTTTAGAAATAATTATTAAACAGGTGCATCTTGAGTGCGGCTTTGAAAGAGGAGGTAGAATCAGAGTGGTGAGTGTTTGAGGCAAATTGTTCCAGACAGATGGGCCAGCATAAGAAAAAGATCTTTCACCAAATGTTTTTGTGTTTACACATCAGCTGCAGAAGAACCCAGCGTGCTTCACAGCAGCTGCATACATTGTAAAAGTCATAAGTACACTGTGAAAGAGGAGGTAGAACCCAGTATGATTCACAGCAGCTGCATACATTGTAAAAGTCATAAGTACACTGTGAAAGAGGAGGAGGTAGAGAATTTCTGTTGAACCTGTAAGTGGGTTTGTGGGCTGGGGGGGGGGGGGGGGGGTGATATGCCTGAAAAGTGTGTTTGCTCCTGGTTTTGTGAGCTGAAGCAGAAGACAGTAACAGGTCGGTGCTAATCCCACCCCAAGGGTTTGGCTAGTCTTGTAGGCTTAGCTGCTGACATCCCAGAGGCTCACAGTGCAACTTCTGAGGGTTAGAACCATTATAGGCTGACCGTACCATAGGCTTTACTTTTCACAGAATCACACACATGCAGCACGTGCGTACAAGACACATATGACAATGTGACATATACACAAATGCAGGCCACAGAAAGATGGTGGTGTTGACCTCCAGCCCAGAGGAAGGCATCCTGGTACCCAACACCAGGCCGTCAAGAGGGTGATAGGGATTACTGATAGTCCATTACACCGAGACAGACATCTTGTCCCTTACACTGAGACAGACATATTGTCCCTCACACTGAGACAGACATCTTGTCCCTTACACTGAGACTGACATCTTGTCCCTTACACTGAGACTGACATCATGCACCTTACACTGAGACTGACATCATGTACCTTACACTGAGACTGACATCTTGTCCCTTACACTGAGACAAGACATATTGTCCCTTTCACTGAGACTGACATCTTGTCCCTTACACTGAGACAGACATATTGTCCCTTACACTGAGACAGACATCTTGTCCCTTACAGTGAGACTGACATCTTGTCCCTTACACTGAGACAGATATATTGTCCCTTACACTGAGACTGACATCTTGTACCTTACAGTGAGACTGACATCATGTACCTTACACTCAAACATCTTGTCCTGAGACAGACATCTTGTCCTTTACACTCAGACAGACATCTTGTCCCTTACACTCAGACAGACACCTTGTCCTTTACACTGAGACAGACATCTTGTCCCTTACACTGAGACAGACACCTTGTCCTTTACACTGAGACAGACAACTTGTCCCTTACACTGAGACAGACATCCTCTCCTTTACACTGAGACAGACATCGTGTTCCTTACACTGAGACAGATACCTTGTCCCTTACACTCAGACAGACACCTTGTCCCTTACACCGAGACACCTTGTCCCTTACTCTGAGACAGACATCGTGTCCCTTACACTGAGACAGACATCTTGTCCCTTACACTCAGACAGATGACTTGTCCCTTACACTGAGACAGATACCTTGTCCCTTACAATCAGACAGACATCTTGTCCCTTACACTGAGACAGACATCTTGTCCCTTATACTGAGACAGATGCCTTGTCCCTTGCACTGAGACAGACACCTTGTCCCTTATACTGAGACAGACACCTTGTCCCTTATACTGAGACAGACACCTTGTCCCTTACACTGAGACAGACACCTTGTCCCTTATACTGAGACTGACACCTTGTCCCTTACACTGAGACAGACACCTTGTCCCTTATACTGAGACAGACACCTTGTCCCTTACACTGAGACAGACACCTTATCCCTTATGGCCAGACAGCGCCAAACATTGTCAGTGTTGGGGGCTGAGTGAGGCACTCCCCCCAGTAACTACCCCCTGCCAAACACCCCCCTCGCCCCCCCCCTCCCCCCCAACTCCTGCCCAGTTCCCACAAACCAGCTGTGTGACTGAATTGTACTGCTGTGTTTCAGTGCATGTGTGTCAGACCATACGGGGAGCGGAGCGGGGATAGCTCAGTGGTTAGAGTGCCGGACTCGTGATCGAAAGGTCTCGGGTTCAAATCCCTGCAGGAGCAATTGGAGAATTTTATTCTCCAGGGTCAGCTTTCTGTGCTGACCTTATTTTGGTATCCGTTCCACCCCCGTGTTACCGCAGTAACACGTAAAAGACCCCGGTCATTCTGCCAAAAGTGCAGGTGGCAGGTTACAGCTAAACATGCATGCACCTTATGTATGTGGCTTTGCATGAAGTGACATGGTGCATGGTTGTATGGTATACACAGAATGCGCCGAGATGGCAGCAGTTTCATGTGGCACGAGCCGTGTCAGTGCTGTAAGTACACCACTTCAGTGGATATTTAAAAACGCGCCATGAAAAGCTAGTCACTCATGTAGAATCACATGTGAGCGCAGTGAGTCTGCTTGAGAGCAGAGAATAGCGCTATATAAAAGTGATCAACAACAACAATGGCTGATGCATTTGTTTGGAAGTTTAGGGATCTGGCCCCGGCTTTGTGTGTCAGATATGCTTGCTTGTGAGTAGTGATTAAGCCTGCACAATGGCAGTGCAAATGATTCTTATGAAGAACTCTCACCCCTCCATGGTCATTGTCGTTTTCTTGTTTGAAGATGCATTCTGAAGACATGTTTGGTGGATTTTGTCTACTCTTGTGTTTCATGCATGGTAGGTGAGAATTATCACTGGGGAATCAGGTTCCTTTTGTTGCAAATCCCATGTTCAAGATGTGTTGGTATTCAAGCATGTGCACCAATAGCTCCCTGTGGTGACCCTTCATTTTCAGTCCCATAGAGCACAGGACAGGACGGATCACCTTCAATGACTTTGACAAGAAAGCCAGGATATCACGCATTAGTTTTGAAGGACAGTACGGGGTCAGGGAAGGTTTACCCCTGAACCCCCGAGGACGCACTGGCGTGGAAGGACGAGGCATGCTGGGAAGATGGGGACCAAACATTGCTGGTGATCCATTGGTCACGCGGTGAGTATGGATATGTGGATGTTGGGTAATGCATTGGTTACCTGGTGAGTATGGATGTATGTACATTTAGTGATCCATTGGTTGCATAATGAGTATAGGTGTGTACATTTGGTAATCCATTGGTCACACAGTGACTGTGGGTGTGTGTACATTTGGTGAGCCATTGGTCATGCAATATTATGTGTGTGTGTACATTTGATGAGCTTAAACCCACCAGTCACTGACATTATTAATATTATTGTTGCACTTACATAGGGCACTCTTGATCAGAATCTTTGTGCTTCACATTTGTAGTGCATGCTGGGTTATTTGATTGTTTCCAGTTCAGGTCAGTCAAGATGGTATCTATGCGCTGGGAAAAGCCCATGTGCACTCCACTCCATCTTTCACAAGCTTCCCCTACATTGCCTTTGAAATGGTTCCAATGTTCATCTGATTGATGATGGCCCTCTCTCGTCCCTTCAAGGAAGATCATCTAGCGCTTCCTCTTTCCACGCCTCTTTCCTCCAGGCGATCGATGGAGTGATGTCCTCGGCTTTGGTTCAGGTCTTCTAAGAAGCAAGCCAGTTGTGAGGGTCGCTTTGCCCACCAGTCTATCTCTTCAATCATTTCCCTTCACTCCGGCGTGTCCAGGGCAGTACACCCACAGGAGTTTTTCAAGGGGGATGTCGACCATCAACACATTCCACTGTGGGCTTCCTATTCCATTTTTGACTTTTTGTAGCAAGCTCATTGAATCTGTGAGGATGATGGCATGTGTGGTCCGACTGTCGCCTCTTGAGGCAATCCAGTGGAGGACACGGGTGACTGCTTCCACCTCCATTGGCAAGCTGGAGGTTGAGACCATACAGGCTGCACTGTCTTCATGGATGGTAGTCGCACCTTGCTTGATAGTGAAGCCCTACCCTGACTGGTCTTTGGTGACTGAGTCATCAGTGTACACTATAAGGTCTTGCGGTTTGCTGTTTTCTTGAATGAGAAGCTTGGTCTCTGTCTCTGTTTTGCGTGCTGGCCATTGTCGACAGTACTTTCCCAAGTTTTCTGCCAGGAGTGTCTCATAGAGACGTGGGAATCGGTTTGGGTACCTTTCCCACTCTGTGGTTTGCTTGAGCTCTGTCAGCTGGCATACTTGCAGTACTGAGTCCTCTGCTTGACCTGTCCAAGACTTGCTCCATCCCAGCCTGCATCTCTTTGTGTCTTTCACAGCTTTTTGGAGTGGGTTGTGGGGATTTCCAAAGGCACTGACGTATGCATCCAATGTTTCCATAATCCACCAAACCCTGACATAGACTACAGGATGCTTAACATGCATGTCATCTTTTTTTCTTCTTTTTTTGCATGTGTATACACACAGGGGACCTTATGTGAACTTTTTGTAGTCTGCACAGATTTTGACTTTGGAGAAGTTTGTTGTGAGAGCAAAGCCTAGCTATCATGTGAGTGGCACATCCATGTGGAGACCATGCCTGATGGAGCTTAATGTGTCTTTCAAGAGAGAGTGCTGTCACTGTGCACCACCACCTCTCCTTACCAGCCTTACACTGTGCACCACCGCCTCTCCTTACCAGCCTTACACTGTGCACTACCACCTCTCCTTACCAGCCTTACACTGTGCACTACCACCTCTCCTTACCAGCCTTACACTGTGCACTACCACCTCTCCTTACCAGCCTTACACTGTGCACCACCACCTCTCCTTACCAGCCTTACACTGTGCACCACCACCTCTCCTTACCAGCCTTACACTGTGCACTACCGCCTCTCCTTACCAGCCTTACACTGTGCACTACCGCCTCTCCTTACCAGCCTTACACTGTGCACTACCGCCTCTCCTTACCAGCCTTACACTGTGCACTACCACCTCTCCTTACCAGCCTTACACTGTGCACCCCCCCCACCACCTCTCCTTACCAGCCTTACACTGTGCACTACCACCTCTCCTTACCAGCCTTACACTGTGCACTACCACCTCTCCTTACCAGCCTTACACTGTGCACTACCACCTCTCCTTACCAGCCTTACACTGTGCACTACCACCTCTCCTTACCAGCCTTACACTGTGCACTACCACCTCTCCTTACCAGCCTTACACTGTGCACTACCACCTCTCCTTACCAGCCTTACACTGTGCACTACCACCTCTCCTTACCAGCCTTACACTGTGCACTACCACCTCTCCTTACCAGCCTTACACTGTGCACTACCACCTCTCCTTACCAGCCTTACACTGTGCACTACCACCTCTCCTTACCAGCCTTACACTGTGCACTACCACCTCTCCTTACCAGCCTTACACTGTGCACTACCACCTCTCCTTACCAGCCTTACACTGTGCACTACCATCTCTCCTTACCAAGCTTACACTGCTGCACAACCATGCTTGTCTAGGACCATAGCTTGACACTGCTGGTCAAGGACCTGTTTACCGTACATGTGAGGACCATATACTGTAGCTGATGCTGGTTAATTGCGTTACGGTCCTAGTTTACAACACCTCGCCACCACACATAAACTGCTCTGTGTTAGAGTTAGCTTGCCCTAGTCACGGTCCTAGTTTACAACATCTCGCCACCACACATAAACTGCTCTGTGTTAGAGTTAGCTTGCCCTAGTCACGGTCCTAGTTTACAACACCTCGCCACCACACATAAACTGCTCTGTGTTAGAGTTAGCTTGCCCTAGTCACGGTCCTAGTTTACAACACCTCGCCACCACACATAAACTGCTCTGTGTTAGAGTTAGCTTGCCCTAGTCACGGTCCTAGTTTACAAGATTCATGATCGTTGCCACACAACTAGTTTGGTACATGTGCACAGTCTGTCTTGAAGAGATCATGTTGTTCATGATTGAATAACTCCGTTGGAGATGTATGATGATTTAAGATTGTCAAATACTGTTGCTGCTAGGGGTAGTGTGATGCACAAGGTAAGGTGTAGGAATCAGAGATGGTACTGTTGCTGCAGGTGGTAGCGTGATGCACAAGGTATGATGTAGGAATCAGAGATGGTACTGTTGCTGCTAGGGGTAGTGTGATGCACAAGGTATGGTGTAGGAATCAGAGATGGTAGTGTTGCTGCAGGTGGTAGCGTGATGCACAAGGCAAGATGTAGGAATCAGAGATGGTACTGTTGCTGCAGGTGGTAGCGTGATGCACAAGGTAAGATGTAAGAATCAGAGATGGTACTGTTGCTGCTAGGGGTAGTGTGATGCACAAGGTAAGATGCAGGAATCAGAGATGGTACTGTTGCTGCAGGTGGTAGTGTGATGCACAAGGCAAGATGTAGGAATCAGAGATGGTACTGTTGCTGCAGGTGGTAGCGTGATGCACAAGGCAAGATGTAGGAATCAGAGATGGTACTGTTGCTGCAGGGGTAGTGTGATGCACAAGGTAAGATGTAGGAATCAGAGATGGTACTGTTGCTGCAGGTGGTAGTGTGATGCACAAGGTATGATGTAGGAATCAGAGATGGTACTGTTGCTGCTAGGGGTAGTGTGATGCACAAGGTAAGATGTAGGAATCAGAGATGGTACTGTTGCTGCAGGGGGTAGTGTGATGCACAAGGTATGGTGTAGGAATCAGAGATGGTACTGTTGCTGCAGGTGGTAGCATGATGCACAAGGTATGGTGTAGGAATCAGAGATGGTACTGTTGTTTGCAGGTGGAAGTGTGACGCACAGGGAACGCCTGTGTTGGTGGATGGTAAGCAAGTGCTGGAGTTTATTGCTGTCAAACGGAGTGACAACAGAGATGGATGGTTGTTTCAGGTGGAAGTGTGACGCACAGGGAAGTGTGTGTGTGTGTGTGGTAAGAGTGTGTGAGTGTGTGTGTGTGTAGAGAGGAGGACGAGACGAGAGGAGGAGCAGAGAGAGGAGCAGATGTCCTGTGGTGTGGCGTGAATGGATGTTGTGTATGGATAATTGAGTTGAGGGCACGCAAGTTGAGAAGGTGTTGAAGGGAGGGATTTCCATGTTTTGTACTTCCTGGATTAGCCTTTATACTCATGTACTCTGTAAATGAAGGCAAGCCGTACCTGTATACTCTGTAAATGAAGGCAAGCTGTACCTGTATACTCTGTAAATGAAGGCAAGCTGTACTTGTATACTCTGTAAATGAAGGCAAGCTGTACACACAACATGAACCCTATCCAGAGGGGTAAATACACTCAACATGAACCCTGTCCAAAGGGGGAAATACACACAACATGAACCCTATCCAGAGGGCCCCTGTCATCTGCATAAAGGCACCTCAGAATGATACTGAATCTGAGATGTCACCTTTTATTTTTTATTTTTTTCTTATAATTTATTGTTAAAAATCAGCAAGGGGTTTTATTACAAAATATTTCAGTTGCCTGTTGTTACCTGCAGGACGTCTAGTAGAGTGCCTTCACTGTCCAGCAAGCTTTGTCCGTGGTCAGAGTGCTGCCCATTTGTCTGTGAGACACTCTACAATGTCCTGGAATTCTGACTTCTTGTGCATTCATATACAGATCAACCTTCTGAAGAAGTGAACCTTTCCAGTCAAGTTAATCTCTCCCGGAGACTGTTCTGGGAAAGACTTTTCACCGGCGGTAGTAATGCTTTGGCAGGGAGAGGTTTTATCATCAATTCTATGGATCTATGGGACAAAATCAATTTCACAAGCAGACATGTCGTTTAAAGCATCCGCATCCGCAAAACAAAAGTGGCTTTATGTCTGCACTTTTGTGGTTTTGTGCTTTGTGCTTGTTCACTTTTAGTTTATGTTTTAGTCTGAAGCATCATAAGCATGGTCTGTAAATGTGTAATTTGTTTTTCCTGTGGGCTGGACAGCTTCAATATGTCATCCTGTGATGTTAATGATGCTTGCTGTGTGTGTGTGTGTGTGTGTGTGTGTGTGTGTGTGTGTGTGTGTGTGTGTGTGTGTGTGTGTGTGTGTGTATACTGTGTGGTTGTGGTTTTTGTTGTTGGTTTTGTTTTGGGTGGGTGGGTATCAAGCTAATTTCACCACAGCCCATAGGTTTCAAACTGTAAACTGTTTTCAGTTCAAATAATCTATTCTGTCCTTTGTGCATCATTACTACTGAATGTGATGAACAAGATGTACAGTAGCTTGAAGATGTAAGATGCTTCCAACTTAGAGTATACCATTTTTAAAGTGTCGCTTAGCTCAGTCCATGAAAGAAGTGCTTATTTGTGGGTCTGGGGAACCCTGGACCTAACAGATTCAGTTGTTATTGCATAGCTGCAGAACCACAGTGGCATATTATAATACTGAGCAGGGTATTATGAAGGTGTATGGCACAAAACCCCTCATGTGGTCAGGTTTGTAATTGTGCGGACCAAACGGAGTGCACATAGCTCATCAAGTTTTGCTTTTGTCAAGCAGCTGACAAACAAAGAGAGTTATTCAACAGGGAAACGAACCAGTCTGGTACAGCTACAGCACATGCACAAATCAAAGTCCACTCTCCTGTAGACACGGGGATACTAAAGGTTCTCTCTTGGGGTGGTCAGACACAGGGATACTAAAGGTTCTCTCTTGGGGTGGTCAGACACGGGGATACTAAAGGTTCTCTCTTGGGGTGGTCAGACACAGGGATACTAAAGGTTCTCTCTTGGGGCGGTCAGACACGGGGATACTAAAGGTTCTCTCTTGGGGTGGTCAGACATGGGGATACTAAAGGTTCTCTCTTGGGGTGGTCAGACACGGGGATACTAAAGGTTCTCTCTTGGGGTGGTCAGACATGGGGATACTAAAGGTTCTCTCTTGGGGCAGTCAGACACAGTGATATTAAAGGTTCTCTCTTGGGGCGGTCAGACACGGGGATACTAAAGGTTCTTTCTTGGGGTGGTCAGACACGGGGATACTAAAGGTTCTCTCTTGGGGCAGTCAGACACAGTGATATTAAAGGTTCTCTCTTGGGGTGGTCAGACACGGGGATACTAAAGGTTCTCTCTTGGGGTGGTCAGACACGGGGATACTAAAGGTTCTCTCTTGGGGTGGTCAGACACGGGGATACTAAAGGTTCTCTCTTGGGGCAGTCAGACACAGTGATATTAAAGGTTCTCTCTTGGGGTGGTCAGACACGGGGATACTAAAGGTTCTCTCTTGGGGCGGTCAGACACAGTGATATTAAAGGTTCTCTCTTGGCTGGTCAGACACAGGGATACTAAAGGTTCTCTCTTGGGGCGGTCAGACACGGGGATACTAAAGGTTCTCTCTTGGGGTGGTCAGACACGGGGATACTAAAGGTTCTCTCTTGAGGTGGTCAGACACAGTGATATTAAAGGTTCTCTCTTGAGGTGGTCAGACACAGTGATATTAAAAGTTCTCTCTTGGGGCGGTCAGACACAGGGATACTAGAGGTTCTGTCTTGGGGTGGTCAGACACAGGGATACTAAAGGTTCTCTCTTGGGGCAGTCAGACACTGGGATATTATCTTGGGGTGGTCAGACACAGGGATACTAAAGGTTCTCTCTTGGGGCAGTCAGACACTGGGATATTATCTTGGGGTGGTCAGACACAGGGATATTAAAGGTTCTCTCTTGGGGCAGTCAGACACTGGGATATTATCTTGGGGTGGTCAGACACAGTGATATTAAAGGTTCTCTCTTGGGGTGGTCAGACACAGGGATATTAAAGGTTCTCTCTTGGGGGGATCAGAAACAGGGTTTTTATCTTGGGGCGGTCAGATACAGGGGTATTATCTTGGAGCAGTCAGACATGGGGATATTAAAGGTTCTCTCTTGGGCAGTCAGACACAGGGGTATCATCTTGGGGCGGTCAGACACAGGGATATTAAAGGTTCTCTCTTGGGGCAGTCAGACACTGGGGTATTATCTTATTAAAGGTTCTCTCTTGGGGCGGTCAGACACATGGGTATTATTTTGGGGTGGTCAGATACAGGGGTATTATCTTGGGGCAGTCAGACACAGGGATATTAAAGGTTCTGTCTTGAGGCAGTCAGACACAGGGAATTTATAGGGTTCTCTCTTGGGGCAGTCAGACACAGGGGTATTATCTTGGGGTGGTCAGAATATAACTTAGCTTTACATGTTTGACCTGCTGCCAGGAATGCTGCCTTCCTGGTTCAGTACTTCTACTTTTTATTCTTCTTTTTTCTTTTTTCTATTAATCCTCTTCAGATATAATTGACATGACTGTGTCAACACTCATTCAGACTTTTGCTTGTGATAATTATGATTAATTGCATTTTGTCCACCTGTATTTGTAACTTGATAACTTGTTTGGCTCTGGCATGACTTATGGTTGACTGAGCATTTTCCCTGTATGCTTATTTATTTGTAACTGATGATGTGTTTGGCTCTGGTATGACATAGTTTGACTCAGCATTTTGCCTCTTTGCTTAGTTGTAACTTTATGACTTATAATAATAATGTGCTTTTATGTGTTGTTTCTCCAAATTGGAGCATATAGCCCATTACAAAGCAAAGAACAAAAGACAGTCAAAGCAAATTTCCATGAGTACACACACACACGCACGCACACACACTTCACTTTCAGAATGGGGGGGGGGGGGGGGGGGGGGGACATTTGTGTGCAGTGACTATATTTTACACACACACACACACACACACACACACACAGAGATAGCTTGAAGAAAAGAGATTTCAATGATAATTTAAAAGGTGTGAGTGTGTTGATGATCTCACTTAGCGAGGGAGAAAAAGATCCTTGACCAAGCGAGTGTAAGCTTGTGTTTGGTTCTGGTATGAATTATGGTTGATGGAGCATTTTGACTTTTATTTGTAACTTGGTGACTTTTGTTTGGGTCAGCTATGACTTAGGGTTGGCTGACAGGTAAATATCAACAATCATGGCATGGAAATGAGAAAAACATACTGTTGAAGGTGTTTTCACTCTGTTGACTGTATACTTTTGAAGCTGTTCTCACTCTGTTTACTGTATACTGTTAAAGGTGTTTTCACTCATTTTACTGTATACTTTTAAAGGTGTTTTCACTCATTTCACTGTATACTTTTGAAGGTGTTTTCACTCATTTTACTGTATACTTTTGAAAGTGTTTTCACTTTGTTCTGTGTTGCCAGGCCATCTCATTGCCGGGGGAGCAGCCGTGGGACATCCTGTCCAAGTACTTCACACTGGAGGCGTTTGGCTCACTGATGGATGACCCAGAAGCCAAGGCTGCCATCGAGAGCAAGCTGCAGATGCTGTCGGAGAAGGGAGTCATGGTTTGTGAACACTTCTCTGTGAACACCTCTGTGAACACCTCCTCTCTGTGAACACCTTCTCTCTGTGAACATTTCTCTTCTGCTGACACACTTTTGACTTAGGGTGTATTCGTCATTATGTCTGTCATCTTTTAACATGCTTTTGACTTAGGGTGTATTCATCATTATGTCTGTCATCTTTTAACATGCTTTTGACTTAGGGTGTATTCATCATTAAGTCTGTCTTCTGCTGACATGCCGTTGACTTAAGATTTTTTTATCATGAAGTCTGTTTACCAGTGCTTACATACTTTTGAGTTTTAATGCATTCATCACTAAGTCCATCTTCTGCCATTTAAATTTGACTCCAGATCTATTCATTTTTAAGTCCAACTTCTGCTGACATGGATTTGACTTCAGATGTACTCAACATTATGTCTATCTTCTGCTTACACACTTTTGACTTCAGATGTATTCATCATTAAAACCATCTTCTGTTTTCATGCTTTTGACTTAAGGTGTATAATTCATCATTAACTTTAGGTCTATCTTCTGCTGACATGCTGCTGACTTCAGATGTATTCATCATTAAGTTTGTCTTCTATTGACACACTTTCTACTTGAAATGTATTCATCAGTTAACTCATTCAAGACGCCACAAAATGATGCTCTCAACTCCTGTAGACGCACTGTTTTTGCCTGTTTAAAACAAATCATAGTAAATAAACTACTAGGAATGATACAATAAACATATACATTTTTAGAAATCTTAGGATGTGTACTTGTCAGATAAATAATACATAGAGTCATATCTTATACCTTTCTCTGTCACAACAGCAAAGCAGGAATTGTCCAAACACAGTAAAAAACATAAGTTTTATTCTACTGGTTGCACGGATCCCAGTGATGAAGATGTTATTATCGCTGTCACTCAAGTCTGCCTCGAGATCTACTGGCACAAACTCCTCGCCAGAATCAACAATGTTCTCTTCAGAACCACTGTCTGAAAAATCTCCTGGATCCGAGTCCTCATTCAGTACTAATTCCACAGTTTCCCTCACCCAGTAACACATGTTCACTCTGAGTGTCACCATTTTGAAACGTACAACTTTCGTCAGTTTGACACACGTGTTACAAATGCCAAAACAGACAAAGGAACACTTGACTGGACTAAGGGGGATTACTGAAAGTGTCCGAAATTGACGCAGTTAGTGTAATATAATTGCCTCCAGTCAGCTCAAAAGTCAGTAAGACCATTAAATATCTTTGATTCTTACCACGTCTGAAGACGCGGATCGTCGTCCAGCGTACTGCTAAGTTCTGCGTCTTAAGCCTTGAAAGAGTTAAGACTATCTTCTGTTGACACACTTCCTACTTCCAATGTATTCAGCAGTTAAGTTTGTCTACTGCTGTCACACTTTCTACTTCCAATGTATTCAGCAGTTAAGTTTGTCTTCTGCTGACACATTTTCTACTTCCAATGTATTCATCAGTTAAGTTTGTCTTCTGCTGACACATTTTCTACTTCCAATGTATTCAGCAGTTAAGGCTGTATTCCTGGTCTCAGGCCTATGAAGGGCAGTGAAAAAAGAAAAGAAAAGAAGCTATTCCAGATACACAGTTCATGCCTAAATTGAGTGCAACATCCATAATTATGAATGAACGTACTGACAAGCAGCTTTGCTGTCAGTAAAAAAATTGATTACAGTAATCTTGTAATAAAACAAAGCTTAGAAACAGTTCACTTTGTCATCATGTTCTGGTGGTGTTTTTAAGGCCTGCTCCTGGAATGGAAAGATTGCAGATTTGAAATGTGTCTGGAGTGAAAGCTTTCCTCCTTTTCTTAGTCACAGGCCAATGGGCTGTGGTTAGTCATTTGGATCATAACTGTACTAGTCATAATCATAATGCATTTTCATGTGACATTCTTTTACTGAACAACATAGCCCATTGCAAGAAGGCAGAAAAGAGAACACAGTTGCAGTTTAATTTTCAGAGCAAATGAACATGGCAGCATTGAGGATCTCAAATTTGCAGAAAACACATGTACGCACTCACACTTCCCTCCCCCCCCCCTCCCTCCCCCTCCCCCGCACCCCACCCCACAAACAAACAAACAAACAAACGCAGAGAAAACCTGTTGTGTAAAAGTATTTTTATATTCAGATACAGCAGCCATAATGTTGTATGCAAATGGAAATGTTTACGCATTTTCTGTGTTTTCCAGCCAGCTTACATGTTGGTTTGGCATCCCATTTAGATATCAAGTGTTGAATTGGCATCCCATTTAGATTTTGAGTGTTCAATTGATGTCCCATTTAGATATCAAGTGTTGAATTGACGTCCCATCTAGATATCAAATGTTGAATTGATGTCCCATTTAGATATCAAGTGTTGAATTGGCATCCCATTTAGATGTCAAGTGTTGAATTGATGTTATATCTAGATATCAGGTGTTGAATTGACATCCCATTCAGATATCAAGCGTTGAATTGATGTCCCATCTAGATATCAAGTGTTGAATTGACGTCCCATTCAGATATCAAGTGTTGAATTGACATCCCATTCAGATGTCAAGTGTTGAACTGACATCCCATCTAGATATCAAGTGTTGAATTGATGTCCCATCTAGATGTCAAGTGTTGAATTGATGTCCCATCTAGATATCAAGTGTTGAATTGGTGTCCCATTTAATAATAATAATAATCAAAATGAATGATGCATGCTGGCTTGGCATCCCCTTTAGATATCAAGTGTTGAATTGCCACTGATTGTGTTTGAATAGTGACTTGATTGTGCTTGAATGGTGACTGTCCAGTGTTCTGATGGGCAACTTTGAGTCAAATGTGCACTTCATTCCTACAGATTGTCAGGCAAAAACTAGTTTCCCTTGCGGAAAGAAGGTAGGTAAATCCTGTGGTGTCATTCAGAATGTGTGTGTGTGTGGTGGACAGCTGTACCAGGGTTACGCTGATGACGCACGCAACACAGACAACGCCTGGCTGGAAACACGGGTTATCAATTACCATGACGACACAGGAAAAATCTTCCAACACTTTGATTTCAGGGTGAGCCATTTCTACTAGATGCACAAGTTTTAAGAAAGAAAGGATGATAATTATTTCAGCTGTTGGTTTTTGTTTAGTATTCAGGGGTCTCGCTCATTGCAAAAGTTTGCATAAATATTGCATTTTTGGGGGTGCCGTACACATTTTGGCCACCTCACTGCATCAAAGTACTCAAAATGACCGAACACCAGTTGAACAAGTTATGGCTCAGTGGTGGATGCTGTGTCACTCAACACTAGATCTACTTGCAAACTCAATGTTATCAAAGACTGTACAGCTACACAGCCATCAGTCTACAATATCATCTCAGCTGTGGCCCTGCACTCCTCTGCCACGCACTACAAGTCTGCAGTCAGTGAAGGGTGGAATCTGGACAATGACAAAATAAATGTGTAAGCGGCCATCATTTTTGGATTATGATGCAATGCTTTTTCACCCTCAAGTCTTATCCCTGCACATTATACTGGTTATAGTCAGTAGCGCCCTGTCTGTGAATGATATTTGCATGCTTTCCCGAAGAACGATAATTTGAAACTGAATCCTAATGAAACTGTATCTGAAAGAAGACTCGTCTCTGTATCAGACTGACCAGAAATCGTGGACCTTGGCAAACTGATTAGTGGTATTTTACAGTCAATTGACAGAAGACACAACCCCAAAAACAGGATTTGGAATGAGCCAATATGCCTAGTCATACTGTCAACGTATATCAGCATTTACTTAAAGGTTGAAGAGTATGAAATCCAAAAACAAAATGTGTGTAGGCAACAAATACAAATGAGAGAAAATGATGGCAGCCTCAGTTTTACTTTCATCTCGTTACCAAGTCCCGCAGTAGATGAGAACTGGGGTTTACCAATATATCGTCTGCTGCACAGTTTATCATCGGAAAATGATGCAGTGCATGATTGAAACTTTTTGTGAACTGCAAATTCACTGAACTTGACGTTTCCACTTTTTTCTCTCCCTTTTTTGTTGTTGTTTTTGTGCTCAGTTAGACTTTCTTTTAACCAGTTTTGTCTGCTCACTTTTAAATTGTGAATACTGCAGCAGTCAAGTTACTCCATCATTTTGAGCTGTTTGTTCGCTAATTCTAGAGTACGCTGTACACATTTTTCATACCACTGACGCAAAGTATGTAGTGTTTCGTGTCGGTTGATGCAAAATACTGAAAAACAGCGCAACCCCTGGTATTTTATTGTGAATGATGAAAAAAGAAGAAGAAATTTAATGCTGTAATTGTTCTTTTGTGAAATGATATTGTGCATTATTAATAGCTGCAATAATGGTGGATTTGGACACTAGAGAATGGTTACATTTCTGTGTATGCAAATGTCATTGATAACACATAGGATCATTTATGGTTACATTTCTGTGTATGCAAATGTCATTGATAACACAGTGGATAGTTTATGGTTACATTTCTGTGTATGCAAATGTCATTGATAACACAGTGGATAGTTTATGGTTACATTTCTGTGTATGCAAATGTCATTGATAACACAGTGGATAGTTTATGGTTACATTTCTGTGTATGCAAATGTCATTGATAACACAGTGGATAGTTTATGGTTACATTTCTGTGTATGCAAATGTCATTGATAACACAGTGGATAGTTTATGGTTACATTTCTGTGTATGCAAATGTCATTGATAACACAGTGGATAGCCCTGATGAAGGGCCAACTTGATGAAAGAGACCTGGTCCCCGTTTTGAGGCCACTTTTCCTGGAAGCCTTTTCCGACCTATTTCTGTGTCAGTGAAGCCCTGCCCAAGGTGCATTCCTCTTCAGCAGCACTTGGGTTTGATTTTGGGGTGGTGTGAAAGACAAGTTCCACTGCGTGATATCTATAATCCTGTTTTTGATAATAATGCCTGCTGTCAGTGCTGGATGCCAGGGTATACCTGCTGTGCTGTAGAACAGGAAGCATTAAAGACTGCTGCCAGAGGGTGTGATTTAATATTCAAATTACCAGCTTATTTGCATTTTGCTGTTCAGTAATACATATGTATCCATTTGTGTGTTTGTTGCATCATTTCTTGGTTGCTTTCACAGAGTTACCATGAGCTTATTTCCTGTATTGTGTGTGCAGGCTGTAACAGGAACATCAGCAGTTCACACAGTTACTCAGAGCTCATTCTTTGTATTGTGTGTGCAGGCTGTAACAGGAACATCAGCAGTTCGCACAGTTACTCAGAGCTCATTCTTTGTATTGTGTGTGCAGGCTGTAACAGGAACATCAGCAGTTCGCACAGTTACTCAGAGCTCATTCTTTGTATTGTGTGTGCAGGCTGTAACAGGAACATCAGTTCACACATTTACTCAGAGCTCATTCTTTGTATTGTGTGTGCAGGCTGTAACAGGAACATCAGCAGTTCGCACAGTTACTCAGAGCTCATTCCCTGTATATGTGTGTGCAGGCTGTAACAGGAACATCAGTTCACACAGTTACTCAGACCTCATTCCCTGTATATGTGTGTGCAGGCTGTAACAGGAACATCAGCAGTTCACACAGTTACTCAGAGCTCATTCCCTGTATATGTGTGTGCAGGCTGGAACAGGAACATCAGTTCACACAGTTACTCAGACCTCATTCCCTGTATATGTGTGTGCAGGCTGTAACAGGAACATCAGTTCACACAGTTACTCAGACCTCATTTCCTGTATATGTGTGTGCAGGCTGGAACAGGAACATCAGTTCACACAGTTACTCAGACCTCATTCCCTGTATATGTGTGTGCAGGCTGTAACAGGAACATCAGTTCACACAGTTACTCAGACCTCATTCCCTGTATATGTGTGTGCAGGCTGTAACAGGAACATCAGCAGTTCACACAGTTACTCAGACATTCCCTGTATATGTGTGTGCAGGCTGGAACAGGAACATCAGCAGTGTCCTGGTTGACTGTGTCTTCTAAAATTGCTCTCCATGGCTCCCATCTCTATTTCCTGAAGCTGGCTGCAGAGAAACATAATGCTGTGTTCTGAGTATCACTTCATTTGCTGCCATGATATCACAATACAGAACATGTGACACCATTTACTGATATCACATCCTCTGCTGTCTTGAGGCTGTCTTGAGTTCAGTGAAGCTGGTTTGCGCAAGTGAATGCCCTTCATAAGCTTTTGCACAAGAAGTCACAAAAAGTTGCAGCTGCCACTTCTGGGCCGATTTCAGAGTAGGTGTTGCTGTGTAAAAACAATGGAAGTTGAATCTAGAATTGAAAAGGAGTACAAATGCCGCTACTGTTGTGTTTGCAAGAATTACAGGGTAAAGGTAATGGAGGATAGAAAAAAGTGGTTTTGCATCATTTTTTGGCTGACCAGAAGATCATGAGTGCGTGTAAAAAATGCATTTTGGGGCATCCTATATCTATATAGCATGATCAACAAGTTCTTGCTTGTTGCCAGACACACTCAGACTGCGGGCTTTCAAAAAACCCTTTAAAGTTGGCACTGTAAACTTCGCGAATTCACCATCACTGCCTTCCATTGAGAAGAAAGTACGCACCAGAAGTAAAACCAGCCAAGGGACTTAAGTGATGCCAAGTAAAAGTCAAGGGAGTTAACAACCCTGCCTGAATCACTTAGTATTTGCAGGAAAACAATGTCATGTGCAATAGTTTGCCTGACTTTGGGTAAGCCGTTGGAGTTTAGCAGTAGAACAAGAACAACCCCAGTGTAGAATGTATCGGTCCTTCCAGTAACCATCCAGTGTTTTGCACTGGGACCTGAAATGATGCTTGCACCGTAAGTGGAAACCAAATGGGCCCTGTTGGTAGCAGTGAAATAAAAAATACACGCCCATCAGTTTTTCAGGCAGTTTCTTGTGTTAAAAATTAATGTTTGAACATGAGGCAAAATGTGACTGTAAGGGGTGCCATCTGGTGCCCGGTCTGGGTGACATTGTAGACAAGGCTGGCGCTGCATGTGTGACAGAAATAGCAAATAGTCACAAGCCAACTGTTTCTGCCTCCTGCAGGCTTGTTTGGACTATGTTTTCATTCTTTGTTCTTTGCTTTGTAATGGGTTGTGTGCTCCAATCTGGAGAAATAGCACATCAAAGAAAACATTGTTTATTTTGTTATTCATTTAATTATTATTATTCATTTGTAAAAAGCAAATCCACATGGCTGTGCCCAGAGGTAAAATTGGGAGCAAAAAAAATACTTCTCTTCTTTTACATGAATATTGACAAGGAGCATGTAGATGATGATAGAACAAACAAAGGAGCATGTAGATGATGATAGAACAAAGGAGCATGCAGATGATGATAGAACAAACAAAGGAGCATGCAGGTGATGATAGAACAAACAAAGGAGTATGCAGGTGATGATAGAACAAGCAAAGGAGCATGCAGGTGATGATAGAACAAGCAAAGGACAAAGAAAGCAGCATGCAGATGAAGGTCTTTGCAGGTTTTCTATATTTTCAGGCCAACTTGTGTCTTTGCTTCAGTGTTTTTAACTGTCACAGATTTGCTTCAGTGTTTTTAACTGTCACAGACTTGCTTCAGCCCTTCAATTGTCACAGACTTGCTTCAGCCCTTCAATTGTCACAGACTTGCTTCAGCCCTTCAATTGTCACAGACTTGTTTCAGTGCTTTTAACTGTCACAGACTTGCTTCAGCCCTTCAATTGTCACAGACTCGCTTCAGTCCCTTTAATTGTCACAGACTTGCTTCAGCCCTTCAGTTGTCACAGACTTGCTTCAGCCCTTCAATTGTCACAGACTCGCTTCAGTCCCTTTAATTGTCACAGACTTGCTTCAGCCCTTCAATTGTCACAGACTTGCTTCAGCCCTTCAATTGTCACAGACTTGCTTCAGTGTTTTTAACTGTCACAGACTTGCTTCAGCCCTTCAATTGTCACAGACTTGCTTCAGCCCTTCAATTGTCACAGACTTGCTTCAGTGTTTTTAACTGTCACAGACTTGCTTCAGCCCTTCAATTGTCACAGACTTGCTTCAGTCCCTTTAATTGTAACAGACTGCATATCATGGTTTAGTCTTGTGTGAAAATCTACCTGAATGAATGTCAATTTTAGAAGTCTGATGTGAATTTCTTGTTTATGTGCTTGTACAAATTACAGTTGCTTGAGCAACGTACATTGTGTCTAACATTACAGTTTGCTGTGCAAAACATGCTGCAATGACAGTGTGGTTCATGTGTTGTTGTTGTTAATGATGATGCTTACCTCTCTGAACTGCTGCATGTCTACACTCCATCTCGTACACTATGCTCTTCTTCTGACACCCGCATGCTGGAAATCCAACAATACAAATGCAAGACTCATGGCTTCCGTGCCTTCTCTTGCTTTGGACCCCACATTTGGAATTCACTCCCACAAGACCTTAGACACTGCTTAACCCTGTCATCTTTTAAAGTCAAACTGAAAACCTTCCTCTTCTCACAGTATTTCCATCCTAACTAATATCAGTACCCAGTTTCTGCTACAGTCAGTGTGTGCGTGTGTGTGTGTGTGGTGCGTTTTTGTTTGTTTTTGTTTTATAATACTTTATGTAAATTGTTTCGGTAGAACTATGCACTGCATGTGTATAGAATATCATATTTAGGTTAATATGTATCATGTGAGTGCTCAGGGCATCGATGAGCGCATGATAAATGTACATTATTATTATTATTATATACATGCACAGCTGATGTTTTCTTCTCTCTCTCTCTCTCTCTCTCTCGTTTTTGGAGGGTGGTGGGAGGGAGAGTGGGGGGCATTGCTGTTGTATTTTTAACCGTAAATATTTTTCAGCCAAAAAAACTGAAAAAGAAGTTGATGTTAAACAACAGCTCAGTTTTTTGCTTTGCAGTACTTCACTAAACATTTTGTGAGAGAATTCATCCTTGTGCTTTTTAACGTGTCATTCTGTTAGTCTTCATTTTTTTTCTTTTTTGTTGTTAAGAAGTGAGCAGGGATAAGTAGATGACTGCCACACAGGAAGAGAGAGATGGTGTGCACTGTAGTCATCTTTATTAGGCTTATTTGGAACCAGAATTTATCCCCTTTTCAACTGCCCAGTAAAAAGGAAAGGGAGACAGACAGAAGTTCCATACATGATGTATTGTGATCATCTGAATTGCACAGATACAACCCATTGTCCACATTTCCAGGAGTGTAGTTGACATTGGGTTGTCTGCCGTAAGAGCAGGGGGCAAATGCAGAGTTTCAATGATTTCCATCTGCTGGCCTTTGCTGTGGTGTACATGCTCTGTGTGTTGTGTAGAATTTCATGTTGTTACTAGATATTGGTGTGAAAGTGCTAGCATAATAGTTATGAATATAAGTGATTGAACTTGCATGTGAAGTTGGATTTAAATTAATATCAATATACTAGGCTTTGCCATAAGTCAGTTTGTGACAATTAATATTTTTTTTAGTTTTTTTAAACAATACAACTTTATTGTTAAGTATAAGTATAATTGCTCTAGGAACCTTTTTTAGTAGAATGTTTGTTATTGTGTGTGTGCTTTTTGCATGATCTACGCTCATCATATATATGTTTCAAGTATTTGAAAAAAACTTGCATCATTTTTTTTTAAAAGTGTCTGTTGTTGCAATACACACACAACACACACACACACACACACACACACACACACACACACGCACGCAATCACAGGCGCACACAAATTGATATGAGACAAGTAGCAGTTGGCATGTACAAATCAATCAGAAAGCTTGGAGTAGAGATGCATTTTTAGCTTAGCTTTGAAAGTTTGGAGGGAGGGAGAAACTCTCAGGTCAGCCGGCAGTGAGTTCCAGACAGTCAGAGCAATGTAACCAAAAGAACATCCACTGAAGGTTTTCAAATTTGTCTTTGGAATTTTGAGCAGTCGTTCTGTCGAAGAGCAAAGATGGTTGATATGTGCAGAGAGATGAAGACAGATATGGCGGAAGAGTGCCATCGAAGTAATGAAAAGCAAGCATTGCGAGCTTGTACTGAATGCAGTATTTTACTGGGAGCCAGTAGAGTTCTTTCAAAAGCAATGTAACATGATCATGCTTCAATTTTTTTTTAAAGATGGGCCTCGCAGCATTGTTTTGGATCATTGCACATGATTTGTTCATCGGCTACATCTGAAAAAGTAGCACTGCAGCAGTCCAATCTTGACGTGATCATGGATGCAACAAACATTTCTGTGGAACTGTTAGACAGGAACGGATGGATAGATACAATTCTCCTGAGTACAAGAAACATAGTGTGGCAGAGGCTATTGATGTGTTGTTTCATTGACAGTGTTTGGTCAAGATGCACTCTAAGGTATGTAACAGTGGTCTGAAAAGGAATGCTACTTCCACCTATATCTGCAGACTCACAGCTGACCAGACTGATATGCACTGATGAACATACAAGCATCTTCTCAGTTTTTTCTGTGTTAAGCTTCAGTTTGTTGCTTTGCATCCATGACAAAGTATCGCTTATACAGGATTGAATGTTGGACTAAGCTGAAGTAAAATCACTAGGTGGTGCACTGTCAGAAATTTCTGTGTCATCAGCGTACTTGTGATAGTCACAACAGTGACATGATTTGACATCAGACAGGGTTGTGAGTACAGGGTAAATAGTACAGGTCCAAGGACCGATCCCTGAGGAACACCAAAGGCAAGGGGTAAGAGTGTGGACATCAAACCGTCAACTATAACAGACTGCATCCCATCACTTAGGTATGACTCAAACTAAGACAGTGCTGATCCCGAGATTCTGAAAGTGCTCTCAGGTCGTCTTAACAGGATGGCATGGTCAAGGGTGTCAAAAGCAGCACTCAGATCCAACTGTACAAGTATTGACACAAGTTTCTGATCAGACTTTGTAAGGAGGCCTTTTAGCACACTCAAAACAGCAGTTTCGGTGCTGTGATATTCTGTATGCAGGCTGTCGAATTTCAGTATCTTCAAAATGAATGGGAGATTTGAGACGAGTCTGAAATTTCTTAATCACTGGCATTCAGACCCGGTTTCTTCAATATGGGTGTCACAAGAGCCAGCTTCAACCCAGAAGTGACAGTGCTGGTGGACACAGAAACATTGACAATCCTTGTGACAAGGGGGGCTAGGTCACGCAGACACTGTTGAGTCAGAGTAGTTGGGATGGGGTCAAGGGTGCAACCTTTCCCTGGTGACTAAGAAATGAGTCTACAGATCAGCATGTGATCGTGGCTCAGGAGAGATAGCGTGTACATGTATTGTACTTGCACTGTGCAAACTTAGCATGTACATATATTGTACTTGCACTGTGCAAACTTAGCGTGTACATATATTGTACTTGCACTGTGCAAAACTTACAAAGGCAGTCCTGCCTGCACTAGACTTGCTTTTCATCTCTTTCAGCTTTTCTCATAATATTTGGAACATTTTGTGGAGCATGCATATGTACAGGAAATCTATCTCATACCTTCCTGTTTCAGATATTTGTCAATTGTAAATTTTGAAATACCTTTTATGAATTAATGTACATGTACATGTCTAAAAAATAAACTCTGTTTAACCATTTTGTATTCCTTTTATAAAGGCTTGTCTCAGTTTTGCCTTTTATTTCCAAAGCTGTTATGTATTTTTGAGATTTATGGTGTTTTTTACAAACATATATTTTTGAAACCTTGTACAAATGTTTGCCCTGATACAACCATTATGGTTGAGCGGGCAGTAAAAATCAATTGTGTTGACGATTATATCTGTCATGGTTGAGTGGGCATGTGTTGATGATTGTATTTGTCATGGTTAAATGGGATGCAAAAAAACAATTGTGTTGATGATTGTATCTGTCAGCGACCTCATACATGGCAGCCGGAGAGCACACAGTGATATTAGTAACCTGTATATGACAATCTGCACTGCTAAATGAGACTTGATGCTCACTGCACTGCATTTATTGATTTTGATTTTTATTTTATTTTTTCGGGGGAGGGAGGGGTGGATTTACTATGTGCTCAATGCAATCCCAGAAAAAGTTGTGTTTGCATGAAGAGAAAGTGTCACTACTTAAAATTAAAAGGGCCTCATATCTACAATATATCCAATGTTCAAACCAACCTGTGTCAAGCTTGTGGAAGCTAAAACTCTTTATACTGTGCTACATTACAAGTGGACAGCCACAGATGCACGGATACACACAGGGTTCCAGACTGACTGTCAATTACCTGAGCAGCTTCAGCCAATCAGAATGTTGCAAATAATACCTGTCAATTACCTGAGCAGCTTCAGCCAATCAGAATGTTGCAAATAATACCTGTCAATTACCTGAGCAGCTTCAGCCAATCAGAATGTTGCAAATAATACCTGTCAATTACCTGAGCAGCTTCAGCCAATCAGAATGTTGCAAATAATACCTGTCAATTACCTGAGCAGCTTCAGCCAATCAGAATGTTGCAAATAATACCTGTCAATTACCTTGGCAGCTTCAGCCAATCAGAATGTTGCAAATAATATCCTGGGCAATGGCCCACAAGCTAAAGCATAGCAACAGAGCAAAAAACTGGTGGATATTCAACAAAGTCTTCAAAATATGTAATAGCATCTGATATCTGATCATGATCTTTAAGACAAAACACTTTGTATCTGTGGAATCAGACTGAAGTCATTGTGCATTCACCAGTCAGTGAAGTACAACATGACGGGGTGGCCGGGCTGAAAGTCACTGTGCGTTCACCAGTCAGTGAAGTACAACATGACGGGGCGGCCGGGCTGAAGGCTGATGGGATGGTGACAGTGGGAATCAGGACTTAAGGTGATCGAGCATGGAACTGCTGTCAAGCCTTGAGGGAATGAGAGCTTGATTATCAGATTTTAATGTGAAATGTATCTGTTTTTCCTTCAAACTGTGATATCAGATTGCAATATGATACTTCAGTCTAAAAAGTTTTAAGCTTTTTCTTTGCTAATCAGCAGTTTTATTTGATGTTTTTTTTTGGGGGGGGGGGTTAAAGTTGGTTGGAGTGAGTGAAACTCTATCATTTCACAAGATTATCTTATGGGTTGTTGAGTCTGCCTGGCACCTTCATAGACTTCCCCCCTCCTCTCCCCCTCTCCCCCCTCTCGCCCCTACCCCCCTCCCCCCTCTCCCCCTCTCCCTCTCCCCCCTTCTCCTTTGTCTCCCCCTCTCTTCTCCTGTGTCACTGTGTGTGTGTGTGTGTGTGTGTGTGTGCGCGCGCGCGTGCGTGTGTGTGTGCAGGGGCAATGTGTGTCAAGACCTTGCTCCCCTTTGCACAATGCTGGCACAGTGTGGAGGTTGGTCTCATTTGCTGGCTGCTGCAAATAGCAAAAGGGAAGGGGTTGTGCAGAGAGACAGATTACACAGTGACTGGCTAGCTCAGTGTTTAGTGTCTTATATGAAAGCCAGAGAGACAGATTACACAGTGATGGCAAACTCAGTGTTTAGTGTCTTATATGAAAGCCAGAGAGAGAGAGAGACAGATTACACAGTGACTGGTAAACTCAGTGTTTAGTGTCTTATGAAAGCCACAGAGAGAGAGACAGATTACACAGTGACTGGCTGGCTCAGTGTTTAGTGTCTCATGAAAGCCAGAAAAAAAGCCAGATTACACAGTGACTGGCTGGCTCAGTGTTTAGTGTCTTATATGAAAGCCAGAGAGAAAGAGAGAGGTTACACAGTGACTGGCTAGCTCAGTGTTTAGTGTCTTATATGAAAGCCAGAGAGAAAGAGAGAGGTTACACAGTGACTGGCTAGCTCAGTGTTTAGTGTCTTATGTGAAAGCCAGAGAGAAAGAGAGAGGTTACACAGTGACTGCCTAGCTCAGTGTTTAGTGTCTTATATGAAAGCCAGAGAGAAAGAGAGAGGTTACACAGTGACTGGCTGGCTCAGTGTTTAGTGTCTCATGAAAGCCAGAGAAAAAGATTACACAGTGACTGGCTGGCTCAGTGTTTAGTGTCTTATATGAAAGCCAGAGAGAAAGAGAGAGGTTACACAGTGACTGGCTAGCTCAGTGTTTAGTGTCTTATATGAAAGCCAGAGAGAAAGAGAGAGGTTACACAGTGACTGGCTAGCTCAGTGTTTAGTGTCTTATATGAAAGCCAGAGAGAAAGAGAGAGGTTACACAGTGACTGGCTAGCTCAGTGTTTAGTGTCTTATATGAAAGCCAGAGAGAAAGAGAGAGGTTACACAGTGACTGGCTAGCTCAGTGTTTAGTGTCTTATATGAAAGCCAGAGAGAAAGAGAGAGGTTACACAGTCACTGGCTAGCTCAGTGTTTAGTGTTTTATAAGCTGATGCCTCTCTTCTGCCATCATCTTCCTGTTCTGTTTTTTTCTTAATTTTGATAACCACACATTTTTCTTTATTTTCTTCTTCTTTTTTTTCCTTCTTTTTTTCTTCTTTTTCTTCTGAAGAATCTTTTTCCAGAGGAATGACTGTGTCAGCTGACAATCTCAGAAAATACACTGGTGAAGCTCCTCTTTTAGGAGCACCCTAAAATTAAAACAGAGATCTTCTTAACAAAGCTGGTCCTTGGGCACTTTACATGGACATGGTCAAAATTAAAACAGACATCGTCTTAACAAAGCCGGTCCTTGGGCACTTTACATGGACATGGTCAAAATTAAAACAGACATCGTCTTAACAAAGCCGGTCCTTGGGCACTTTACATGGACATGGTCAAAATTAAAACAGCTAGGGCTGGTTCTTGGGCACTTCACATGAACATGGTCAAAATTAAAACAGCTAGGGCTGGTTCTTGGGCACTTCACATGAACATGGTAAAAAATTAAAACAGACATCATCTTAACAGAGTTAGAGCTGGTCCTTGGCCACTTTACATGGACATGATCAAATTTAAAACACATCATCTTAGCAGAGCTGTCGCTGGTTGTAAAGAGATATATATATATATACTACTGTAATTAAGCTGACTAATCTAGAAGGACATGCTCATGCGCACAACACTCAACAAACACCAATTTTTGTTACAACCTTTTAGGTAACAATGACAATGAAAATGCAAGTTATTTTATGACAAATTTATGGGTTTTCTTTCTTTAAATGTAGGCTAACAATAACACATGTACTCACACTTCTGAGTCCAAGCACTACACATACACTCTCACGCTAGAGTCCAACTACGTAGCTCACTCATCAGACCAGAACTCTCCCAGCACAGGTCCTGAAGCACACACGGCGTGGACGACACTCAAGACAATGCTGCCTCTAAGCACTAACCTCTGGCTTGTTGAAGCAAAATATTTCAAACTTTTCATGATGGTGATTTCCATCACACTTTTCACTTTTTTGTCAGTTTTTGTCACAAGGATACCAAAATTGTATATTTTTTTCCCTTTTTTGTTGTTGTTTGTTTTGTTTTGGTGATCTTAATGTAACACGGATACTAAAAAAAAAAAAAATTATTGATTTTTTTCCTGGTATGTTTTTGTGATCTTAATGTAACATGGATACTGATTGATTGATTTTTTATTTATTTTTCCTGGTGTGTTTTTGCCTGCAAACTGTGTATGGCTCTTACTTACACTTGGACATGGTTACATTGGTAACACTTTTCATGTATATATACACAAGATAATCAAAACCTTTCTCAACTTTGAAAAATTGTGATGTTGGCTTGTTCATGGATGTGACTGCATTGAGAATGCATTTCATGCATGTGTTTATGAAATATTTATGAGACATTTCTGCGTTTGCAAAAAACTGTACTGTTGGCTTTTTGTGGACTGTTTAAGTGAGACCTTCCAAGTTTTGCATAATGTTTACTTTATTTTGAGTTTTTAATACAATTTCATTACAGTTTATTTACCATTTACCCTTGAAGGTCACAAACATTAAAAAATATTTTTGAAAAAAGAAAGAAAATAAATTTACAATGATTTTCAGTATTAATGTTTTGAAATGAGTTGACCAAGCAGTTGTGGTTAATTGTTCTTTAAAAAAAAAAGGGGGTGGGTGACACACTTTTATTGTCATAATGCCAGACTGATTGGTTAATTACAGCAGCAGCCTAACTCTTGATTGAAATACTGTGTGTTATTCAGAGGAGAATCAAACACAGTCAGATTCAAACCCTTTGCCATTATATAGAATTAACTTCACTTTTAGGATGTGTGTGTGTGTGTGTGTGTGTGTGTGTGTGTGTGTGTGTGAGAGAGAGAGAGAGAGAGAGAGAGAGAGAGAGAGATATGCTATTATTATAGCAAGCTTTTACTACTACTAATAATAATAATGGAAATTTGTAAAGCGCCTACCCTGGTGGGCATTTGTTGTGCAGTGACTATATTCACACACACACACACACACACACACACACACACACACACACACACACACACACACACACACGAGCACATTGGTTATGGATATATGCACAGAATCAGGTATCACAAAGCTTGTGCATTTGACTTTTGGAAGAAGAAATAGACGTGTTTGATTTAAAAAACAAAACAAAAAACATCGCAAAAGAGTGTGTATGCCTGAGCTTATAACACTGGCAGCCCATTTCTTGCCAGAAGCACTCAAAATCATTATAGCTAAAGCTGGAAGCACTGACTCACCGAGAGACTCTATCATTAGTGGGAAGTAATCTAGTACGGCATTTTTTGCTGGATCTTTGGTATTTATTTCCCTTGAACCAGGTTTCACACTGTATTTAGTTACCGTGAATCTCTTTTAACTGCTTTGCTTTGAATGATGACATGGTCATGGGTGTCAAAAGCAGCAGTCTGAAAAACTGCGGCGGAGGGGTTGGGGGGGGGGTAATTTGAAAACCGAAACAAACGATGAAAACGTCTGGGACTTCCAATTTCGGAAGTACCTCATTGCAGCTGCGCAGTCGTTCCTTTTCCGGTTTTCTCAGAGACGGTCAGCTTCTTTACGCTTTCGCCCAGATACATTCTGCACATTTCTACACAGGTAAAGAAATTAATAGAAGTTCTAAGGTGTTGTGTGGCATTTTATTCAATACTGTGTGAGGAAAAAGTATTAAAAAAATTGTGGTTCCTAAAAGGTGTTGACGATTTGAAGTCGTGGACGTGTAGGTTTGCTGACGTGTCTGCTGGAAAAGTGCAGAATAACCCAGACGCTAGTGACAGAAGCGTGCTGTATTAACGCTGCGCTGTTTCTAGAAAGCACCATCATGTTGGTGTTGTTGACATCGTAATTTTTATACGATGTTGTGCGAGTGTTTTTTTGTCGTTTCATCAATGAAATTTCCCAACAGCCTGACTCTCAGTCAGTCAGTGTCTGCTCTAGATAGTTCTCTTCGTCTTTCACAGAGTGTTTGCGCCATCGTTTGATGTATACCTAAGTAAGTAATCATGGTGCTTAACGTCTTCAGAAACATTACCATAAGGCTTATTACAAATATTAGGGACAGGGAAATTTGATACGTGATCAAAACGAACACTTTATTAGTTTATACTTGTTCTACTCAGTAATTCCAAAACAACTTTTATAGTTTTAACAAGCCAAGCATTCAAATTATCAGGTAACAACGCCTTTCACTGACAGTGCAGTGGGCATTGTATTCCTACACTGCTCGTCTCTCATAATTAGCAAATTATACATTCTGAACTCTACTTGACCCACACTTTATTCAGGCAAACAAAGTTGTATCTAACTGCGATTCAACCACTCACTGATCACCAAAATGTGTAGCTAACATGTGATACTGATAGTAATTAATATCACTTGTTCGTTACCACTGCGTTCTGACCAGTAAGATATAGAATTAATCAACCTGAAAAAAAGCATTGCACCCTTTCACAGTCTCACACTCTCAGTATACTGTAATCAATATAATTATTTAATTGTATATTTTTTAATCAAAGTTGGAGTCTGCTCAGTTTTGGAAATGGGATACACTTGGGGGAATTCCTAAAATGAGCATGAATCAGTCTACCATCGCTGACTCTAATTAATACACATTACTGTTACTTGTATTAGTAAATTACAGTAATTTCTCAAAAACTCCCTTTGATTTTGAGGCCCCCCCCCCCCCCAAAAAAAAAAAAACCCAACCCCACAGCTTCCTTCCACACTCAAACAACCCATATATCCAGACACATCACCTGTTATCTCCAAAAAATATCCTACTGGATTTGTGTAGTAATTGTTACAACAGATTAATCGAAAGCCAGGTGGAGCAAATGAGTTTTCAGCTGAGGTCTAAAGCAGGCGAGTGAGGGAGCATTTCTCAGATCAGCAGGCAGCGAATTCAGACACTAGGGGCCAAGAATGTAAAAGAGTGCTGACCAAATGTTTGGAGATTAGTTTTCAGGATTTTGAGAAGTTTTTCATGAGAGGATCACAGAGAATGCGATGGCTGATGGATGATAAAAGACGCAGACAGGTGTGGAGGGAGTGATCCTTCAAAGTGGCGGTATGCAAAGGTGGCAATTTTGTATTGAATTCGGAAATATAGAATAATCATTGCAAAAACAGTAATAAATTGATTTGATTATTTGCTTACCAGATTGAATGAGAGATCCATTTTGCAAGCCATAAATGATCTCTACCATTTCCCGGCCAAAGCTGCTTGGCAGATCATTTTGTTTTTTTTCCAGTTTTGCAAGTTTGGAACCAGTGCATATTACTGGGCTCCATTTTATGCACACAGTCATTTTACCATCCAGTTTATTTAAGGCTTTCTTCTTTCATCTTTTTCCATGTCTTGTTTCATGTTTTAATGTCACTGCTAAGCTTCTCCCACAAGGGAGGTAACTCAGTATTTACCTATCCCAAAACTTGGTACAGGCCTCAAACAGACATAGGATGATAGGGTTCATCCATCTTGCATTGAACATATTATTTGAAGGGGAAGGGGTGTTGAATCGCCATCACCTTGCTCAGTCTTACCCTAACGCCACCCTTCTCTCCTTGCTTCCTGTTGAGACTGGGCGCATTTTCGATCAGCATATTTACTTCCATTCATGTGACAATTATGAGAACAGCCAGGGTAGAGAGAGAGAGAGAGAACAACAGTAGTAGAGGTGTACATGTGAGATACAATCTAATGATAAAGGAAGAATGACTGGCCTGGTAAAGCCAGTAGTTTGCATGAAAGGGAACATTCAGAATCACTTGCCAATGTGTGCAGTGAGTCTGCTAGAGAGCAGAGAATAGTGCTATATAAAAGCTAATAATAATAATAACATGGTAACACTTCTGAGGTGTCAGTCACTGAGTCAGTCGATTTGGGATTTCCACTCAATTTAGGAATTGTCACACTGATCTGCTCGATTCCAGAAATGAGCAAAATCCTGGCAATTGTTTAGCGCCAACCATCTTTGTACCACATTAGAACATGTCTACTGTTCTTTTCTTCCGTGTGACGTATCGGTCCTCTCCATCAGGGACCACTCGTATTAAAACTACTCAGTTGCAAGTCCATCAGGCAAACAAAACTTCCATCTTCGGCAAAGTGCGTGCGGCAGCCAAAAACCTATTAAAAATGACCATCTGAATAGTGGTAAAACTAAAAGCAAAGAGTGTACACCCCAGTGTACAATTGGGTTATTTCAGAAGAAGTCTAGTTACTGACAGTGACAGTT
Source organism: Alviniconcha marisindica (assembly GCA_018857735.1). Lineage (NCBI taxonomy): Eukaryota > Metazoa > Mollusca > Gastropoda > Provannidae > Alviniconcha > Alviniconcha marisindica. Next base: position 158,807 of record JABMCL010001881.1, read on the forward strand.
TTATTTAATCAAAATTGAAACTATTGGGATGGTTTCACTCACTCACTAAAAAAGAGCAGGGTTGTCTGCACTTGTCACAGTATTGGTAAAAGCATAACTATTTTTGTCCCAACATTTAAAAAGCAAAGCAAGGTGATGCAAAAATACCCAAAACCTTTTTTCTTCTCCCCCCCCCCCCCCAGTAACAGCAATTTTCATGAAATATATCACAGACCTGTTTCACCTTTGTGCTCAGCACAGTTCTGGAATTGACCAGGCAATTCTGGAATTGGTGCTTATTTGAGGAATTCCCATTTTGAGCTGCACAATTCTGGAATTAGCAAGTTCCAGCTTTGTGCAGAACATGTGTAACTGTACATGGACAATAATAATTACTTACACTTTAGTATTGAGGCAGCCAGGGGGCAGTTTGCCATGCAGGGCAACAAACCTTGTTTGTTAATGTAAATTTTAATTTTAATTTCTTTTGTGCAGACATGGATCAGGTCATGCAGTTTGTGGACCCTGCCCGGCAGTTCGCCAAGGACTCCCTACGCCTGGTGAAAAAATGCACCAAGCCTGACAGGAAAGGTGTGTGGCCTTGTTTTGTTGCTGACCACGCATAGCAGTACAGAGTACTCCTTCTAAAGTTACACCTGTTCTCATTGACAAGTCAGAAGAAGAAAGTGTAGTGGATTTTAGTTTGACATGTGTCATGTCTTCTTTGTGTGGTAATCAGAGGTCCTGGGCTGACTCTGCAGTTGACAGGATAATCAGAGGTCCTGGGCTGACTCTCTGCAGTTGACAGGATAATCAGAGGTCCTGGGCTGACTCTCTGCAGTTGACAGGATAATCAGAGGTCCTGGGCTGACTCTCTGCAGTTGACAGGATAATCAGAGGTCCTGGGCTGACCCTCTGCAGTTGACAGTGATTGACAGGATATTAAAATCCAGTTACTAGCTAATGTTCTAGTACCGGTTCAACAAAACCAAGGGAACTAGAACTGTAGTTGTGACATAGTTTTTTAATTTGTTTTTATGTTGTTTTGTTTTTTGGTTATTGTGTGTGTGTGTTTTGGGGGGTAGCTTAAAATTTAAGTGCAGTTTTATGGGATGGAATGTGTGTTTTTGTTGCTACTCTAGACATTCCCTATTTTGTGTGTGTTTCAACACTAAATGTGTCCCATTTAGTGTGTTTTTACTATTCCTGACAGTTCCCAATTTTGTGAGTTTTTGCTACTCCTGACGTTCCCTATTTTTTGTGTTTTTGCTACTCCTGACGTTCCCTATTTTGTGTGACACTGAAACTTGGGGAGTGGGGATAGCTCAGTGGTAGAGCACTGGACTCCTTATCAGAAAGTCGTGGGTTCAGTTCCTGGCAGGAGTGGCAGGAACATTTCTTGTCCAACTTGACAAGTGTCAGATTTATGTGCTGACCCTTATAAATTTTGTATCCCTTCCACCCATGTGTTGCTGCAGTGTCACATAAAAGATCCAAAATAAGTAATACTTATTATTTAACAAACAAGTAAGTGTTTTGTAAGAGAAAATGGAGCAAGTAAGAGTGAGTGTACCTTTTGCTGCTTTTGGGTCATTTGAAAACACATGCAACCTGTCATCCATGCGTTTCTTGGTCATGTTGACTCAGGTGCCTAGGACAAAAAAAGTGAAAGAATTAATAATAATAAAATATAAGAAATCATAATAAATATTACTAAAAAAGATCACAGCCAAAGAATAATGCTATTAAGATTGGCACCTTCCATTTTTAGAACGCTGGAAGGCAGACAGGCATGGTCACTATCATTATGTTGAACATTATTTTTTCCACAGCTCGTGTTGTAGTCATAATGTTCAACACCTAACTTGACGACTTTAACCTCTGTAAATTTGAATTGTCTACCATATATGATGATTTGTTTGAAGACATAGTTTGTAAACAAAACAAATTGCATTTAGTGCAAGCAAAAAATGTAAAGAGTATGATCAGAATATACTGTTTATAACCATTCTGCTGTTGCACATTATGATTTCAACATGCACCCATGTTGTAAGAAACTCGTTGAAAACAAATTTACAAAAGCATCTGAACAAACTTTAGATTGACTGCATAACAAAAACTTGCTCTGTATGCTAACATTCTGATACTTTTAAAAGATCTGGCGACAGTGACTGGGGTAAAGTTTTGACGAAAGAGAAAGTCAGTTCTTCACTAGACTATCCGCAGATGCTGGTCATAAAACATTTCAACACACGTAACATTCAGTAAGTAAGTAAGTTGGTGTTTTATGCCCAGTCAACCGGTACGGTTATATCAGGGCGAACGTAATGTTTAACCGCGGAACATTTTGGAGCTTCTAACTCCCAAATCAAAACTTAATGATAATCGATGTACAAATTGGTGACCGAGGTAATGTTTTGATTCGTCATGTACGTGAATAAAAGCATCGAAAGCACTCACCGTGAGCGTGTTCATTTTCAGGGGTTGAATTCTGTGGCGCTTTTCACTTTCAAAAATAAATATTTCTCCAGCTGCTCCAGATTTGGAGCTTATATTGTTTCTGCTGTGATACTGACCAATTATGAATGCACACACAAAGCAACAACAAGACAAAGTGTTTGAAACAGATTTTATTGACAGTCAAAAATCCGACCCCCCATTTGCACTCCTTTCGGCACTAAGTCACATACACTTTACATGGTAACGTGTGGCTTCAAATAAAACCACACCATAAACTGATGCATGGATGTGTGGTGTACACAGAACATGTACCTAGACAGCAGCAGCTTCATGTGGCAGCAGCCATGTAACAACCACACAACACTGTATGTGCATAACGTCTGTGGACATTCAAGTTTCAAAACAACTTTCAGAGGCACAAACAACTAGAGCACAATGGGTCTAACATAATACTTTAATAGCAGCTTTTTTTTATAGTGCTCTATCTCAAACAACTAGAGCACAGTGGGTCTAACATAATACTTTAATAGCAGCTTTTTTATAGTGCTCTATCTCAAACAACTAGAGCACAGTGGGTCTAACATAATACTTTAATAGCAGCTTTTTTATAGTGCTCTATCTCAAACAACTAGAGCACAGTGGGTCTAACATAATACTTTAATAGCAGCTTTTTTATAGTGCTCTATCTCAAACAACTAGAGCACAGTGGGTCTAACATAATACTTTAATAGCAGCTTTTCTATAGTGCTCTATCTCAAACAACTAGAGCACAGTGGGTCTAACATAATAGCAGCTTTTTTTTCTATAGTGCTCTATCTTAAACAACTAGAGCACAGTGGGTCTAACATAATAGCAGCTTTTTTTATTGTGCTCTATCTCAACAAAACAAAAACAAAAAAGTTGCCATTGTAAAGCAATCAGGGTTCATCTGAGGAGGAGGCACTTGAGTGAAGTGAAAAAAATGTGTTACAGTTGTTTTACTGTATCAGCAGTTACCTGTTCAACAAAGAACAAGTGTTCATTTTAACCTTTTGATTTACTTGCAGAGTTTCAGAAGATTGCCATGGCAACAGCTATTGGATTTGCCATCATGGGCTTCATTGGTTTCTTTGTCAAACTGATCCACATTCCCATCAACAACATCATTGTGTAAGTTTGTTATGTTACTGATGTTAGTGTTCCTGTTGTACAGGCATACAAATGCTGTGTTGTCCGTCACTCTCACAGCTATAAGTTTGTTACTGATGTTAGTATTCCTGTTGTACAGGCATGCAAATGCTGTGTTGTCCGTCACTCTCACAGCTGTAAGTTTGTTACTGATGTTAGTATTCCTGTTGTACAGGCATGCAAATGCTGTGTTGTCCATCACTCTCACAGCTGTAAGTTTGTTACTGATGTTAGTATTCCTGTTGTACAGGCATGCAAATGCTGTGTTGTCCGTCACTCTCACAGCTGTAAGTTTGTTACTGATGTTAGTATTCCTGTTGTACAGGCATACAAATGCTGTGTTGTCCGTCACTCTCACAGCTGTTACTGATGTTACTATTCCTGTTGTACAGGCATGCAAATGCTGTGTTGTCCGTCACTCTCACAGCTGTAAGTTTGTTACTGATGTTACTATTCCTGTTGTACAGGCATGCAAATGCTGTGTTGTCCGTCACTCTCACAGTTGTAAGTTTGTTACTGATGTTAGTATTCCTGTTGTACAGGCGTGCAAATGCTGTGTTGTCCGTCACTCTCATAGCTGTAAGTTTGTTACTGATGTTAGTATTCCTGTTGTATAGGCATACAAATGCTGTGTTGTCCGTCACTCTCACAGCTGTAAGTTTGTTACTGATGTTAGTGTTCCTGTTGTACAGGCGTGCAAATGCTGTGTTGTCCGTCACTCTCACAGCTGCACTCAGGCTTCAGGGATTTCAATAATGGAGTTTGTTGTGCCATGAAAATTGCTGTCTTACTACCTGATATTGGACTCTGCACAGCAAACATTTTGTTTCAAATAGTCCCAGTGTTCTGGCTAGACACACTAAAAGTAAAACTGCTGAGAAACAGATAAGCCCATTGTGTGTATGTGTATGTGACTTAGTGCCAAAAGGTGTGCATGAAAACAGGACAAATGGGGTAGAAAATAAAGTTGATGATACATTGAAACTAGTTGTGTTTTTAGGATGTGCACAATGCTAAGAAATATTTCTTAAAAGCAAAAGATAAAAACTTGTGCACTTTTGGAGATATTTGCTGACAAAGGTCATAAAAGGCTGTATGTTGTACATCAGATATTACAACATGCATAGTTCATTGTGTCTTCAGTTTTTTGACAAGTATGCACAAAATCAAGTCACACTATTAGTGCACATCTACCCTACTATGTTTGTGCCAAATTGTGTACACTCATATAACACATGATAATGATGATTGTGACATGTTGATCGTTGTAATATCTGATGGGCGACATAAACCCTTAACTAATTTAAAAAAAAAATATAACAAGTAACACCCTTTCATGCAATGTACTATAATCAGCCATACCTGTGCATGCAAAAACACAGTGAGAAGATTTTTTCTCAGTTTGCATTTAATAAGTCAAAAATTAAATGAAACAAATTTCGGTATTACATCAGTATTACAACAAAATAACATTTCCCCAATTTTTAGCATAGAAAACATTCTGTTTGCTTAGATCAGTCTAACAAAAACAAATCAGAATGACCTGATTTTATCAAGGTAATTAACAATTAAGTCTAGACCCCCCCCCCCCCCCCCCACATCCCCAGCTCTTCGAGATGTGGATTCTCTGCGGCCAGCCTCTCTCTGTACCGTCTGCAGCTGTCTGTGTTTGATGTTTTCCTCCTTGCTGTACCACTTGGCTCAGGAGTACGCTCAGTTCCGCATACCCTGGTCATGTGAATTGATTTGAAGTGTTATGAATATGAAATTATTAACCCAATAACCAGCAACTTTCCCAATACTGATATGCTCAGTACAAACATGTCAAACCTACACACCATGACTTCTACACAAATCAGTACTCAGTTCTCAGAACTGCTATTGGTATTACTAACATCTGCTGGGCTTAATTAAACTTTAAAAGTTTAATGTTTTACGTCACGTTATAACAACAGTTGTGTGGCAAACATGAGGTCTGACATAACTTTCAGGATGACAATTACTTCCAGAAAAAAATCTGTAACTTTGTGACTTTCACTCAGTTAACAAAATATTCTCACACCACTAAACAGTCTTCAAAAAGCATGCACTTATAACTGACAAGTTTTTGATGAAATTGAGTTCACATCCTGAATCAACAGTTGCACGTAAGATTTACAAGATATTGCTTTGTCGTAATGAAATTCTTCACGCTGTACTCGGCTAAGTATAAAAAAATGGGTTTCAAATCTTTGGCACGGGAAGATGCCACTTTTCACAGTACTTTCATTTCGCACACCCAAATCGGCGGAAAACTTGAAAATAATCTCAATAAACTCCTGAAAAAGCGCACAGTGCATGTTCTATATCAGACCTGTACCTACGTCAGACCACTGAAGGAGACTACAACACACCTTTCGATGTTTCCGAACAAAGACACGCCATGCGGCCGGGAGAATGAAAGGTCACGTGACGTGCCAGATGTTGTCAATAAAAAAGAGACTGCTTTCTCGTTTGTTTTGTACAAAATATTAGATATCTTGTAGGGACGTCAGATATTACAACAATATCAAATGATCGGGGAAATATTCTTCAGATTTCATGCAAAACTTTGCTGAAACTCCCCGGATGGATGTCCATTTTTGGCGGTCATTTTTCAGCGCTTTTTCAGTGTGTGATGACTGTATCTTGAAATCTACCACAGCCTGGTTGCTGAAATTATCTGTACTATATATTCATTCATTCATGCAAGTACACAACACAACATTTCAAATAAAAACAGTTTTCAACAATATTTTATTTTCAACTGAAGTGCATAACCCCTTGCATGTGCACCTTTTGGCACTAAGTCATATCTATAACATGCCCCAAAACATACCAGTATGGCCCAAGGCTTTGAGTGAAAAATTTAAAATTGTTCATGTCCCAGTATTCATTTACTTGGGTCGAAGTGTAGAAGAAGAAAAAACAAGCAAGTAATAGACCCCTTTCACTTAAATCTTCATGCAGGCGCAGTGGACTGGTGTACATGATTTGCTGGAAGTAGGGAAGAACGTGTCGGCTGGGTTGCTGGCTGAGCGCATAGCTGTATTTCCCGGATACTACTACTAGTAGTAGTGAAAACCTCACAATTCACTGTGACAAGATGGGCAGAAAAGATCACTGCTGTGTAACCACTGGTCAAATAAAAACCAGGAATTTGGCAGAATGTCTGTCCTTTAGTTTCAGTAACAAGGCAAAATATCACAATTGGCACTGACTTGAGAATGATCCCCAGTCTGTTGAGAATGAAGCCGTTTTTTGTTTTATTTTTTTGTTTGTTTTTTCTCTGTCTTACACCAGTGTACTGGCTGTGCACTTAATTACTTCAGTATATTACTATATATCACTATTGTCAGAACGAGAGAATGTGTGTGTGAGAGAGAGGCTGGGGAGTAACTGCATTATTATGATTGATGCTGTTTTGCTAATGGAATTTATAGTGTGCATTTGGTTACTCAGAGTGCTTTGTCATTTAATTAAACAAAAGCATGGAATGCATAAATACTCACACAAAAATCGGTTGTATAATAATACACTTACTACAACACATACTTAGTCATAGAAAGCAAAGTGAAACTGACACACACTGAAACACAACAGCCTTGCACTCACAGAGTTGCCTGCACACACACACACACACACACACACACACACACACACACACACACACACACACACAGAGACTATGTGTGTAAATTAGGATGGATGTGTAACCTGACACACATGTTCACAGGTTTTCATGCACGCGCCCACACACATGGAATTTATAGTGCACATTTAGTGACTCGAAGCACTTTGTCATTTAATGAAATAAAAGCTTGGAATTAATAAGTACTCAGACTAAAATCAATTGCATAATAAAACCCTACAACACATACTTAGTCGTACAAAGCAAAGTGAAACTGACACACACTGAAACAACACCCTCGCAATCACAGTCTCCTGCATATGCATGCATGCACGCACGCACACCACCACCACCACCACCCTCCTCCCCAACACACACACACACACACATAGGCAGATCACGTGCACTTGTATCACAAGTGCAGACAGCACCCCTCCCTTACACCAACCCCTTGTCACCCTGAAAAGAAAAAATATATATAAATAATAACGACAACGGCCAGCCAGGTGCTGGAGCTTCTTTCTCAGTAAACGGATTGAATGAGCTGGAAATTTGACTAAGTCTGTGGACATCCAAACTGATTCAGTCTGGTCAGATCTCAGTACGCACAGTCAGTGTCAGCACATTCCCCCTAAATACCCTTTGGAGGAGTTGTAGAACTTTGTAGTCAGCTCTGATTGGTTGTCACTGTGGGACAGTGAGATAAATGAAAGGGGTCTATTGATTGTTGAAGCATTGCATTCAGATCTGGAAGATCTTAAACAGAGTGAACATGGAAAAAAAAAAAAAGGAGATAAAAAAGTCCTATTCCCTTTATAGTGCCTATTCATACATCAGTTCCCCTCCACCCACCCACCCACCCCCTCCCCTGGAACTGAATCAAATTTTTGCCCCACAGTGCTAAGCAGAGAGCAGTGGGGTTATCAGAAAACTGATTGTGGTATGGACCTTCTTGATGTTTTATTAGTTGAATATTTTCTGTGCTGGATAAACAGCTGTTTTCTCTCCTCTGTTTCACCTTTAGATTGTTTTTAGCCTACATTGTGTTTTTAGCCTACATTGCTTTGGGAGGATGGAGGGAAGTTGATTGCATGTATTGGAGTTGTGTGTGTGTTGTGTGTGTGTTTGTGTGAGAGAGGGGGAGAGAGAGAGGTCATATGAAGAAGAGCTCAATTCATTATCTTTAACACTGCTTTTAAACTTTCAACAATGGGAATTATTTTCCCAGTAAACATGCCAGATCTGATTTGTATCCGATCCGGATTGGCTTGGAAGCATTGGCCAGAAGCGGGTCGGATGATTCTTGCACACCAGATCTGTTTGGCCAAAACCTGACATAGTCAGCCAGAAATAAATCGGATCCGGGTTGATTTTGCACTATATGATCCAGGATGTCTGTGGAAGAATGCAAATGACTCTAAAAGTGGGAAACTGGTAGTGCGCCAGTTGCATTGTGCTAGAAGCTGGGCCGGATGATTCCTGCTCACCAGCTTGTTTCCAGACCTGATGCATTTGGCCATACCCTCACCAGGCCATCCAGACCTGATGCATTTGGCCATACCCTCACCGGGCCATCCAGACCTGGTGCATTTGGCCATACCCTCACCGGGCCATCCAGACCTGATGCATTTGGCCATACCCTCACCGGGCCATCCAGACCTGGTGCATTTGGCCATACAGGCCATCCAGACCTGGTGCATTTGGCCATACCCTCACCGGGCCATCCAGACCTGGTGCATTTGGCCATACAGGCCATCCAGACCTGGTGCATTTGGCCATACCCTCACCGGGCCATCCATACCTGGTGCATTTGGCCATACAGGCCATCCAGACCTGGTGCATTTGGCCATACCCTCACTGGGCCATCCAGACCTGGTGCATTTGGCCATACAGGCCATCCAGACCTGGTGCATTTGGCCATACCCTCACCGGGCCATCCAGACCTGGTGCATTTGGCCATACCCTCACCAGGCCATCCAGACCTGGTGCATTTGGCCATACAGGCCATCCAGACCTGGTGCATTTGGCCAGACCCTCACCAGGCCATCCAGATCTGGTCTGGGTTGGTTTTGAACAATATGACCCATGCCCTCTTTGGAAAAGATGGAAATCCGACATACACAATCCGGCCCAAATCTGGCTGCATGCTGGCTGTAACCAAAATGCTTCCAGATCGGATTTGGCATGTTTACTGGGTTATTTCAGTGGTATGAACATATTACAAAGTTTAGTATTTGTAAGCTGTGTATTTAATTTTGTTTTGTAAACCCACTGGCATTTAAACAAAATAAAGTTCAGTTTGTTTTGAAACAGTTTTGTATGATGTCAGAAAATAGCTAGCTAGAGATTTCAAAAACTGGACCAGGTTGCAATTGATCTAGTGCATTTTTGTAAAAAACAAAAGAAATTGAAACTTGATTATTTCACTCATCCCTTGGTCACCCTACATGAGTACAGGTGCACCCCTACAGCAGTGGCAAGAGCAGTGCTACCAATTTGTGCCATGGTGTGTAGTATTTTTGCATGTCAAAGCAGTGCTATGACTGCCAGTGTTCAGGATTTTTAATGTGCACACGGATGTTGTTGCATGTGATGGCGCATGATGGGTGTACAGATACTGTAAGATAATCTGCAGTGAAGTTTGACTGGGAGAAAATCCCTTGCTGCGTTGGAAAATTGAACATGCATCATCCGTATTATCTAGCTTTTCTATCCGATGCGCTACCAACTGAGGTATTGTAAACCTTGTTAATGTTAAAGACATTGTCCACATCCATGCCAAAGTTTTCATTACAAATTTTGAAAAGTCTTTTGCATACGTAAGAGATCAAAATAAAACCAGTAAATTAAGATTTTTTAAATTTTATGTAATACTGCCTTTTGGCACCTCAGTAAAACTGAATAATTGCATCCAGTTTGTTATGACTGAACTTGTCTTTTAGCGGAGGCTGTTTCATATTGAGTTTGTTATGACTGAACTTGTCTTTTAGCGGAGGCTGTTTCATACTGAGTTTGTTATGACTGAACTTGTCTTTTAGCGGAGGCTGTTTCATATTGAGTTGGCTTTTGTGTTGCAGGGGATCCTAGGACTTCACCCATCACCTTGATCAAAAATGTCACACAACCATCGTCCAGTGGATGTTATTCTCACCTGTCTGAAGACGAGGTTATGCGCAGGGTGGATGCATGCAGAATTGTGTGGATGGTATTCTTGCTGTTCTTTATTGTATCTTTATGTTACATTTTACAGCATGAACCCCAACTGGGGTTCAAGTTGTAATATCTTTAGTTGAAGTCAGATAGGCCGTTACCTTATATCCAGAAGTCCTAATGCTTGTTTGAAGTGCAGTGGGTTTCAGTTTTAGTAGTGGGGCAGTATTAGTGGGCATCCCTGTGAGTGAACACTGTACAGTTTGCACTGTGGTCCCTTAGGTCATGCAGCAATGCCTCCCCTCTCTGAAAAGGCCTGTACAGGAATAGCAGTCCCTTGGGCAGTGGTCATCATCTCTTCAACTCTTAGGTTTTAGGCTGGGGAAGACGAGTAGAAATGTTGAATTGCACTTTTCAATGAGCGCGTGTTGAGAGTTTTGTGTTGCTGAGAAAGTGAGAGTAACTTTAATGATGATGCTGAGAGTTCAGAGGAGAGTGAATAAAGTGTGTGATTTTAACAAATTGTGGACTTCTTTTTTTTTTTTAGGACACATGCAGATTGTATGACGTGATGCTGGCATTTCACACACTTACACACACGTCCATTTGCAAATAAACAGCATTCTAATTTCAGAGAGTTTGGTCTTTTATTTGGCTTCATTCTGACAATATTTACAACTTGATCCTTTGTGAAAATGCAACCACAAAGGAAGTGTTGTAGGCCTACCAGCATGCTTTGTAATTTGTAGGTTACTGCATTAAACACAATCACACTTCGCAATCAGTAGGTTATTGCATTGAATACAATCATACTTATTAATTTGTAGGTTACTGCATTTAACACAATCATGCTTTATAATTTGTAGGTTACTGCATTTAACACTCAGGCTTTGTAATATGAAGGTTACTGCTTTTAATTAACACAATTAGTCAATCATCGATCGATAACAACAGGCGAGAGAACAAAGAACTGTGAGTGAGACAAATTTAGCAAAGGCAAAATTAGTGCAGGAATCCCAAGTTGTGTGCAAAACCAGCGGGTCTGCTTTCCCATCTACTGTACGTGATGCAAGGCGAAGTGTAAACTTGTGAAATTTCATTTCATGGTTGTACTATTTTACAACAATTTGAACAAACTTAAGCACATGACTGGATTTATTATACAGTTTCATGGTTGAATCAATTTACAATTTGAACAAACTTTGGGCGCTCGATCGGTTGATAATGATACTAGGAGAGAAAAGGGTATGGTTGATGAGAATACCAGTTACATGCAAGCATTAAACTGATCACTTTGTGGTGTGCCTGAAACATCAGTCTGAGCAGTAGGTCTTTCTTTCTTGCTCCAAACTTCCAGCAGGCACTGTCCTTGTTATGATGGACGTTTCGAAACGGAACTGTCAGGACCCAGCCCCCCAAGTCATTACAGGCAAACCTCAACTTCAATACAAAAATCCTTCATTTTCACCTTTTAATCTGTACAACCCACGTTCATTTACATGGAACTATACAAGGTTGGTCAGGGCCGGCCACGTTCATTTACATGGAACTATACAAGGTTGGTCAGGGTCGGCCGGGTCCATTATGAAAGGTTGGTCAGGGCCGGCCACGTTCATTTACATGGAACTATACAAGGTTGGTCAGGGCCGGCCACGTTCATTTACATGGAACTATGAAAGGTTGGTCAGGGTCGGTCGGGTTCATTTACATGGAACTATGAAAGGTTTGGTCAGGGCTGGCCGGGTTCATTTACATGGAACTATGAAAGGTTTGGTCAGGGCCGGCCGGGTCCATTCTGAAAGGTTGGTCAGGGTCGGCCGGGTTCATTATGAAAGGTTGGTCAGGGTCGGCCGGGTTCATTTACATGGAACTATGAAAGGTTTGGTCAGGGCCGGCCGGGTCCATTATGAAAGGTTGGTCAGGGCCGGCCGGGTCCATTATGAAAGGTTGGTCAGGGCCGGCCGGGTCCATTATGAAAGGTTGGTCAGGCTCAGCCGGGTCCATTATGAAAGGTTGGTCAGGGCCGGCCGGGTCCATTATGAAAGGTTGGTCAGGGCCGGCTGGGTCCATTATGAAAGGTTGGTCAGGGCCGGCCGGGTCCATTATGAAAGGTTGGTCAGGGCCGGCCGGGTCCATTATGAAAGGTTGGTCAGGGCCGGCCGGGTTCATTTACATGGAACTATGAAAGGAAAATAAAGTGGTTTTAAAAGAAGGGTCCTTGCTTTCTCCTCAGGGTGGTCTCTGTCTCACTGATCACTGACGATAATCTGTCATTTCGTTTTATTGTCTGCGTTGGGTGGTCTTTCATCACCAGAGACACGTCACACGACCAAATCTGACAGGCTGCGGGGGGGGGGGGGGGTGGGGGGGGGGGGGGTGCACTAGCCACAATTTTGTTTTGTGTTTTGTTCTTTTAAATCTTTATATCCCCACCCCACCCCCCTTTTTTTCTTCTTCTCTCTTTTTCTTTTCTTCTTTCTTTCTTTCTTTCTTTCACTTCATTCTTGGTTTAAAAAGTTGCGACACCCCTGATCAGACCCCCACTGTATCACTTGTGCCTCAGCAGGTAAGTCTCCTCTTCCAGTTCTGCCGCCAGAGGATGTGAAGTCACCACCACCTTCTCTTTTTCACGCTGAAGCATGTGTCGGCATAGCAATACGATGACCTTGACCAGGACACAGAGGAAGGTGAAGGCCGTGAGTCCCGCCAGCAGCCCAAAGATGACGGTGTCTGTGCGCGGCCAGTCCTTGTTGATCTGTGACGAGTGGAACACGACACACCCAACATAGGGCAACAGTACATATCTGAAAAGAGAGCAGGCGTTAAACACACTGACTACTATTATAAGGATGGATTAACAAGTCTTCAATATAGAGGACACTGCACTGAGCTCAGATGGTCTTGGTGTTAAGCACATTTGGGTCAAGAGAGGTTTTTTCCCAAAGGGGTTTGACTATGGCTGCTTTCATACAGGAAGGTAAAATGCCGGTCGACAAGGACCGGTTTACAATGGCAGTGAGCAGAGGAACGATCTCGCCGTAAGAAAAATCAAACGGTAAGGACGTTGGAATCGGGTCTAGAACACATGTTTTAGGAGACATTTGCTTCATGAAGTTCAAACCAATTTCATTGGTGGCACTCTCGAATCCACATAAGAGTGTACCAGAGAAATGACTCTCCCTAAGACTGCGAAGGGGGATGAACAACCTGGCTGTCAATGGAATCACTTGTCTGGCGAACCTGGATGACAAAAAAAGTTTTTATCCCTGCCTCTTTCCTCACCAGCTTCGATCTGACCACCAGGTTGTAGGCATGGCGTGACTGTGTGGACTTTCCTCACCAGCTTCGATCTGACCACCAGGTTGTAGGCATGGCGTGACTGTGTGGACTTGTGGATCAGAGCATCCTAACAACAAGCCTCATGAACTCTTCAAAGCTGAACGATTGCATTTCTTGTCCTTGTAGTAACAGAACAGAAGAGACCATTGTATCTCGACTACACGTTAGTCACTCATAGAATATTATGACTCGTTCCCTTTTATCGAAGAGAGGAGTTATATGTATGCATCCCATGTGACGAGTTGCTTACTACAGAACATATCTAGCCTTTGGCTTAGGTTTGATTGCAGCAGGAGAGCAGCATTTCACAGCTGGGTCATTGAGGATGTTCGAGGACATATCTGTGGATTGTATCTTGACTATCTAAAGATCAACATTTTTGAAAAGGTGTAATTTTGTTGTTACTTCTTGGATCCGTAATTTTACCCAGATTGTAAAATAAAATAAAAAAATAAAATAAATGTTGAGCAGGTTTTAGCATCTATATAATTTTAGTGTTTATTATATTCTAATAAAATGTGTTCCGCATATAACAGTCATGGTTGACTGGGCGTAAAAAAAAAGCACCCAAGTTGCTTCCTTCCACACATACAGACAGTTGATGGCTGAGTGGCTGACCTCGCTAGGCTGACCTCTGTGTCAATGCCAAATTTAGATACAAGTTTTTAACGGCTTATACCCATGCACTGACCTGGAGTACTTGTCACAGACGGTGAGATCGACGAGGACGTAGAAGAAGACAAGGAAGCCAGCAACGCACAGCTCTACTAACGAGGCGTTTGTGGTCGTCAAAAGGTGGTCCATGCCGAAGGCCAGGAAGAGGGCGAAGGTCAAGACCGTGTGCAGCGTGATCCACGTCACGAAAAGGGCAAGAGCATTGTGGGCCAGCAGGCGGACCTGCGAGATGATCACATCAGGGGGGGGGGTTATCACGTCAAGGGCGTTAATCACGTCAGGGGCGTTAATCTCATCAGGGAAGTTAACTGGTGCCTCCTGCCACACCGAGAGAGTTGTGTGCCAACGTGCACTTGCTTCTTTTGGAGCAAACCTACATCACTGGAAGACTGTGAGTGTGCGTACAGGAGAATGTTCACTAAACCCTAGTCCTAAGTTTAAGTCTTCCCGGCTACAAAGTGCTAAAAGTGGAGAGAGTAAAGATGAAAAAAGCCCCGACAAGAAACAAAACCAACACACACACACACACTAGTAAATCAGATCTTTCTTTTTGTAACTGCTGTTTATTTACGGGGCCAGGCGCTGGCGGATGTGGCCCGCCAGACGGAGAGGCCGTGGCTGAGGCCGGTAAGAAGTGAAGCGCACTAACCGCCCACAAGTCCACGCTTCTCGCCTCCTGCATCAGCATGGGCTGGGCCGTCAGCAAGGCGCGGTAACTTTCACAAAGGGAGATAACGGAGCAGCCCGTCGACAGCAAAGCGAGCAGCAATGCGAAAGCTAGGTAATTCCTGTCCATCAGCAGCAGCCAGCCCACCTGCAAAGGACTCAAATGTTAACTGAATAACGGAAAGCCACATCTTTAAAAAAGAAAAAGAAAAGCTTTCACACAAATTACGTGACGATAATCATGTATATACAGATATCCTTCTCAACCGGAAATGAGCTTTATAGTCCTCCCAAAACGAGCGAACGAATTCAACTTTTGCCGCGTACACATTTTCTGACTGAGTCATCTGCCAAAGATACGAGGGCAATCCCGTAAGTTTTTGGATGCAGAAATCTGGGCGTACGTATCTATTTTTTGCCTAGTCAGTCCAGTTTTCAAAGTACCCCCATCCTCCACCCCAAATCACCTCAGCTTGCATGCTCTTGTCCTTTCAAACCACGTTTCCATGGTGCCCACCCGCACTGACGCTGATTGAAGTAAGAAATCATACCCTCAGTGAAGGCTCGAGCATCTTCGACATCCTTAAACAAAAGCCCCCTTCAAGTGCGGTTTCACTTTAGGGAACAGAAGGAAATCGCAAGGGGTCAAGTTAAAGGAATAAGTGGGTTGGGGACCATTTAAAGGAACAAGGGGGTTGGGGACAAGTTAAAGGAACAAGGGGGTTGGGGACCACTTCACCTAGGGAAACAGAAGGAAATCACAAGGGGTCAAGTTAAAGGAGCAAGTGGGTTGGGGACCATTTAAAGGAACAAGCGGGTTGGGGACCATTTAAAGGAACAAGGGGGTTGGGGACCACTTCACCTGGGGGAACAGAAGGAAATCACAAGGGGTCAAGTTAAAGGAGCAAGTGGGTTGGGGACCATTTAAAGGAACAAGGGGGTTGGGGACCAGTTAAAGGAACAAGGGGGTTGGAGACCGCTTCGCCTGGGGGAACAGAAGGATATCGCAAGGGGCCAAGTTAAAGGAACACGGGGGTTGGGGACCAGTTAAAAGAACACGGCGGTTGGGAACCAGTTAAAGGAGCACGGGGGTTGGGGATCAGTTAAAGGAACACGGAGGTTGGGGACAAGTTAAAGGAACAAGGGAGTTAGGTGAACACTTCACCTGGGGAAACAGAAGGAAATTATAACAGGCCTGTTAAAGGAACATGGGGGTTGGGTGACCAGCTGAACGCGATTCTCTTCCTGATATTCCAGAGTCCGACACTTAGGTACACCCAGGTAATGACAAAGGGATCCATGTTACCCGATGAAAGATTCAAACTGCCTTTAATCTCATTTTCTGTATTTCAATTGTGTGTGTGTGTGTGTGTGTGTGTGTGTGTGTGTGTGTGTGTGTGTGTGTGTGTGTGTGTGTGTGTGTGGTATGTGGTGGGGTTGTCTTTGATCAGAATTTTGACCCTAGCCACATTTTTGTTTTTGTTGTTTTGTAAATATATTTTTATATTTTTAGGTCGCAACGGTCCTTGTCTTCAAACATCGTACTGCCGACTTGAAGCTCCTTGTACCAGTTGTGAAGTGTTGATCGCGATGCAGACTGGTCCCTGTATAGACCATGAGCCAGCCTATACCCCCCCGGGGATTTTACCACTGGTAATTTCTGGGTACCTTGACCATCAAAGTACACAGTTCAGGTTGTCTGTAAGTGAGCTGTTGCTGTTTGTGTCTGTGGTGCTGGTTCTAATAAATGCACTATATGGAATTCCTAATTGCGATGACCTTGTCTCTTAGCAACTCATTTATTACGACTAAAAAGGCCATTTCCATACATTGTTTTATTGTTTGAACAGTTTAATATGTTGTAGCTTTCCGTTTCTCTTTGTCTTAAATGTGTCCTTGTTATTGGGCACTGTGGACGCAGAAATATTAAGGTCCCCTCTGTTAAAAACCCAGAGCTGATGAATGTTTTCCCTTAAAAGCATGGAGTAGGTCAGAATATAGCCAAGTATGCTTAGTCAGTGCCATAATTTCTTCCTTGTCCTAATTTCCGCTTCCCGGTCCATTCACCTTCATTTTTTCCAAATCCTCTCCATACTTTTCATTGGTTAGTCTTGGCTGAAGCGAATTCCCGCGTTAGCCTGCGAAATAAAATAGGTCACACTGCTCATAGTCAACTGATTTAAGCAGGTTCTCATGTTGAGTGCCTGCAGAATATAAATAGGCATCAAAACGTGTGTCACTGTGCCTCAAAAAGGTGATTTAGACATACTTGTGATCTGATCAATTGTTTTTTAATTTTGTACTGAATGCGTTACAGGGAATCTGTCTGGAAGTATCTTTTGCAGTTGTAGATAGTGATATGTGCTAATTATTGACTGTTTTGGCTGGGATGTTTGCTTGAGATTGTATTCTGTGTAGAACAGTGAGCCAGCTTTTTGCTCGTAAGAAACTGTGATTGTGATTTGTGCGAAGTGACCTTGTGCGGTTGACAAGGCATACAAATCCAAGAACTAAATAACTTAAACATGTGCAGTGGTCCAGTCCTGATATGGTGGGTGAAATATATGAGTATATATCGAATCTGCATGGAATCACACATTGTGCTACTTTATGAATGACTGCAGAATTATTTTGAAACAAAAGAACCCATCGGAAGGGAGTGATGTAAGATCCTCCAAAAAGCAAGAACAGCAAATCCATCACGAACCATAATGCTAGCTGTTGCCCAGTGAAAGATGTCTTTTTTGTGAAAAGACTTGAATACAAGGAAACAACATGTTGAAAACATTAGTCAAATGTATGGAAAAAAACAGCTGAGGATTCTGCCAAAAAAAGCCCCCCCCCCCCCCCCCCCAAAAAAAAAGAAGAAGAAGAAGAAGAAGATCAGCACATCCTTTTGAATATACTGACTTGGCTGCTCGAGAAGCACATTACCATGCCACCTGTCAGAGACATTACACTCGAGAGGATGACAGACACCAGGAAACCATCAAAGACACTAAACCATTGAAGAGCAAGCTTCCAACAAGACCATATAAAATTTTTTTCAGTACATCGTTCAGTATGTTATGGGCAGAATCGTTTAGAGATAAAGAGATTACCACGTTGAGGAAAAATTATGAAACTGGAACATTCCATGCATCTTCTCTGTTGAGGTAAATAAGTAACAGATGTCAACAAAATGTGTCAACACACCTCATCCTTGTTGAACAGTCACAATGCCACCATGCAGAGATGCATTGATAATGCGCATCGAAAGGGCCAGCTTTCAAGCACTCTTGATATTTCGCAGTTAAGGCAACTAAAACCATTCCTCGAGCAGATGGCCATGGCTTGCATACTGTGAATGGAAAAGTGGGAGGTAAACTGGACAGACTGTTTCTTCATGCCGCAAGACCTGGTTGAAATCCAGGTGGAGCAGCCCCAAAAGGAAGATGACTATCAAGAATACACAGAGCTTGATAATCTTGATGGCTTCAGGTTTGAGGCTGACATATATGTCTAAGCTGGACATGCATTCAGTGTCACTCAAAGTAAGGGATATTCAGGTTTGGCAACCTTCTATGGCACCAGCTTTGGTACCTGTCAGATAAAGATTTCAGAAAGTCAGTAATGATTTGTCAAATCATTGACAGTGTGGACAATCACTTCGGTAAATATCTTTGACATTTTCTAGCTGTTCGTCTGTATTCTTGGCATAATAGCAAAGAGCCTGCTGAGTGTAAACTGATACATGAAACTGTCCAGCGGTTGCATGCTGAATTAAGCCAAACCAGAGGTGCCATCCGGTGGCATCAGGCTCCTAAACCTAAACTGTTTTACTGAGACATAACAAAGGCAAAACTGGTAAGTTTTACATACATCGGGCATGTTTCTTGCCTATCTTCCATGGGGTATAGAGTACTGTGAAACTAATTTCAGGTAGACCAGTGAATAAGCCAGCACCTGCAGCGGTTTTGTGGAAGTAGTTTATTGAGGTTTGAACATATGTGCATTTTTGTAAAAGGCTTTCTTAACTTTTGAACTTAAGTATATTCTATTCCGTGACGTCCTCCATTAACGCAGGTGTTAATCAAACATTTTCTGTGACTCTCTTAGTCGCCATGATACATTTGGTGGTAAATGAAGCACTTTTGTTCAATATTTTTACACGAGCATTGTACAAAAGTATGCAACGTGACCTTTTTTTTTTTTAATCTTCATTAATCCCACACGCGTAATTCAGGCCACCATACTGGGTAAGACAACAGCAGCCGCAAGAGCAGTGCTACCCATTGATACCAGCATGTGCAGTATTTTTGTGAGTCCAAAGAATGGTATAGCTGCCTGTTGTTTGGGATTTGTAGGGGACACGCCCATTTTAATACATGCGATTAAGCTGCTATGTACCATCTCAGATAATCCCTAAAGCAGAGTAGTTCATCTTGCAGTCAAGCAGATATTGAAAAGACACATACTGAGCTATCCAAAAATCATTGTCTCCAAAAATTCCCAGGGTGGGGGGAGGGTTTCGATACCTGGCCCATGGACTAGTAGCAGTATACATTCTCACAAATACACAAGAGGAAACCTACTCAACCTCCGTGCCATAGCACAAGATATTAAACACGACCAAATAAGCAGATCACAGTTTCATAGCTGAACATACCATATTGCAACAGTCCCCAAAGCAGTTTGACAAAGTTTTAAATCTTCGATGGAAAGACTCAGCCTGCTGTTAATCGTTTGAAAAATCACTGCACGAAAATCTCGCCGTAAGGTGCCATTTCTGAAATGTCCGGAAGCCGTCACCCAAACATTTTGACGTCTCAGTAAAACACCTTTGGCCGAATTCAGTGAGTGTGTGTGTGTGTGTGTGTGTGTGTGTGTGTGTGTGTGTGTGTGTGTGTGTGTGTGTGTGTGTGTGTGTGTGCGTGTGCGTGAGCGTGTGTGTGTGTGTTGCACTTCGTGTTGATGTATTCTTGGGTTGTGACGTCTGCAGATTTTGCGATTTCGGAAACGTATGGGGCCACCCACACACAAACATAAGGAGACATTTCAAAGGCTGATGTCATTCATCGTGCCAGTTGGCACTGATGAAGAGATTAATCACTTTACATACAGATGACGTAATTAGCACGCTTACCTGAGTAAGTATAGCCAGGGAGAAAAAGAAGTGCACTTGTACGGGGAGTATCTTGGGGTTGTTGTAGACAGGGCCTAAAGATGTCTGTCTGAAGATGCCAGTCAGTGCAAAGGTTAACCAGAAGAACTGGCAGACGAAGACCACGCCCCACACAGCAGCTGACCAGTCAGCGAGGGACACAGGGAGTACGTAGGAAGAGCTGGCGTTGGACACGCCCTCTCGGAGTATTTCTTGCATCACTGAAAGGTTGTCGACCAAATATTAATGACACGGTTTGCCGCGCACAAACAGAAAAAGAGAATCACACACGCACGCACGCACGCACGAACGCACGCACGCACACACACACGCACGCACACGCACACACGCACACGCACGCACACACACGCACACATACACTCACACACACACACACACACACACACACACACAACACACACGCACGCACGCACGCACGCACGCACGCACGCATACACACACAAACGAGTAGCAGCGCTGACATTCCCATCCCTAAAACCCAAAGGTAAAACTTTTCTTGACGACAGAAAAGCCCGTTCGGTCATTAAAGCAGTGCGGAAATAACTAACAAAAGAAGCTTCACAACTTTTCTTGACAACAGAAAAGCCGGTTCAGTTATTCAAGCAGTGCGGAAATAACTAACAAAAGAAGCTTCACAAATTTTCTTGACAACAGAAAAGCCGGTTCAGTTATTCAAGCAGTGCGGAAATAACTAACAAAAGAAGCTTCACAACTTTTCTTGACAACAGAAAAGCCGGTTCAGTTATTCAAGCAGTGCGGAAATAACTAACAAAAGAAGCTTTGCAGTTGCATGCCTAGTGCTGAGCGGTAGTGTGCTCCAGTTTGTTGGACCAACTGAAGGTATGTAAAAGAACGTTGGTCAGCTGACTTTGTTTCTACAGAAAGGGTCTGAAACTAAAGGGACGAGTCTCAGTGGAGTTGTCGCGAAGGAACATATCAAATCCT
>JABMCL010001881.1:182500-230000 GCA_018857735.1 Alviniconcha marisindica
CACTTCAGCGGCTGTGAACAAATTGTAGGCATCGTTACGGATGTCAGTGATGACTCACTTCAGGGGCTGTGAACAAACTGTGCACGTCGAAACTGACGTCAGTGAGCAGCAAGATGGACATGTATACCACCTACCAACCACTATCTCCTAGCTACTGAACAAGACCCATGCAAAATAGCCTCACTGTTGACGAAAAATGGCTGAGAGTTTTTCGGAAAAAAAGTCAGGAGAATGGACCGATTAGCAGAAAGACGACAAGCCAGAAGGAGCAGGAGAACTAGGCCGAAAAACGAGAGAGAAGACAGGAAAGGGGAATCAAATGACAGCCATGAGATTCCAGACAGGGTGAGGACATCAGACATTCCCGGCCCCCCTTCGGGGGGTTCGGAGAAGTATTGTCCAGTCTCTGTGATTACATTAACGCAAATTGTTGAAACGTTATATTGTATTCACGCCCTGATCGGCAACCACTGTTAAGATGGGTTAGACATGGCCTTTTTTTCTTTTCTTTTTTCTTTGTGGACAAGTCGTGTAGCTGTATTCTGAACCGGTTGCAATCTATCGATACGGGATTGGGGGGCAGCCCCACCTGTTACAGTCTATGATACGTTACGGGATTGGGGACAGCCCCACCTGTTACAATCTATCGATACGGGATTGGGAACAGCCCCACCTGTTACAATCTATCGATACGTTACGGGATTGGGGACAGCCCCACCTGTTACAATCTATCGATACGTTACGGGATTGGGGACAATCCTACCTGTTACAATCTATCGATACAGGATTGGGGACAGCCCCACCTATTACAATCTATCGATACGTTACGGGATTGGGGACAGCCCCACCTGTTACAATCTATCGATACGTTACGGGACTGGGGACAGCCCTACCTGTTACAATCTATCGATACGGGATTGGGGACAGCCCTACCTGTTACAGTCTATCGATACGGGGTTGGGGACAGCCCCACCTATTACAATCTATCGATACGTTACGGGATTGGGGACAGCCCCACCTGTTGCAATCTATCTATACGTTACGGGATTGGGGGCAGCCCCACCTGTTACAGTCTATCGATACGGGGTTGGGGACAGCCCCACTTGTTACAGTCTATCGATACGGGGTTGGGGACAGCCCAACCTGTTACAAATCTATCGATACGGGGTACAGCCCCACCTGTTACAATCTATCGATACGGGATTGGGGACAGCCCTACCTGTTACAGTCTATCGATACGGGGTTGGGGACAGCCCCACCTATTACAATCTATCGATACGTTACGGGATTGGGGACAGCCCCACCTGTTGCAATCTATCTATACGTTACGGGATTGGGGGCAGCCCCACCTGTTACAGTCTATCGATACGGGGTTGGGGACAGCCCCACTTGTTACAGTCTATCGATACGGGGTTGGGGACAGCCCAACCTGTTACAAATCTATCGATACGGGGTACAGCCCACCTGTTACAATCATCGATACGGGATTGGGGACAGCCTACCTGTTACATCTATCGATACGGGGTTGGGGACAGCCCCACCTATTACAATCTATCGATACGTTACGGGATTGGGGACAGCCCCACCTGTTGCAATCTATCTATACGTTACGGGATTGGGGGCAGCCCCACCTGTTACAGTCTATCGATACGGGGTTGGGGACAGCCCCACCCTTTTTACAATCTATCGATACGGGGTTGGGGACAGCCACCTGTTACAATCTTCGATGTACAGCCCCACCTGTTACAATCTATCGATACGGGGTTGGGGACAGCCCTACCTATTACAATCTATCGATACGTTACTGGATTGGGGACAGCCCTACCTGTTACAATCTATCTATACGGGATTGGGGATAGCCCCACCTGTTACAATCTATCGATACGGGGTTGGGGACAGCCCCACCTGTTACAATCTATCGATACGTTACGGGATTGGGGACAGCCCCACCTGTTACAATCTATCGATACGTTACGGGATTGGGGACAGCCCCACCTGTTACAATCTATCGATACGTTACGGGATTGGGGACAGCCCTACCTGTTACAGTCTATCGATACGGGGTTGGGGACAGCCCCACCTGTTACAGTCTATCGATATGGGTTTGGGGAAAGCCCCACCTGTTACAATCTATCGATACGGGGTTGGGGACAGCCCCACCTGTTACAATCTATCGATACGGGATTGGGGACAGCCCCACCTGTTACAATCTATCGATACGTTACGGGATTGGGGACAGCCCCACCTGTTACAATCTATCGATACGGGGTTGCGGACAGCCCCACCTGTTACAATCTATCGATACGGGGTTGGGGACAGTCGGCAAGCCACCTCTTGCAATACGTCCAGCCAGAAGAGAATGAAAGCCCTGAGGAATGAGTAAATGTGAGCTTGAGGAATGAGTAAATGTGAGCTTGAGGAATGAGTAAATGTGAGCTTGAGGAACGAGTAAATGTGAGCTTGAGGAATGAGTAAATGTGAGCTTGAGGAACGAGTAAATGTGAGCTTGAGGAATGAGTAAATGTGAGCTTGCGGAATGAGTAAATGTGAGCTTGAGGAACGAGTAAATGAATGGAACCAATTTGCTCGAGCTGAATGTATGCTGACCTGCAAGTATTTAGTACATGCCGAGTCATAATTATAATTATTAATCTAAATTACAGCCAACTTGACACCAAGGCTTTTCGCAGAAGGAACAAAATGCAACTGGAGTTTTCAATCCGAACTGAAGACAAAATGCAACGGGAGTTTCCACTCCGAACTGAAGACTCACATGTTGCGGATGAAGTGTACTGCATCGCCAGGCTGGAGACGTTGACAACGAGACCGAAGAAATAGACGACGACGCTGACGACGGAGGCCGTTATGAGCCCCGGGCTGTGCTCCTCCAGCATGCCGCCTCTAATCCGCTTCTGCTGCTGCAGCATGCCGCCTCTAATCCGCTTCTGCTGCTGCAGCACAAAAGCAAGACGCTGGACCTGAGAAAAAGACCTTTTACTAACAATTCGTATCCGTACTCTCACCCTGAGATAACTGTCATGTTTGACTGGGCGTAATAAACAAGCTGCTTCCTTCCTATAGTCGTACTGACGATCACCTTAACACAGCTCAGCTAATATCCCCAGTTGTGTGACAACAGCCAGTTTATAGTTCAGAAGCAGTGGAGAGGGAGAGAGAGGGGGGGAGAGAGAGAGAGAGAGAGAGAGAGAGAGAGAGAGAGAGAGAGAGAGAGAGAGAGAGAGAGAGAGAGAGAGAGAGAGAGAGAGAGAGAGAGAGAGAGAGAGAGAGAGAGAGAGAGAGAGAGAGAGAGAGAGAGAGAACTCGAACTCGAAAACTTTATTTTACAAAGATTGTAGTTTAGGTTCAGTCAAAAACCTGTCTAACAACTGGTCCTTGCTAAACTACTGATGAGGAGATATCAAATTACAGGCATTATTTATATACATATAGGCATGAATGAGTGAGTGAAACGTCATACATGAGAATTTCCACACAAACATAACGTGTACCCAGTGCCAGATGAACACATGCCATACATCATTCAGTTACACATTATGAGCATACAACCAGCAAATAAAGCAGCAGAATATCTGATCAGTTCATAATTATGACTGGTATCGGACGGGAGAGAGAGAGAGAGAGAGAGAGAGAGAGAGAGAGAGAGAGAGAGAGAGAGAGAGAGAGAGAGAGAGAGAGAGAGAGAGAGAATCAAATCAGAACGTTTATTTGCACAGTACAATCACATACATACACACACACACACACACACACACACACACACACACACACACACACACACACACACACACACACACACACACATGCGTATGTGTCTACACACGCACGCTTACGCAGCAAACAATATGAACTTTGACAGACCTAAAGCAGTGTTGTCATCTCGTGAAGAAAGGAGTTCAGCCGATCCTAAACTTTGACAGACCTAAAGCAGTGTTGTCATCTCGTGAACAAAGGAGTTCAGTCGATCCTAAACCGCTCGGACAACGGTCCACACGAGTCTACTGTTCTTCACGTTTCTTCTTTTGCAGCATTTCTATTGCTTACTCTGGCCCTGGTAAATAAATTCGTCAGGATTCTGGAATTGCTCAGATGTGTAAGACATTTTTTTTGGGTCTTTCTTCCTCTTACAACATTCTGCATCGAAGGGAGGTGAGTGGAGCTGTGCTGTAACTGCGACAGTTTTTAACACGCAACCCGCTGCAGAAAGCACAGCCAAAGTCATTCATCCGGCTGTCTTGCGAAATTTGACTGTATTCCAACATCTGTATCTGATCAGACACTTTATTCTCTAATTCCAGTGCAAAAGCCTGATTAACCTGGCAGTTGGCTGTTCTAGCATTGAAGGCGCCATTACAAATGGTGTTCACATCACCGAACTCCTCTAGAAGATCTTTCCACTTCTGCAATGTGGCAGTTAGCTCCCTCTACAGTTTATCAGACTCCAGCTGCCTTTGATAAAATAGACAGACATCCTCCGGACCAAGCAGAGTTCTTGATATCTTTAGAACAATGATAATAACTATCACATTATCGCACTGGATATTAATTTTTTCCACAAACATACTGAGACGTTTTACAACTATGGAGAGTCAATGGCGCAGAGAAGAGCACTCGCTCTCGAAAGTCAAAGCTAAGCACTATCGAGCGTGGTCATCAAATAGATGGGTGACAGCGAGCGTGGTCATCAAATGGATGGGTGACAGCGAGCGTGGTCAACAAATGGATGGGTGACAGCGAGCGTGGTCATCAAATGGATGGGTGACAGCGAGCGTGGTCAACAAATGGATGGGTGACAGCGAGCGTGGTCATCAAATGGATGGGTGACAGCGAGCGTGGTCACCAAATGGTGGTGACAGCAGCGTGGTCACAAATGGATGGGTGACAGCGAGCGTGGTCACCAAATGGTTGGGTGACAGCGAGCGTGGTCACCAAATGGATGGGTGACAGCGAGCGTGGTCACCAAATGGTTGGGTGACAGCGAGCGTGGTCACCAAATGGATGGGTGACAGCGAGCGTGGTCACCAAATCGATGGGTGACAGCGAGCGTGGTCACCAAATGGTTGGGTGACAGCGAGCGTGGTCACCAAATGGATGGGTGACAGCGAGCGTGGTCACCAAATCGATGGGTGACAGCGAGCGTGGTCACCAAATGGTTGGGTGACAGCGAGCGTGGTCACCAAATAAGATGGGTGACAGCGAGCGTGGTCACCAAATCGATGGGTGACAGCGAGCGTGGTCACCAAATGGTTGGGTGACAGTGAGCGTGGTCACCAAATAGATGGGTGACAGCGAGCGTGGTCATCAAATAGATTGGTGACAGTGAGCGTGGTCATCAAATAGATGGGTGACAGTGAGCGTGGTCACCAAATGGTTGGGTGACCGTAATGTGATACTGTTAGGCTTAGAGCCCGACCTCAAATTTTCTCCGGAGTCAAACTCCATGTCAGAGTTTGGTGGATTATGGAAACAACAAAATAACCAAGCATGCCCTAAAAGTGTCAAGTCTATGTAATGTTAAAGTTGGACATTATTTGGTAGAAGAAGAGGACCCATCACGACAACACCTCCTGATCGTGTCCCTTGGAATGACAGCTTGACAGCTATGCAGACTACTTTGACATCATCACAGAAAAAACAAACAAAAAACAACAACAAAAAACTGACATATCAAAACTATTCTCGACGAAACATTTTGAAACAAGAATGACTACTAGCGTTCTAAAACAAGAAGAACGCTATTTATTAAGACAAAACATGCGAATTTTCGGGGTAGGCCCCTTCTTCAAGCTACAACGCAACAATTAAACAACTGTTAAACGGCGAAGAATGAGATGTAGGACACTTTAGGTTTAGCTGTTTGGTTCTATTGTTCCGGTGTCCAGTGTTTGAAGTTGTTTACTTCGTTACAAAATCAAACTGTTCAACATATTGTGTCAGCCAGTCACAGTCCTAACGTTTACTTGCAATACCTGCCACATTGTAAAGTACAAAAGACACAGACCGTAAAATACCTGCCACATTGTAAAGTACAAAACACAGACCGTAAAATACCTGCCACATTGTAAAGTACAAACGACACAGACCTTAAAATCCATGGCCGGCCTTATTTCTAGGTATCGGTTGCGTCGTCGAAAGGAGCATCAGTATTGACGTTATCACACCCATCTACGGCGGTGCATTAAACGTACAGCGTTTTTGTTCCTCGTTAGCAGAGCGCTGAGTATAGAATATCATGTCAATAAGGCCCTGTGAAGGTGAGTTTTTTCCATGCCCACTGCCAAAACCTCGAACCCACGTGACACCTGCGGCTGCAGCTGTTCGTTACGTCACATGGTTACCACCCGCTGTCGTGTCACTTTGACCGTGTCAGCCTGGCGGTTATCCCCGTGTCAGCCTGGCGGTTATCCCCGTGTCAGCTTGGTGGTTATCCCCGTGTCAGCCTGCCGGTTATCCCCGTGTCGGCCTCGTGGTTGTCCCCGTGTCAGCCTGGCGGTTATCCCCGTGTCAGCCTGGCGGTTATCCCCGTGTCAGCCTGGCGGTTATCCCCGTGTCAGCCTGCCGGTTATCCCCGTGTCGGCCTGGTGGTTGTCCCCGTGTCAGCCTGCCGGTTATCCCCGCGTCAGCCTGCCGGTTATCCCCGTGTCAGCCTGGTGGTTGTCCCCGTGTCGGCCTGGCGGTTGTCAGGGGAGTTGCAGACACTTTTCTTTTCTGTCAGACTGGTGTCGTTAGTGTCGCTGTCGCTGTTGTTGGCGGAGACAGCGGACCCTCGATAGCACGAAGTAGTTCCGGTACTGTCTCTATTGTCCCATTCCGTCGCTCTGTCAGCGGCTGCCGTGCTGCATCCGGCTTCTGACCACACTCCGAGCATCGCTTTGCGGCACCGTCCTCCGGCTGACTGTTCAAACTTCCTGCTATTTGTGCTCCAACAACAAAATTCAGTTAGCTGACAGTTTTCGGAGACCTATGGCGTGACAAGTTATAGCAGTGGTTGGAGGAAGGATGTGGTAAGCCAGTGCTTGCAGACTGGCGTGCAGTGTGGCGTATAGTTTCCCTTTCCCGCTGGTATTGGAACAGTATAATGGTGTGGGGCTTAATGGCCTCAGATGTAGGGCTGACGTATTAGGGACAACTTACAACTGATGATGATGACGACGATGATGATGATGATGGTGTGGGGCGTAATGGCCTCAGATATCGGGCTGACGTATTAGGGACAAACAAGTTGGAACGGCCTGGCCCGGCTGTTCACGGCAGGGACGCGTGCTGCCTCGGGGGGTCCCGGTCTGGCTGGTGCTTGTATACTGACGCAGAGAGGCGAGTGGAAGGGTCACAGCAGGTGGTCTGAAGGGTCATGCACTGGTACAGGTCGGTGTTCTGTCTGTATTGCTGGTCCAGGTCGATGTTCTGTCTGTATTGCTGGTCCAGGTCGGTGTTCTGTCTGTATTGCTGGTCCAGGTCGGTGTTCTGTCTGTATTGCTGGTCTAGTTCGGTGTTCTGTCTGTATTGCTGGTCTAGTTCGGTGTTCTGTCTGTATTGCTGGTCGTGGTGGGTGTTCTGTCTGTATTGCTGGTCGTGGTGGGTGTTCTGTCTGTATTGTTGGTCGTGGTCGGTGTTCTGTCTGTATTGTTGGTCGTGGTCGGTGTTCTGTCTGTATTGTTGGTCGTGGTCGGTGTTCTGTCTGTATTGCTGGTCGTGATCGGTGTTCTGTCTGTATTGCTGGTCGTGGTCGGTGTTCTGTCTTTATTGCTGGTCGTGGTCGGTGTTCTGTTTGTATTGCTGGTCGTGGTCGGTGTTCTGTCTGTATTGCTGGTCGTGGTCGATGTTCTGTCTGTATTGCTGGTCCAGGTCGGTGTTCTGTCTGTATTGCTGGTCGTGGTCGGTGTTCTGTCTGTATTGCTGGTCGTGGTCGGTGTTCTGTCTGTATTGTTGGTCGTGGTCGATGTTCTGTCTGTATTGCTGGTCCAGGTCGGTGTTCTGTCTGTATTGTTGGTCGTGGTCGGTGTTCTGTCTGTATTGCTGGTCGTGGTCGGTGTTCTGCCTGTATTGCTGGTCCATGTCGGTGTTCTGTCTGTATTGCTGGCTGTGGTCGGTGTTCTGTCTGTATTGCTGGTCCAGGTCGGTGTTCTGTCTGTATTGCTGGCTGTGGTTGGTGTTCTGTCTGTATTGTTGGTCGTGGTCGGTGTTCTGTCTGTATTGTTGGTCGTGGTCGGTGCTCTGTCTGTATTGCTGGTCGTGGTCGGCGTTCTGTCTGTATTGCTGGTCGTGGATCAGGGGTGGCTCCTTGATGAATGTTTCTGGCACTCTCTTCTTCCCAGGAGCGACCGCTTTGTTAAACTCTCTCATTGTGTCGTGGAACATCGGGGTTCGTGGCTGGCTCCTTGTCGCGTCTGTTGTGTCTACTGATTCAGTCGGTGAAGAGAGCTTAGGTGTACACACCTTCAGTAACGAGTTTCTTAAAACTCAGTTTAGCGCTGAGGTCCTGCCTCAGTTCTCTCTGTAAAATCATCAGTGCTTGACGCTTCTCCTGAACAGTTTCTGAAAAACCTTCTCTGACGTAGACGTTGTCGTAGCCGTTGGAGGTCTTCAGCTTGCGTGCACTTGTCAGCACCAACATCTGCTTGTGTGGCAAAAATCGAATGACGATGGCTTTCCCCGCTCTGTGTGTTCGCTCCATCTCCAACACCGCGATGCCCATGCCCTCTTTTACACAGGATTTTACTTTCCTTTCGCAATCCTCCGACGATTCAACCCCCCCCCCCCCTCCACCGATGCGAAACCTGTAAAGACCAAGTTGCTGAGCCTGCTCTGGTTCTCCATGTTGTCGCACTTTTCGGTCAGGTAGCTCACGGCACCTCTAAGGTCCCGATTATCTGACCGCAGCGCCTGGCACTCCGAGTGAAGACTGTCCATGCAGTTGGCGAGCTGGGTCCGACGTGTCTCTACTTCACACAGTCGACGGTCGAACTTGTCCTCAACGCTTCGATCCTGTTCCTCGATGTTTCTCATTTGTTGGGTTGCAGTCTCAATTCTTGACACAGCCTGGGTCATTGTGTGCGCCGTGTTAACAGGATGGCGGTCAAGGAATGTTTGGTTGTTTCGTGCCTGCAGCATACCGTTGGCAGCACCAATTTGAAGTTGCGTGCTGTCCTCACTAGCCTTCTTCTTTCGTAGAGTGTCCAACTTCAACAATCTGATGACTATCCGACACTGTTGGTGCATGCTGGGCTATTTTGGTGTTTTCAACTCTGGCATGGACTACAGGATCTTTAACGTGCGCATGTGATCGTTTTGCGTGCGTATCCACACGGGGGACCTCGGTTTACAGTCTCATCCAAAGGAATTTTGAAGAGTGCACAGAATTGGACTCCGGGAGAAATGTCAGGGTGGGCGCAAAGCGTAGCACGTGACGATCACCCATCCATTGGGTGACCACCCATCCACTGGATGACCACCCATCCACTGGATGACCACGCTCCTCGTGCTGAACCTGGGCTGTGGAGAGCGAGTGCTCTGCGCCACCGACTCTCATCCTGCACACGTCGGCCTGGAGACTTCGTCCTGGCCCCGGATTCGGCTTGGCATCCATTTAAGCAAGTATTCAACGAGACACACAGTTACTGCCACACCAACTTAGACACTGTTACTGCAACACCAACGGAGACACAGTTACTGCCACACCAACAGAGACACCGTTACTGCCACATCAACTGAGACACTGTTACTGCCACACCAACTGAGACACACAGTTACTGCCACACCAACTGAGACACTGTTACTGCCACACCAACTGAGACACACAGTTACTGCCACACCAACTGAGACACTGTTACTGCCACACCAACTGAGACACACAGTTACTGCCACACCAACTGAGACACTGTTACTGCCACACCAACTGAGACACACAGTTACTGCCACACCAACTGAGACACTGTTACTGCCACACCAGCTTAGACACACTGTTACTGCCACACCAACTTAGACACTGTTACTGCCACACCAACTTAGACACTGTTACTGCCATACCAACAGAGACACTGTTACTGCTACACCAACGTAGACACTGTTACTGCCACACCAACTGAGACACACAGTTACTGCCACACCAACTGAGACACACTGTTACTGCCACACCAATTGAGACACTGTTACTGCCATACCAACAGAGACACTGTTACTGCCACACCAACTGAGACACATTGTTTCTGCCACACCATCTGAGACACTGTTACTGCCATACCAACTGAGACACACTGTTACTGCCACATCAACTGAGACACTGTTACTGCCACACCAACTTAGACACTGTTACTGCCACACCAACTGAGACACACTGTTACTGCCACACCAACTGTAGACACTGTTACTGCCACACCAACTTAGACACTGTTACTGCCACACCAACTGAGACACACTGTTACTGCCACACCAACTGAGACACTGTTACTGCCATACCAACTTAGACACTGTTACTGCCACACCAACTGAGACACATGTTACTGCCACACCAACTGAGACACTGTTACTGCCATACCAACTGAGACACACTGTTACTGCCACACCAACTGAGACACTGTTACTGCCACACCAACTGAGCACACTGTTACTGCCACACCAACTGAGACACACTGTTACTGCCACACCAACGGAGACACTGTTACTGCCACACCAACTTAGACACTGTTACTGCCACACCAACTAGACACTGTTACTGCCACACCAACTGAGACACTGTTACTGCCACACCAACTGAGACACACTGTTACTGCCACACAACAGACACTGTATGCCAACACGACACTGTTACTGCCACACCAACTGAGACACTGTTACTGCCACACCAACTGAGAACACTGTTACTGCCACACCAACTTAGACACACTGTTACTGCCACACCAACTTAGACACTGTTACTGCCACACCAACTGTGACACACAGTTACTGCCACACCAACGGAGACACTGTTACTGCCACACCAACGTAGGCACTGTTACTGCCGCACCAACAGAGACAGTGTTACTTCCACACCAACTTAGACACTGTTACTGCCACACCAACGGAGACACCTGTTACTGCCACACCAACTTAGACACTGTTCTGCCACACCAACGGACCTGTTACTGCCACACCAACTAGACACTGTTACTGCCACACCAACTGAGACACTGTTACTGCCCACCAACTGAGACACTGTTACTTCCACACCAACTAGACATCGTGTATCCCATACGAGACACTGATGCCACACCCTGGTGCCTGTGTTGGCCTGCCATCCACACAAGCCTGGGGTTCCCTGTGTGTGCCTGTTAGCCACACAACTGGGGTTCCCTTGTGTGGGTTGCCACCACACAAACCTGGGGTTCCCTGTGTGTGGCCTGCCATCCACACAAACCTGGGGTTCCCTTGTGTGGCCTGCATCCACACAAACCTGGTGTTCCCTGTGTGTGGCCTGCCATCCACACAAGCCTGGGGTTCCCTGTGTGTGGCCTGCCAGCCACACAAACCTGGGGTTCCCTGTGTGTGGGTTGCCATCCACACAAACCTGGGGTTCCCTGTGTGTGGTCTGCCATCCACACAAACCTGTGGTTCTCTGTGTGTGGTCTGCCATCCACACAAACCTGGGGTTCCCTATGAGTGGTCTGCCATCCACTCAAGCCTGGGGTTCCCTGCGTGTAGTCTGCCATCCACTCAAGCCTGGCGGTTCCCTTGAGTGTCGGCAATCGCTAGCATCTGCATTAAGGTTTGTAGGGCAGCAATCGGCTGTTGAGTTGAGGAAGTGTCTTTTCTTTCACAGATGACACTCTGGCTGCAACGAAGCTGATGTTTTTGCCTAGTATCTACTCTTTGTTTTGCAGGATGTAAAATCATGTCATTATTGTCGCACCAGTCAGATGCTTCAATTTTGCTTCTCTGTGGTTCCTTTTGAACAGTGTCTAAGCAATATGCAAGGGAAGATCATTGATAAAAATCAAAAATAGAAGCGGTGATAGAATAGATCCTTGAGGAATTCCACAAAGAACAATGCCTTGATTAGAGTATTCACACTTGACATAAACACTTTGTGATCTTAGCTCCAGATAAGATTTAAATAATGTGAGAAATGGGGAGTTGGCTGTATACAAGGATAATGTTTTAAGTAGAATATTATGATTAACAAGATCAAAAGCTTCTTCTTCTTTCTTTAGGTCAAGAAAAACAGCACCAACAATTTCAGAATGGTTGATGGCAGAAAGCCAGTTATCACACAGTTTGGCTAAAGCTATGTGGCATGAGTGTTGAAGACGAAAACCTGAATGTGACTGGCATAATAGATTGTGTTCATTAAGGAAATTCAGTAAGTGTTTATGTACATGTTTTACTATCGGTTTTGAAAGCAGGGGAAGTATGGATATGGGATGAAAGTTCTTTCGTTCGCTTAAATCATTGGTTTTGGGCAGAGGAATCAATTCTCCTTTTTTTCTTTTTTTACTTTTTTAAAGAGCAGCTGGGAAGACGTTGTTAAGAATAGAGAAGTTACATCTGTAGGTGAGAGGCTCAACTATGTATGGGAGAGCTAGTTTCAAGAGAACTGATTAATATTATCATGTCCCATGGTCTTGTTGTTATCCATCGTAGAAATCTATTTACCAACGTCAAGGACAGTCATGGGGGGTATAAGAAAGCTGACATTAGGTTTAATATTTTATAGCAGAAATCTCTTAGTGACTAAGTGACTGTTCCAGGTAAAGTTATCTGAAAAAAATCCACTGGACTGAGCTAAAGTTCTAGCTAATGTTAAAAAATGCGAGTTGAATATGTTAGAGAGAGAGAGAGAGAGAGAGAGAGAGAGAGAGAGAGAGAGAGAGAGAGAGAGAGAGAGAGAGAGAGAGAGAGAGAACTCACCTAAAGGAGTCAAAGTGTGTAAAGGGAGGTTTTCCGGAAAGTTTAAAATCAAACAGACTGCCCTCAGTGCATGTTGACGTACAGATACCTCGCCTTTACAGTGCCATGGTTTTGTGGGTATCCTCATACATGTACACTGCCACACACACTGATAGGACCGGGAACAGAGCAGCAAGCAACACACGGCCGTAACATGTCGTGAATAGCTGCAAGCTGGTGACACTGTTAATGTAGGCAGTATATCGACGCGCCATCTCGGTTTTTCTGTCACTTTTCGCATCACACGTGTAATTCGTTTCCCTGCGGAAACCGTCAGCCCGTCAAAATGATCAAGGCGACAAATGTTGGTGACATTGCAGCATTGGGTCGTAATAACATTCTGTCTCTCCGATATTAGGAATAACCTCCACGTGCCAAGGCCAAGGCCTGACTTATTTAAAACTAGCATATCCTTCGCTGGAACGTCCCTCTGGAACTCCCTGCCTCAAAATATAAAATCGTGTATTTTTGTTCGTTGTTTCAAACGTAATCAGCACAAATATATGTCTGAGAATAACCTTTCGTCAAATTTGGACGATTTATTTGAATCACGCATTTGCCTAAAAATGTGAGTGATGTATACATGTATGCCCATGAAAGAAATTTAATTCTGATGTTTCTGCACATTTGTAGAAACTGTGAAACTGCATTAATCAATTACTTAATCGTGCTTATAATATTTGCTTGTGGTATTGTCGTGTTTATTTGTGTTTGTAGTATAGCAAGGACTGGGTGTTAGATAGGTCCAAATGGACCTAACACTACTATCCTCGAGTATTAAAGTTTTCTAGTTCGAGTTCTCTCTGTCTCTGTCTCTGTCTGTCTCTGTCTGTCTCTGTCTGTCCTCTCTTCTCTCTCTCTCTCTCTCTCTCTCTCTCTCTCTCTCTCTCTCTCTCTCTCTCTCTCTCAGCTGCAAGGCGGACACTGGAACTACTTGCAACCGTCTGATCAGTTATACGCTTCAGAATGCCTGTTGCCGGACTACCAGCAGCTGCAGAGACATCTCTGAATGCCTTGCTCACAGCTCTGACTGTTCACAGCTCTGACTGCCCACTGACAGCTCTGACAGCTCACAGTTCTGACTGCTCACAGCTCTGACTGCCCTGCTCACAGCTCTGACTGCTCACAGCTCTGACTGCCCTGCTCACAGCTGACAGCTCTGACTGCTCACAGCTCTGACTGCCCTGCTCACAGCTCTGACTGCTCACAGCTCTGACAGCGCACAGCTGACAGCTCACAGCTCTGACTGCTCACAGCTCTGACTGCCCTGCTCACAGCTCTGACTGCTCACAGCTCTGACTGCCCTGCTCACAGCTCGGACTGCTCACAGCTCTGACTGCCCTGCTCACAGCTCTGACTGCCTTGCTCACAGCTCTGACTGCCCTGCTCACAGCTCTGACTGCTCACAGCTCTGACTACTCACAGCTCTGACTGCCCTGCTCACAGCTCTGACTGCTCACAG
Source organism: Alviniconcha marisindica (assembly GCA_018857735.1). Lineage (NCBI taxonomy): Eukaryota > Metazoa > Mollusca > Gastropoda > Provannidae > Alviniconcha > Alviniconcha marisindica. Next base: position 196,902 of record JABMCL010001881.1, read on the forward strand.
CTCTGACTGCCTTGCTCACAACTCTGACTGCCCTGCTCACAGCTCTGACTACTCACAGCTCTGACCGCCCTGCTCACAGCTCTGACTGCTCACAGCTTTGAATGCCCTGCTCACAGATTTGAATGCCCTGCTCACAGACAACAATGTTTCCAGTTGGAATGTCGTCGGAAAGGGGCACAGCACCGTTATCGTCTTGCGACTCGAACCCCGCGCCCACTCTGCATCAGCAAACATTGCGCATTCTCACAACACTCAGTCCCAGAACTTCATCAGCAAACATTGCGCATTCTCACAACACTCAGTCCCAGAACTTCATCAGCAAACATTGCGCATTCTCACAACACTCAATCTCAGAACTTCAGAAGGTCATCCCGCTAGCCAGACTGGAAGGGACTAGGAAAGATCCGAACTACGAAAAGAGCAGTCAACAAAAGCAGATGAGGCAGGTGGCAATCGTTTTTTCTTCCCCTCCTTGATGTTTCCGTCATCCGACACTAGGACTGACAGCCGTGACAAGCGCAACAGTGAAAATGGGTCAGATGTGCCAAACTTGCGTGACTTTTGTGAATCAGTGCCACTTCTTTTTGATAACAGTGTGACTGATCCAGCTGCTGAGTTCGATGAACGATTCACCAAAGGCTGTGTCGCTGGGTTCAGTCCACGCCACTTTGTTTCAACTTTGACCTACAGCTCCTTCAAGCGAAGATTGAAAAAGCCAAAACAGAAAATCAGTCATTTTCCAAAGTAGCACTGGACGACAGTTATGACATAGACTTCTGTGTGAGTCTGACGATCTCGTTTTTGAACTCAATTGTAATGCGACAAGCGGGTGTGGGGTGCACGATTAGGGTGTGGGGTACGCGGTTAGGGTGTGGGGTGCACGATTACGGTGTGGGGTGCACGGTTATCTCGTTAAGCAAGAGGCCAGAAACAGGGTGTTCGAGGAGTGTGCTAGACTACAACCTGCACAGATGGAATTAAGCCTCTCGGCAGAGTTCAATACATGGAGGCACGCGCACGCGGGAAGTTACAACAGACGTAGACTATACGTCTGTGGAAGCTACATACCTTAAGAGACTTGATTCACTTCTACCTGGGCTGACTATTCATCTGTGGTCACCGCCTGTTTCTGGAGGAGTGACACTTTGGCATTCTCGCAATGCAAAATGTTGACCGTTTGTTCGATCCTCTTTGGTCTTGGGTTCCATCTCAGCCATATTTAAAATGTTTTAGCCTGAAGCAATACATTCTATTGGCATTGTCATTGTCTCTTTTGTCAAACTGGAACGTGTCAATGGTCGACATCCACTTTCAAAAACTTCTGTGGGTGTACTGCCTTGAATACGCCGGAGTGAAGGGAAACGACCGAGCAGATGGACTGGCGGGCAAAGCGACCCGCACAAGTGGCAGCTTTTCTGAAATCTGAAGTGTTGAGGAGCTTGAGAGGCCACCTGCGGGCACAAAGCCAAAGACATCACACCATCGATAGCCTGGAAGAGAAGAGTCGTGGAAAGAAAAAGCGTTAGACGATCTTCCTTGAAAGGACGAGAGAGGGCCATCGTCAGTCAGATAATTATGTAGTATGTGTATGTGTGTGTAAGAGGAGGTGGGGGGGCGGGGGGTGCAGACATGTGCGCCACGTACTTGTAGACTTGATGTCGTTCAGCTGGAAAGCTCGCGGCCACGCGGCAACAGCTGCAGTAGACAAAACAGCCAGCCTCCGCCAGCAACAGCTGCAGTGAAAATTAAGACCGGGCAGAGCTGTTCACCTTCCTCACAACCTCCCTCAGCCATGGAGCGAATGCCGCCAACACCACCCCTCGGCCCCAAGTTTTACACAGCAACTGATATTTGGGCTTTTAAGCTTTGTTCACGTTACTTACGGTTTGTCAGTTGTGTCAGTGCGCGCGCGTGTTTTGTGTAGAATTATGTGTAGGCTTACATCAGCGTTTTTGTATGCCGGCTTGTGGTTTCTGTGGTTTCGTGTATCTATGTGCGCGCGCGCGCGCGCCCGTGTGTGTGTGTGTGTGTGTGTGTGTGTGTGTGTGTGCGTGCATGCGTGCGAGAGAGAGAGAGAGAGAGAGAGAGAGAGAGAGAGAGAGAGAGAGAGACAGAGACAGAGACAGAGACAGAGACACAGAGAGACAGACAGAGACAGAGACAGAGAGAGAGAGAGACACAGACAGACAGACAGACAGAGAGTGGGAACTCAAACTCGAAAACTTTATTTTACAAGGATTGTAGTTTAGGTTCAGTCAAAAACCTAACAACTAGTCCTTGCTAAGCTACTGATGAGTAAATATAAAATTACAGGCATCATTTATACACACATAAGCCCGTTCTTAACTGGGCGAATGTTTGTTCGCCGAACATACTTCGGACACTTCGACGAACTATGATTCGTTTCTTAATTGAACTTTTAGTTCGCCGAATATGGTTCGGACAGTCCAAATTTTACTTCATTCTCAACTGGCTTGTAATGAGATGCAAGCTTCGGCCCGAACTTGTGGCAGACGCGCAGCAGACAGCATGATCGAAAATGTAGGCTAAAGTCAAGTCAGTATACTTTCATCATCCCTCACAGGCTAATTCAACTAACTACTATCTCATTCTGGGTCTCCGAGACAAGGCTGCGCCTCCCACAAGTGAACAAATAAACAAATTCCCTCCGAAGCGAATGAAGAACCTAGCGACACCGTCATCCATTTTTATTTTGATTTTTTCTTCTTCCACAGGAGAGCTCTGCTCTCAGCCAATCAGAGGCAATGATCGTCGAATAGGGCGAATGTTCCCAGAACATGTTGAGCGAAGCTTTTTGGACCCCGAATATAGCTTCGACGAATACTTCCAACTAGGTTCGCGAAGAAAAGTTCGCCCAATTAAGAACCAACTAGGTTCGCCGAATACTTCCAATTAGGTTCGCGAAGAAACATTCGCCCAATTAAGGACGGGCTATAGGTATGAAAGAGTGGGTGAAATTTTATACATGAGAATTTCCACACAAAACATTGCGTGTTCACAGCGCCAGACGCACACTTGCATACATCACTCAGTTGTACATTATGAGCATACAACCAGCAAATAAGGCAGTAAAACATCTGATCAATTTATATGACTAGTATTGGAAAAGAAAACAGAAGCAGTCAATGCTTATCTTATACTGAAAGAACAGTAAGGGAGAGGAGGAAAAAGTCACCCTCACAAGTAGTCGGAAGGACTGGGCAGAGTTCTATGGGTGTAAAAAGTAGGTTTCAAATGACCAGTCACTGCAATGGCAATCACTCGAAAACCTGTCTGTCTGTCTGTCTGTCTCTCCCTAGCAATATTCTGTCACAATCCATCCTATGTAACTGCTTCAAGGTGTGCACGAAGTGTGTGTGTGTGTGTGTGTGTGGAGAGAGAGAGAGAGAGGAGAGAGAGAGAGAGAGAGAGAGAGAGAGAGAGAGAGAGAGAGAGAGAGAGAGAGAGACAGAGACAGAGACAGAGAGACAGAGAGACAGAGAGAGACAGAGAGACAGAGAGACAGAGACAGAGAGAGACAGAGACAGAGAGACACAGAGACACAGAGAGAGAGAGAGACAGAGAGAGAGAGACAGAGAGAGAGCCATGGTCAGTTCAGAGAGAGACCTTCTGATACCCCCCCACCCCCTCCCCGCCCCCTAGCCATGGTCTGGAGGATGAACGTAGAGGCTTGACGTCAAAGGCCAAAAATGGAACAATATCCCGAAAGCAATTCGATGCGTCTTCATTTTCTGTTTTTCTGTGCCCTGATGGGCGGCAAACCTTAGAAAATGACATGACATTTTTCACACAGATTAAGCTCCCTTTGATACTTTTGCAGAAAAAGCCACACTCTGAGCAACGCTTTCCGACACTTTCATGTCGGAAACCAGTGTTTGGAATTTGCTTTCACTGGTAAAGAGAAAATCACTGCTTTCACTGGTACAGAGCAAACCACTGCTTTCACTGGTACAGAGAAAACCACTGCTTTTATTGGTAAAGAGCAAACCACTGCTTTCACTGGTACAGAGAAAACCACTGCTTTCACTGGTACAGAGCAAACCACTGCTTTCACTGGTACAGAGAAAACCACTGCTTTTATTGATACAGAGCAAACCGCAGCTCACGCTCCGAGCATCGCTTTCCGGCACCTTCTTCCAAACTCTGCCAGATTTAGTTACGCCACTGAAGGGGCACTCTTTATCTCCGCGCAGCTGTCCAGCGAGCGATCAGCGCCCTCCGAAAGGTTCGGGTACTAATATTATCACTAATAATTATGACCGTAGAAGCAACCTAGCGCCCAAGCACGCACTTAAACATGAGGCGCATCCACCCAGGTAAAAAAAAAAAGAGTTCCGTCTCGATTAAAACAATTTTGGTTTTATTTGAGCTGGTCAGTTATAAAACAAACGTCTGATATAATCTGAGTTGTTTGTAACAAACTTATTACTGTGTGAGCACCAACAACAAAAACTGCTCGTTAACTGACTGTTTTCTTGACCCTATCGCATAACCGAATACGGCAGTTGTTGAAGGAAGGATGTCGTAAACCAGTGCTTGGAGTTTGACCGCTGCTTTTACCGGCAAAGAGCAAACCACTGCTTTCACTGGTACAGAGCAAACCACTGCTTTCACTGGTACAGAGCAAACCACTGCTTTCACTGGTACAGAGCAAACCACTGCTTTCACTGGTACAGAGCAAACCACTGCTTTCACTGGTACAGAGCAAACCACTGCTTTCACTGGTACAGAGCAAACCACTGCTTTCACTGGTACAGAGCAAACCACTGCTTTCACTGGTACAGAGCAAACCACTGCTTTCACTGGTACAGAGCAAACCACTGCTTTCACTGGTACAGAGCAAACCACTGCTTTCACTGGTACAGAGCAAATCAACACAGCTGCACCCCAAGAAGCCCTAATTCAAAGCCAGAAAGTGATCCTTTTGTATAAACACTGACAGAGAGATCAGCCAAATGAAGACTGCAGACACTGACAGAGAGATCAGCCAAATGAAGACTGCAGACACTGACAGAGAGATCAGCCAAATGAAGACTGCAGACACTGACAGTTAGATCAGCCAAATGAAGACTGCAGACACTGACAGCTAGATCAGCCAAATGAAGACTGCAGACACTGACAGTTAGATCAGCCAAATGAAGACTGCAGACACTGACAGCTAACACTGACAGTTAGATCAGCCAAATGAAGACTGCAGACACTGACAGCTAGATCAGCCAAATGAAGACTGCAGACACTGACAGTTAGATCAGCCAAATGAAGACTGCAGACACTGACAGCTAACACTGACAGTTAGATCAGCCAGATGAAGACTGCAGACACTGACAGCTAGATCAGCCAGATGAAGACTGCAGACACTGACAGCTAGATCAGCCAGATGAAGACTGCAGACAATGACAGCTAGATCAGCCAGATGAAGACTGCAGACATTGACAGCTAGATCAGCCAGATGAAGACTGCAGACACTGACAGCTAGATCAGCCAGATGAAGACTGCAGACACTGACAGCTAACACTGACAGCTAGATCAGCCAGATGAAGACTGCAGACACTGACAGTTAGACTGCAGACACTGACAGCTAACACTGACAGCTAGATCAGCCAGATGAAGACTGCAGACACTGACAGTTAGATCAGCCAGATGAAGACTGTAGACACTGACAGTTAGATCAGCCAGATGAAGACTGCAGACACTGACAGTTAGATCAGCCAGATGAAGACTGCAGACACAAGTTATTGCCTGTTCTTTCTTCTTTGCAGCCAACTTCCGTCTTCGGTGCGGTTCCCTTTGAAATGAACCGTGAACGCGGAGGTTAGAGGTCAGGGCGAAATGCCAAGCAGCAGACGATGGAAGCTTACGTTGCTGTGTCTTACCAGATGTTCTTTCATCGATGCTCTTTCATGTACCCCCACTGGGGTTTCTGAAATAAGCTACTTGACCTGACCTGTAACTGTCCTAACGCACTGCGGCACACTGCTGCTGGATTTGGCTGAAGTGCCTACCGTGCCGATCACAACGCCCAACACTACAAACAATGAACATACGTAGCCACCCAGACAGAGATTAGTGACAGTGGTTGAAACATCGAACACTACAAACAATGAACATACGTAGCCACCAAGATAGAGATTAGTGTCAGTGGTTGAAACATCGAACATTACAAACAATGAACATACGTAGCCACCCAGACAGAGATTAGTGACAGTGGTTGAAACATCGAACACTACAAACAATGAACATACGTAGCCACCCAGATAGAGATTAGTGTCAGTGGTTGAAACATCGAACACTACAAACAATGAACATACGTAGCCACCCAGATAGAGATTAGTGTCAGTGATGGAAACATAAATGACTATCTGCAACAGAGAGAGATAATCAGACAGACAGACAGACAGACAGACAGACAGACGCAGGCAGGCAGGCACGCACGCACGCACATACACATACTGTACAGAATAATAGGGTTCAAGGATAGTCTGTTGGTCAGCTGAGGTCTTTGGTGAAGAGAATAATTGTCTTGAGTCTGTCTTTGGTGAAGAGAATAATTGTCTTGAGTCTGTCTTTGGTGAAGAGAATAATTGTCTTGAGTCTGTCTTTGGTGAAGAGAATAATTGTCTTGAGTCTGTCTTTGGTGAAGAGAAAATTTTCTTGAGTCTGTCTTTGGTGAAGAGAATAAATCTGTCTTGAAGTTTCTGTCTTTGGTGAAGAGAATAATTGTCTTGAGTCTGTCTTTGGTGAAGAGAACTGTCTTGAGTCTGTCTTTGGTGAAGAGAATAATTGTCTTGAGTCTGTCTTTGGTGAAGAGAACTGTCTTGAGTCTGTCTTTGGTGAAGAGAATAATTGTCTTGAGTCTGTCTTTGGTGAAGAGAACTGTCTTGAGTTGTCTTTGGTGAAGAGAATAATTGTCTTGAGTTTGTCTTTGGTGAAGAGAACTGTCTTGAGTTTGTCTTTGGTGAAGAGAATAATTGTCTTGAGTCTGTCTTTGGTGAAGAGAACTGTCTTGAGTCTGTCTTTGGTGAAGAGAATAATTGTCTTGAGTTTGTCTTTGGTGAAGAGAATAATTGACTTGAGTCTGTCTTTGGTGAAGAGAATAATTGACTTGAGTCTGTCTTTGGTGAAGAGAATAATTGTCTTGAGTCTGTCTTTGGTGAAGAGAAAATTTTCTTGAGTCTGTCTTTGGTGAAGAGAATAATTGTCTTGAGTCTTTTCTTTGGTGAAGAGAACTGTCTTGAGTTTGTCTTTGGTGAAGAGAATAATTGTCTTGAGTCTGTCTTTGGTGAAGAGAACTGTCTTGAGTTTGTCTTTGGTGAAGAGAATAATTGTCTTGAGTCTTTTCTTTGGTGAAGAGAACTGTCTTGAGTCTTTTCTTTGGTGAAGAGAATAATTGTCTTGATTTGTCTTTGAGAAATTTGGTGTCTTGGTGAAGAGAAAATTGTCTTGATTTGTTTTGTGAAGAGAATTGTCTTGAGTCTGTCTTTGGTGAAAGAAAATTGTCTTGAGTTTGTCTTTGGTGAAGAGAAGAATTGTCTTGAATTTGTGTTTGGTGAAGAGAATAATTGTCTTGAGTCTGTCTTTGGTGAATAGAATAATTGTCTTGAGTTTGTCTTTGGTGAAGAGAACTGTCTTGAGTTTGTCTTTGGTGAAGAGAATAATTGTCTTGAATTTGTGTTTAGTGAAGAGAATAATTGTCTTGAGCCTGTCTTTGGTGAAGAGAATACTTGTCTTGGGTTTGTCTTTGGTGAAGAGAATAATTGTCTTGAGTCTGTCTTTGGTGAAGAGAATAATTGTGTTGAGTTTGTCTTTGGTGAAGAAACTAATTGTCTTGAGTTTGTCTTTGGTGAAGAGAATAATTGTCTTGAGTCTGTCTTTGGTGAAGAGAACTGTCTTGAGTTTGTCTTTGGTGAAGAGAATAATTGTCTTGAGTTTGTCTTTGGTGAAGAGAACTGTCTTGAGTTTGTCTTTGGTGAAGAGAACTGTCTTGAGTTTGTCTTTGGTGAAGATAATAATTGTCTTGAGTTTGTCTTTGGTGAAGAGAATAATTGTCTGAGTTTGTCTTTGGGGAAGAGAATAATTGTCTTGAGTTTGTCTTTGGTGAAGAAAGAACTGTCTTGAGTTTGTCTTTGGTGAAGAGAATAATTGTCTTGAGTTTGTCTTTGGTGAAGAGAGCTGTCTTGAGTTTGTCTTTGGTGAAGAGAATAATTGACTTGAGTTTGTCTTTGGTGAAGAGAATAATTGTCTTGCGTTTGTCTTTGGTGAAGAGAGCTGTCTTGAGTTAGTTTTTGAAGGAAGAGAGAGTAGCAGAATGCCGGACCTGGTTGTCTTTCACCAACCTTTCCGTCATTTGGATCAAAACAATCTTTGGCACACCATTTATATTTTGATTATAATATTAAGCCCTCGCTGTGCCCTTGACCTTTAATATTTTTCGCATGAGACTCCGCCCCACAATGACGCAGCACCATACCAGGTTTGGTCACAAAAGGTTGAGCGGTTCAGAGAACAGCGTCTGGACAATCCAGTCCACGTTTGTTCCCAAACTCGGTAATTCAAGTGGTCTAGTGACAAAACAACACCCACCCACACGCGGCACTAGTCAAGCGTACGTTATTTCTACATAGCGCTGATGCATTCGGTCTAATTACAGTGCTGACCAGAGGAATGCATCCGTAAACCAGGTTAATATACATACGTGCTTGTGTGAAATGTTCTGTCGTCTTCGTCACTGTGTCTCTCTCTCATCACCACCACCACCATCATCATCACCACCATCCTTTTGTCCCATTAACTGTATATTCTTCACCGCTGCCTTGTTTCCTGTTGTTACGGTGCGTCTGACTTCAATGATGTCGATAAGATGATAGCTATGACCTTAAACAGTTTGTCAGCAGATCATGTCTCAAGAGTCTTAACAATTCAGTTTTTTCCAGGACTCAAACCTCTTTTATTGTGACCTATGGGGCTTGAATCATTTGTGGAAAGCCAGGGTTTTTGTATTATATAAACACTGTTAATAAATGAGTAACTGTGGCAGAAAGAACTGAACTAAAACACCAGCTTCTCGGAATAGTGTAACAGAAACAGCGACTGTATAATAAGGACGCCCTTCCATAACAAAGAAAGAGAAGAAAGAAAGAAAAGAAAAAAACATGATGGTGTTGATCATCGAGAACAGAAAAAAGTCTACGGGACAAAGAATAAAAGAAAGAAGGAACACGAGCAGAAAGGAAGAAAGCGGATAGAAAGTAACGTCGTCACAGATGGAGGGCAAGATAAACAACAAGAACGTTTGAATAATATGTCAAAGCCAGTGGCGGAGCTCACAACGCTAAAACTACAAACTACAACGCTAAAACTACAAACTCAGCCACGAAAGTAAATGGAGAATGACCTAAAAAATACAATACAAAGCTGACGAATAATAATCGATCAAGCCACTGTAACATCGCTATGCACTTAGACGTAAGCAAAGCAGCCTTGCAAGCACATGCACTTCTAATCGGGGCGTTTGTGTTGTGTGTGTGTGTGTGTGTGTGTGTGTGTGTGTGTGTGCGTGTGTGCGTGCATGCGTGCGTGTGCGTGTGCGTGTGTGTGTGTGTGTGTGGTGTGTGATGTGTGTGATGTGTGTGATGTGTGTGTGTGTGTGTGTGTGTGTGTGTGGAGAGAGAAGAGAGAGAGAGAGAGAGAGAGAGAGAGAGAGAGAGAGAGAGAGAGAGAGTGTGTGTGTGTGTGTGTGTGTGTGTGTGTGTGTGTGTGTGTGTGTGAGTGAGTGAGTGAGTGAGTGAGAGTGAGTGAGTGAGTGAGTGAGTGAGTGTGTGTGTGTGTGTGTGTGTGTGTGTGTGTGTGTGTGTGTGTGTGTGTGTGTGTGTGTGTGTGTGTGTTGTGTGTGAGAGAGAATGAACTTTGGAATTACCAGTTGGAACATTTGCACATGCTTCGTTTCGAAATCGCCAACGGGCGAAATCCACGACAGGTCAATTTCTTTTTTAACCCGTGCCAGTCTATACTCAGACGAAGCCAGATGATTCTTTCTCTGAGACTACTATCAATGTCGAGTAAGAGTTCTGCCTTCCCAGGTGGAACTCTAGGAATTATATACATGCGTCGTCAGAATAGTTTTAGTGAGGAGTCTCCCTTACACGCCCCATGCTAGTTTTAGTGGGGAGTTTCTCTTACACATCCCGTGTTAGTTTTAGCGACACTCCCCATGCTGCTTTTAGTGGGCCGTGCTGGGAACTTTAGTGTTCAACCACGCATGCATGCCCGACGTTAGATTTTGTGAGTGACATATCAGACTATTGATGTCGCAGTGTTCCATGTGGGAAGGCAGAAGTCTTACTGCACATTCATCTTAGACACTGAGAAAGAGTCAGAGTCATTGGAAGAGAGAGGCAACGGCAAGGTCTGTCCGGTTGCAGCGCGGCACGGCTTTGCATACAGCGTTCCACACGAGATCGGGTTTGTCGGTTGTCATAGGAATGACGTAGCAAGCAAGGGCCTTTTGGCGCGCAGCGGACACCGACTCACCTCATCTGGCTTCGTCTGAGTATAGACTGGCACGGCTCAGAGCAGACGTGACCTTGTCCATGCATTGGTCTTACATTTTGGACACAACAAACTTGTTTTGTTTGGACTTTTCAGTGTCCAAATATAGCATGACCCTGAAGAACTCTTGGGCGGTGCAGCTACTTGGCACAATTTGACCATTCATCCTTTGGTCGAGAGTCTCTCTTACACGCCAAAGCTAGTTTTATGGGGAAGTTTCTCTTACAGGTCCCATGCTACTTTTAGTGGAAGGTTTCTCTTACACGTCCCGTGCTAGCCTCTCCTAAGAATTATATAAATGCGTCGTCACAATAGTTTTAGTGAGGAGTCTCCTTTACACGCCCCATTACAGTTTTAGTGGGGAGTCTCCTTTACACGCCCCATTACAGTTTTAGTGAGGAGTCTCCTTTACACGCCCCATTACAGTTTTAGTGGGGAGTCTCCTTTACACGCCCCGTTACAGTTTTAGTGAGGAGTCTCCTTTACACGCCCCATTATAGTTTTGGTGGGGAGTCTCCTTTACACGCCCCATTACAGTTTTAGTGGGGAGTCTCCTTTACACGCCCCATTACAGTTTTAGTGGGGAGTCTCCTTTACACGCCCCATGCTAGTGTTACTGGGCAGTTTGTCTTACACGCCCAGTGCTAATTTCAGTCTCGAATCACTTACTGGGAAATTTCTCTTACACCCCTTATGCTTGTCTTACTGGAAAGTTTGTCTTACACTCCTTATGCTTGTATTACTGGAAAGTTTCTCTTACACCCCTTATGCTTGTATTACTGGGAAGTTTTTCTTACACTCCTTATTCTTGTCTTACCTGGAAGTTTGTCTTACACGACCGGGGATAACCCATACATGCTCAGCGTTACGTTTAGTGAGGAGTCTCTCTTGCACGCCGCAGGAGGTTTTTATTCAGGAGTTTCTCTAATACACCCCTGCTAGTTGTAGTAGGTAATCCTTCCGTCAAACCTGATACTAGTTTGAATGATGCGCAGTGTTTTTCTGTAATCTCTTACATAGTACAATCTACTGAGATCAAAACCCCTTTCTCTTCCTAATTGGTTACCCACCCACTCTTTACTACAGTTATAAAATTTTGTCTCGGCAGAAATGGCACGAAATGATGTTGCGACTGTCTGAGGTAACATTTACACAGAATTTGAACTGAATAAACAGAAAAAACATACTCACAAAATGACCTCTCATTCACACTTGTATCTTTGCAGTGCTGCTGTGATACTTCAGTTTGATCGTGGTCAGGAAAACTGCAATGCAAACATAAAGCGGTGATAAACCGTTAGCCATGCCTAGAAAGCAGGTCTGGTTAAGCCCAACCAACTAACTAACTAACAGGTCTAACTGAGTGACATAACCCCAACTAAATAAATAACTGGTCTAGCTGAGTGACATAAGCCCAACAATCTAACTGGTCTAGATGAGTGACACAACAGGTCTAGCTGAGTGACATAAGCCCAATTGTCTAACTGGTCTAGATGAGTGACATAACAAGTCTAGCTGAGTGACATAGGCCCAATTGTCTAACTGGTCTAGATGAGTGACATAACAGGTCTAGCTGAGTGACATAAGCCCAATTGTCTAACTGGTCTAGATGAGTGACATAAACCCAACAATCTAACTGGTCTAGATGAGTGACATAACAGGTCTAGCTGAGTGACATAAGCCCAACAATCTAACTGGTCTAGATGAGTGACATAACAGGTCTAGCTGAGTGACATAAGCCCAATTGTCTAAGTGGTCTAGATGAGTGACATAAACCCAACTAACTGGCTAGCTAACTGGTCTAGCTGCGTGCGATAAGCCCAACTAACTAACTGGTCTAGCTGCGTGCGATAAGCCCAACTAACTAGTCTAGCTGAGTGACATAAGCCCAACTAACTAACTAGTCTAGCTGAGTGACATAAGCCCAACTAACTAACTGGTCTAGCTGCGTGCGATAAGCCCAACTAACTAACTAGTCTAGCTGAGTGTCATGAGCCCAACTAGCTGGTCTAGCTGCGTGACATAAGCCTAACTAACTGGTCTAGCTGAGTGTCATGAGCCCAACTAACTGGTCTAGCTGAGTGACATAAGCCTAACTAACTGGTCTAGCTGAGTGTCATGAGCCCAACTAACTGGTCTAGCTGAGTGTCATGAGCCCAGCTAACTGGTCTAGCTGAGTGTCATGAGCCCAACTAACTGGTCTAGCTGAGTGACATGGGGCGCGACTCTGTCAGCGACCCGGTACACATGAGGCTCTCGTTTGTTTTGGATTTATTTAATTTTTACTTGAATATTTTACGACGATAGTGTGCAAAGATGTGTGTGACTATGTCTGGAAAGTGCCTGGTGATTTTAGTGACTGTGTGTCTGTTCCTGGACTGTGTGTCTGTTCCTGGACTGTGTATCGCCGATTTTTCTGTGAGGTGAAAGGTGCAGGCCATTTTCAACATGGTGGACATACCATTTCTTACACCCGCGAGTACTTGTTAGGTTTGCAAGACACTGGAGACAGTGCTCCAGCTGACGTGAAAGACATTTCCTGGTCTGATTTTGCATCCCAACCAACGCAAAGCCAAGAAGCGGGGATCGAGGGGCGGGGTGAGGAACAGTGAGGAGAAGAGGGAACAGGCAGCATTTGCCTTTTAATTCTCCGGGCAGTCCTTGAAAAAAATAAAACCCATTTTTAAAAGACAACTACCCCAACAGATAGTTACAGAGTCGTGGCTGACAGAGGAATCGACAGGCATTGATTTAGACGGATTCACCACCATTCGTTTTGTTTGAGAAAAGGGGGAAAACAGAGAAGATGTGGGGGGGGGGGGGGGGGGGACTGTGCATTTTTGTAAATAACACTGGGCCACACATTTCAGTGTCCGTAAAACTGTATTAAAAAAAGACTACGAGTTTCTCACTGTGTCTTCAGCCCCTTTCTCCCTGCCGGGGAATTTGGACAGGTCACGGTGATCCTTGTGTATGTGCCGGGCTCTGACAACGCACGTGCAGCAGAGCGTATTGCACGCTCTTACAACAAAGCTGTTAGTCGGTCAGTGGATCAGCCGGTTTTCATTCTAGGGGACTAATCCTGTGATATCAGTGGGCACCTTTCCAACCTGGAACAGTTTGTCACGTTCCCCACGCGGAACAAGCGCACTTTGGAAAATGCTACAGCAACATTCCCAACGCATTTGCCGCACGCCGCAGACCCCCGCTTGGAAAATCGGACCACGATGTTGTGACCTTGTGCCTATATACAGAAGAAACTGAAAAAAAGTTTCAGAAATGCGTGGATTTTGACGGCAGGAAAATTGAGGGGTTGTTTTGAGTCAACAGAAGGGTTTTCGATTTTTTGACAGTTGTTCCAGACACACAAATTTTGGGCTGAGACTCTCACTGACTACTTACGGTTTTGTGAGGACTGTGTCGTAACCTCAAAGACAGTTAGAATTTTCCGAACAATAAACCATGGGTGACAACAACAAAAAACTGAAAACCTCTCTGAACAAAAAGAAGTACGCATTTATGAGAGGGGCGAAGGCCGAGGTGAGGGAACTAGACAAGGAGTTCAGAAGGAAAGCAATGTTAGGCAAACTCGCAACAAAGACAAAGTGGAGGAACGACTCAAATGGGTAATGCAAAAGATGCATGGAGGGGGTTGAATACAATGAGGGTGGAAAAAAAACCAACAGACTGTCAACACGCGATCACTGGTTTTGCAAAAAGTTTAACAGGTTTTTTTGCCAGAGTTGATGCACTGACTTTACGTGAACGTGACAATGTCTGTCGCTCACTGGTCCCAAGTCCGGTGTGCGTGGAAGAGGGAGATTGATTTTATGTTTCTGGACTTAACCCTCTAAGGCCCCCCGGTCCGGATGGGCCCCAAGGGTAGAGTACTCAAGGTTTTGCGCACCCCAGCTGGGACCCGTGTTTTTCCCGTCGTTTTATTTTTCCCGGATAGCATGTCTGTTCTACGCGCGTGGAAGAGCTCCATCATAATACCGTTTCCAAAGAAAACCCCAAAGTCAAAAATCTGAAGTTTCGGCCTTGGGTTTTTCATCATTCTGGCAAAGTGTATGGAAAAAGGGGTAGGTTAACGTTGGTGTTTTTGGGGGGATGAGGACCCTCAAGGGTTTCCTACAGGCCAGAAAGGGGTGTTGAAGAGCATGTCTGGGTTTTCGAAATCTAATTGCAACCCCTTTGATAAGACTGGATCAATGTACGGTTTAGTTAGGATTTCCATCGGGGCCTTTTAATACAATTCAGCCCCATTTTTATTAAAAAGGGTTTTGAAACTAGGGCTAACCACACTCTTGTCCTCTGGATTAAACAGTTCCGTGCGATCGGGGCAGAGAGTCAGCCTCAATGGAATAAGATCTGATGAGTAATTGGAATACGGTGCTCCACAGGGGTGTGTTTTCTGCCCATATTGTTTTCTGTATACACTAATGAAGTAGATCTACCAATGCCTTGCTAACTCTCGTGAAGTTCATGACGACATGGCCTTGGTTTCACGTCTCCAGGACGAAAACAGTCTGCAGAATACTTTTTCAGGAAGTTCTTTTCAAGGAAAGTTTTTGGATCTAAATATTTGAAAAAGAAGGAATAGTGTTTGACAGTAGAAACGAAGAAGAACCATTTTTTCCCGTAACAACTGATCAACAATCCGTGGAAGTATTCTAGTATTAAGTACCTGGGTACAGTTGTAGACTCAGAACTCAGTTTTAATGATAACGTGTCTACGTGTACAAAAAGCACAGCAGCGTTGTCTTGCTGGGAATTTGGAGTTCGGGAGTCGGCAGCATTCCTTGAGTCTTGTACCCTTCTGTTGGGCGTTCTCTCTTTCAACATAGAAACCGGGTAGGGAAAATCGTCAGTTAAAAACAGAGCTGGGCTGGCACGAGTCGTCAACACGGTAGCAGGTTATAGGATTGAACAAAAGAACTGTGTGACCTGTACCATCTTTCTGTCTGTAGAAAGTCACTCTCGATCCTTCAGACAAAACGCATCCTCTTAATTTTGCTTTCACTCTCCCGTCGGGTCGACGACTGAAAGTGCTACTGGCAAAGAAAAATGTTTATAAAAATCTTTATACCCACTGCTTTTTTCAGTTTTAAATGAAAAGTTTTAGAATTTTAATTTGTTTAAGCTTTTGTGTGTGTTGTGTGTGTGTGTGTTTTGTGTGCGTGCGTGCGTGCGTGCGTGCGGGGTGGGTGGTGGTGGTGTGTGCGCGCGGGGGCTGCGGATGCACGCGTGTTTTGAACTTTAAAATTTGTTTTTGGGGTATGTGTGTGGAAGAACCGGGGCGGGCGAGGGGGAGAGAAATGTGAAATGAGATATGCCAAAATTTTTTTTACCTTTTTTTATTTTTTTGTTATTTTAAATTCCCTTCTTAGTCTTGAGCCCATGTTCTTTTTTTTTAAATTTTTTTTATGTTTGTATATTGATGAATTTAAAAAATTGTTTTGATTTGATTTGTTTAAAAATTTTAAGGGTCACTGGTCATGAAAAAATCTAACTAAACACATATCGACATTGAAACTGAATGCAAAAAATATGATATTATTACTGTTCTGAGACTCTACTCCGCCATACTAGAGTCAAACAGCTTACTACTTTCCTCCACCGTTAGACGCCGCCGTAAACCACAGGGGTGGTGGAGTAGTTATTACGTAAACGACACTTATTCTGTAAGCACAGACCGTCTTCATGTCCCGGGTCTTAAAGCTATTTGGATTGAAACCAAAATTAACAAAGAAACCATGCTAATAGGTTCTTCTACCGACAACCGAGTGCCACAGTTGACTTTGGGGATTTGTCAGCGCTTTTAATTAAATAACACTGGTTTAAAATTTATTGCCTTTGGGGACTTCAATTCCGTTTTAAATTAAGAAAGTTGTTATATACCACATGTTTCAGTTGCACCAGCACTAATTCTGAACTAGAATAATTTAACAAGTAGTACAGTTTGTTTTATATAACCCAGCCCAAAATTATTAAAAGTATAGAGGTTTTGCCGGAAATATTAGTGCCACTGTGTGCCGTGAAACATGTTTAAAAAATCAGTCAATTATAGTTTAAAAAGAACATTATACAATTATGACAAATTAGATGCCATTAAATTCTGAAACATACTGTCTGTTAGAGGGGCCGTCCTATAAAAAGGATCCATTGACGACGTGTAAAACATTTTAATATATTTTTTGGGCCCCCTGCAATTGCTGCCTGAAAAAATTAAAATTGTCAAAAGTGCTGCTTGGATAAATCGCTTTCGCGGGCTTCGAGATTGGTTTGTTTAAAAAAAAAAGGAAATAAGCGGGTGGGGGCTTTGGGTTAAAAAAATTAGAAAAACACAGATTGGGGGGGAAAAGGTTTTAAAAAATTGTTTTGGCTCGCCCAAAAACTTTGGTAATGGAAAATGGGGGAAAACGGGAAAACATTTATGAAAAAAAAGGCTATCCGCCCAATTCCTCCCTCTTTTCTAGTACTTTTTTTTAGGAAGAAAGGGCCAAACGCTTTGAATTTTTTTTTACAATCGTTTTTTAGACTCCAAAAAAAACCCCAAAATGTGGTACCGCTCTAAATTTTCTGATATTATCTGCACGTACTCTAGGAAATATTTTTTAGCAAATAAAAGGCCAGGGCCCGATATGTTCTCTTGCTGATAGCCAGTTGACATTATTAAAAACCCTTAACCATCCTTTTTAAACCGCTGTTTGAATGAAGGTATCTTTCCAAACATTTGAAAAATTGCTCATGTAACACCACTACTAAAAAAAGGGCCCGAAAATCTGTGTATAATTAAACCCCTTTGGTTTAAAGGGAAGGAAGGCAAAACGGGGCCGGGTGAAATTAAAGGTTAAAAATTTATTACTCCATCCCGTCGGATTTATGCCGGAGACTAACAGTTAAAACCAAATCAATCAATAATTCATGACCTATGTACATCATTTGATCAAGGAATAACTACACAAACCTTTTTTTTTTGACATTTCCCAAAACCTTGATCAGTGTCACAAGGGATATTTAAAAAAAAAGAAGCTGGGATAAGAGGGAATTTTGGGGATAGGTTTTAAAAAATTTTTCAAAAACCAAAAAGCCCCTTGTTATAAAAAGGGAAATGTCTGAATAAAAATATTTATTCCAAGGGGCTTTTATCCCGTTTTTCCCTATTATATATATTATATATATATATATATAATTTTATATATTAATATAATATATATATTATTAACGAAAAACCAAAAATTTAATTGTTTTTCTTTTTGCGGTGAAAAAGGGGTCCTTTCATTGAAAGACCCCCACGAAGAGCAGCAATTTTAAAATTTTGACTTGGAAAAAATTAACAGCTGGGCGAAACGATGGAAAGTTTGTTTTAAAGAAAAAAAAACTGAATGTTAACATTTAAAAAAAAATCCATTTTTCCCACTGTCATTTTAAATATTTTTCTCGAAGACAAGGGAAAGTCCAAAAACTTAGGGCTGTTTTTTAAAAACTGCAAATGGGGAAAAACATATAAAAGTTTATTAGAAAAATAACCCTTCTTATTTCATGTTTTCGTTCCTTTTAAATAAAGTTATGCGAAAAGTTGGATACTATGTACAAACCTTTATATTGCCACAGTTTTACTACCCGCATTTTTGGGATAATTGTACGGAACACTTTCAAACGCTCAAAACCTGCTTTGAAGCTATAAGAATTATTTTAGGACTGTTAGAGGAACAAGCCAGAAAAGTTGTATAAAGAATCTGGATTTTGCACCAAAAAAAGACGAAAACGTCCAAGCTATTAATGTTTCACAAAAAGATTAATTACCCCCGGGTACCTTCGAACTTAGTACCACCTCTAGTTTCAAAACAAACCCCTACATCGCGACGACCCCAGAAGGTCTTTCCCCTCAAAACAAACATATGCAAATTCATTCATGCAAATACCCAACTGGGAACACATTCCAAAATATACAAACAAATCCTTTAATTAGTCTGCTGAAAAAATATTTGTCCAATAATTTGGTTTCCCATATATTATTATTTTTGGTTTTAGAAAGGAACAAATTAAGCATTGTAACTTCGACTTCTATTAGCGATTTAAATTATGACTTATTCAGACGCCACCTGTTAGAAACCTAATGTTCATGCGGATATACGCAGAAACATCAAACATTTCCTACTACATGCCCCTTTATAATAGTATTAAAATAAAAAATTTAAAAAACAGATGAGAAGAAAGAAAAATCAATACACTTCTGTTTGGAAAAGACCAGCTACATTTAGAAAATAATAAAAAATATTTGCTATAGTCCCCGACTTTTTGCGCCAAACCACCCCTTGTAAATCTGTAAAAGTCGCCAAAATTTTTTTATGATACCCAACGAGAAGTACACGTTTTAATCCTCTCCCTCTCTTTTCCCGTAAAAAAAATTTTGCAACATCACTAGACCCTTCGGTTGTTATTTGCTTTTTTAACCCCCCCCCTCCCCTTTTTGTTGTTGTTGTTTTGCTTTTTTTGTTTCTTTTGTTTTTTGTTTTTTTGTTTTTTTTGGTTTTTGTTTTCCCGAGTTTTGGGACCAAAATTTGCCCTCTTTCCATGAAAAATCTGGTGATTATTTTTATCTATAGGTAACACTCAAATAAGCATATTGCTTTTGTGTTTCCTGTACTTATTTGTTGAGCTTATGATTACGATGAATGAATAACATTTTGTTTAAACCAACATCTAATTGGCCTTGATGATTGCCCACCTAACTAACTTGTCTAGATGAGTGACATAAGCCCTACTAACTAACTAACTGGTCTAGCTGCGCGACATAAGCCTAACCGACTATTTAACTGGTCTAGATAAGTGACATAAGCCATACTAACTAACTAACTGGTCTAGCTGCGCGACATAAGCCTAACCGACTATTTAACTGGTCTAGATGAGTGACATAAGCCCAACTATCTATCTAACTGGTCTAGCTGAGTGACATAAGCCCAACTATCTGTCTAACTGGTCTAGCGGAGTGACATAAGCCCAGCTATCTAACAGGTCTAGATCAGTGACATTAGCCTAGCTATCTAACTGGTCTAGATGAGTGACATTAAAGGCTGAGATTCAAGAGCTACCAAGAATCAACAATCACTGATGACACGCAGCCTACGTAACGTGTTGTGCGAATCTGTATAGTTATAATGATAATAATGGCGATGATGATAATAAAACTATTTTAGTGTTGTTTCTGAAGTAGAGTAAAAGTGAGTCTATCAGAAAATAAAACAAAAAGGAATGGCCATTTGTTGAAAGCTTACACAATAAAACAATGGATGAAAAGTAGATAGTAACTGCAAACAATGAAAGCCCAAGTCTGAGAAACTCCAAGACAACCAAACATTGACACAGGCCATCAACAAGCATATGCAAATCAAGAGGAAATAAGGCGACAAGCTGCAAGATGAGTTTATTAAAATGTCCCCAATAGTTCGACCTCGGCCTTCTTGGGGGTGGGTGGCTGGGGGGGGGGGGGGGGGGGGGGGTAATAGCACTGAGGTCATATACACATATTAGTAGGACTGCTAAATAGTTTATTTTTTAATCATGTAAGAGGCTGAATAACTGACTGTTAATGTTAATGCCCAGTCAACTGTTAAAGGTCTGCTGCTGACACAACCCAGTGAAATCCGCGTTTTAAAAAATCCCGGGGGCCTAGGTGATAATCCGCTGCACAGTTGCAGAGTTGTCTGCCCAAAACCTTGCAGCCTTATAGAGTAAGGTTTGCTTCAGGTTTCAACAGTTGCTGTTCGGACACTGTCTTTGTGACCTTGCTCCACTCAGCTGTTGAAACAGCAATTAGCGAAGTAGACAAGTTGGGTTGCACTGGCGTCGTCCCTGCCACCTTAACCCTTTCACTGCCGTGCTTGCCGCGCCGTCACTCGGAAACGACCAATAACACTGCCAAACTTGAAACCATTAGGGCTTTTTGCCCCTTTCGCATGAGCACGTGGAAGAATTTCTATCCAAATGGACAGTATTGAGATTAGATTTGATATAGGACCATCAAATATGCTGTTTGGAGGCGTGTATGAGTACTTTTCAGCCCAGAAATTTTACAGGCTGTGGCAGTGATGGGGTTAACAGTGTTGTTCTGGCGATAGCTGACGGTCTCTTCGATCTTTACGGGTCGGAGCGCGCGGGCGAGTTATTCACCTCTACCCCCCCCCCCCCCCCCCCCTTTCTCCTTACTGAGTCTGATGTTTCTTTGGACGTAAAGCGCCATGTTTACTTACTGATGAAACCAGTCTCGGCTTGACAGTCACAGTGAGGACAGCTCTCTGCACACTCGGGCTCCACGTGCAAAGACATCTCCGTTGACAGCTCGCGCTTGTGTTCGCTAGAGGGGAGGAATACAGATTTACTTCAAGACAGCGGAAATGGGAATTTGCTTTTTTCAATAATAAGGTTATATATGTAGGTAATGATATCAGTGATGAAAGGTGCAGACAGGCGAATTATTTTTCCATCTATTCGATCAGTACCTTTTGTGTTAGACTGCTTAAGCTGATACAGTGACTTACAAACTTCACTGTCATAAAAGGGACTGGTTTGGCCCTGTGTGATTTTTATCTTCACAGTACTGTTTTAATAATATGAAATTATAATCTGAGGAATTATCTGTTGTAATGACGTTTTTGTACACAGTGCAGAAGTGGTTATTTAATTCGTCGGGGGAAATATTCGCACTAATGACAGGACAGGCATGCGAGTTTTTGTTAGTTAAGAGGTTAATTGCTAAATAGAAATTTATAGAAATGGAATGTGCCTTTAGAATCTTCGCTGTTTGTTAGAATTTTTTCTTGGAATCGCGGATCACGTAGGTGACTTTATTCCTGTTCTTTTTTATATTCATCAAAGCGATTTAAGCGAAGAAGACAGTCTCTGTGGCGCATGGCATCCCGTATTTCTGGAGTGAGCCATTCTGGCTTAACCGGGTGTTTGGTTCTCTTCGTTTTCTGAGGTGCGTGCTTGTCTAGTATTTTGTTAAAATTTGAGTACCACGTGTTTAGGGCATCATCAGGGTCACTGTGGTTGTATACGTCGCTAAATGGAGCATTCATAAGGTCTCCAATATATTTTGTCTTCATCAAATTTAGCAAATGACCTGTATGTTAGTAATGTGTGCCCTAATTAGGGTATTTTAACGACTTTCTTTGACCAGATACAGCAAACGGGATAATGGTCACTGACACCAAGTACCGGGACACAGATTTCATCGATGTGTGAGGGAGTTGATGTGATCGATGAGGGTTCTAGATGAGGGAGTAACGCGGGTTGGACTGTCAATAATTTGGGAGAGATTAAAGAGAGAAAATGTTTCTGTCCATGATTTGCTGGCTTTGGATAAATCTATATTGAAATCGCCCATTCAATTGGATTCCAGCCAAACTGAATCCATCATACAAACAAATTAATCAGTCCAGTTGGCAGGTTCTGGCGGATTACGATATTAAAAGCCTTCAAGGATGGGAGAAGATTTCTTCATTTTCACTTCGAGCCACACGCATTCTATACCATATTCTTCATTTTCATTTCTAGCCACACGCATACTATACCATATTGTTCGTACCGGGTAAGGCGTTTAAAGAAACATGCTCATTGATATACAATGAGGCCCGTTTCTTTCCGATCTAGTGGATCTTTTCTGATAACATGAAAGCCTGCTATGGAGACTTCTTTATCGTCTATGTGGTCGTTTAGTCTGGACTCACAAAAGCAGAACATATGAAAATCTCGGTCAGTGTTCTGACTGTTCTGGACAGTTTCTGTAACATCAGCCATTTTGATCACAGTATGGTTAATACTGAGATGTCCAATACGAAAACCATGGTTCAGTGGCCAGTGATTATTTGACTGAGCCATAATGAACGGCTAAGTAATGCCAGAAATGTTTTTTGTTGTAAGCTGAGAAAGCAAAATGCAAAAATATACAAATTCATTAGATGCTATTAGAAACTATAACCGAGGAGCACAGGAAGAACCAGCAACCAGAACCTGAACACACAAAATATGCATCAAAGCAAATTACTACCAATAAATAAAGCAAATTACTACCAATAAAGCAATTCAGGCCGGAAATATTTGTCACAAATATTGTAAGCTGGAAGGGAACAATACAGAATAATACTGAATGCAGATCACACCAGCGCACAGGCAGACACAGGGCACAATCAACCAGTGTACGCAATGATAAAAGTGGCCGTCCATGAAATCACCAAAGAATGTCACAATTGTCAACATCAAATAAATGGTGATTAAACCTACATTGTCCCTAATATGTCAACTGACATCTGAGGACATTAAGCAACACTTCATCATAATGTACAGTTTGTCCCAAACATGTCAACCCGACATCCGAGGACATGAAGCCCCACATCATCATCATCATCATGAAATCACCAAAGAATGTTTTCAGTGTCTAATGTGAATAAACTTTAAAATATGCTCACAGTGTTCACGATTTTCTAGCTTATTGTAACTTGCTGAAAGTAGACTGATCACTGAGATCTGTTGAAGCGCCACACAGGCCATGAATATTTGCCGGAAGCACAAAAGAGGTAAGTGTTTAAAATGTACAAACACATATTTCATCTTGCGGCGCACGCATGCACGTCCACAAACACACATTGTTGTTTTGATTGATTATACGAGGGTTTCAGCTGCGTACATATGCATAGTGTGTTGGCGCTGGAAGGCGGGGATGGGGTGGTACATGGGCTGAGCTCTGGACCTATGCGCATCCAGGCGGGGTTCAAAGACATCGTCGGGTGACTGGGCGTCCACACGCCGACGAGGGGGGGATACTGTATGGATAGTACGGGGGCGGCAGGTATCCGTTATCAGCGGGAAGGTGATGGTGATGGTGAGGGGGACAGACAAGACAATATGTCTGCCGCTGGATATTGGTGTATGCACGCTGCTGGTTTGGTGGCGTCATCACTGAAGGCAGCTAGTCGCCCCGGAACAGACTGCCATGCGTTGGCGCCCTGCTGTCTGGCCTGGAACTGCCCTGGCTGCATGGGACCGGGGGTCTTCAGCAGCGCTGGCCTTTGACGGGGTCGGTCAGCGTACTTCATGTTGCACGCCAACCTGCCAACCTGCCGGTGCCCTTGGCGCTGGGATGCAGAGGGTCCCTGCATGTACGTGTCTTGTTTCGGTGCACCACTGTAGGCGGTAAAGGAAGAGGTGTGGTCTACGCACCTCGCATCTTCACCCTGGCACGCCTTCAAGAGCGATATGTTTGACGTCGCTACAGTTCCCTTCAGGTAGTGCTGTCCCATGGGAGGAACCATTGCTGAAGCTGTTAGCTGCGCTTGGGGGAAAACGTGACGAAAGTTGCGGACGAGTTGCCACCTTGTGGTCTCAGTGATGGTTGTGCTTTTGCAAGTGTTCATGCCAACATGGAAGACAACCCGCCTCACGTCTTTATTACGAGGGATGTGCCGCAGCCTGTGGAGAAGGTCGTCGATCGTGATGCCCGACACGCTGATGTTCTGGCTCTTGTCGGCTGAGAACATCAGGTCCGGCTTGACACTGGAGACCACGGAGTCTCCAATAAGGACGTTGGAGATGCCGGGGCCGACTCTGCACTCTGCCAACTGCTGACGGGGGGTTTGCAAGCTCTTGCCATTGAGGTGCTCACGGCAGGAAGAGTCGGCGCGGTCCTTCCCAGACGAAATATTGGTGCTGTTTGGTATATGCATGGATTCGTCAGCTGCCACGTGAATGTCGGTACAGACCACGATGTCCGTATCTTCCGATTCTTCTTTGTCTTCATCCCGTCCCTGAAGTACGGCAAGTCTGCTGGACATGAGCACAGTGATGAAGTCAGTCGTACTCGTAGGTTCTTTGGGCGCATCTCTTGGTTTTGATGGACTGAACAACGAAATGGCGGGCGGGGTTGGGGTGCTCGTCTGGAGACTGTGTACTATGTCTTCACATTTTGTGGCTCTGTTTTCACTAAGTTGTTGTCTTTCTTCAAGCACTCAAGATCTTCTAAAAATGGGATCAGTTGTGACGCGCACTTGAAAAAAGTTAATATAGTGTCTAGTTGTTGTTGTTTTTTCCGAGTCGAGATGGTCTGGTTACATGGTGTTTTGTAGGTAGGGATGGTCTGGTTACGTGGTGTTTTGTAGGTCTGGATGGTCTGGTTACGTGGTGTTTTGTAGGTCTGGATGGTCTGGTTACGTGGTGTTTTGTAGGTCGAGATGGTCTGGTTACGTGGTGTTTTGTAGGTCTGGATGGTCTGGTTACGTGGTGTTTTGTAGGTCGAGATGGTCTGGTTACGTGGTGTTTTGTAGGTCGAGATGGTCTGGTTACGTGGTGTTTTGTAGGTCGAGATGGTCTGGTTACGTGGCGTTTTGTAGGTCGAGATGGTCTGGTTACGTGGTGTTTTGTAGGTCGGGATGATCTGGTTACGTGGTGTTTTTTAGGTCGAGATGGTCTGGTTACGTGGTGTTTTGTAGGTCTGGATGGTCTGGTTACGTGGTGTTTTGTAGGTCGAGATGGTCTGGTTACGTGGTGTTTTGTAGGTCTGGATGGTCTGGTTACGTGGTGTTTTGTAGGTCGAGATGGTCTGGTTACGTGGTGTTTTGTAGGTCGAGATGGTCTGGTTACGTGGTGTTTTGTAGGTCGAGATGGTCTGGTTACGTGGTGTTTTGTAGGTCGAGATGGTCTGGTTACGTGGCGTTTTGTAGGTCGAGATGGTCTGGTTACGTGGTGTTTTGTAGGTCGAGATGGTCTGGTTACTTGGCGTTTTGTAGGTCGAGTTCTGCAGTGGTACGTGGGCATTTTACGTAACACCTTGGATGGTTTTGGTGTCGTCTGAGGTGTGATGTGATGTGATGTGATGTGATGTGATGTGATGTGGTGTGGTGTGGTGTGGTGTGGTGTGGTGTGGTGTGGTGTGGTGTGGTGTGGTGTGGTGTGGTGTGGTGTGATGTGTGGTGGTTGTTGTGTAGGGAGTGACGTGGTGTGGGTGACGTGACGTGACGTGTGGACGTGAGTGGTGACGTGGGGGGGTGATGTGATGTGATGTGATGTGGTGTGATGTGATGTGATGTGATGTGATGTGATGTGATGTGATGTGGTGTGATGTGATGTGATGTGACGTGATGTGACGTGACGTGACGTGATGTGATGTGCGGCTCGGGGGCTTGTTTCTAGTTGGGCGACGCAGGTTCCATTTCTCAGTGTTGGTGCGGTTTGTGGTGGCGAAGAGGGGGTATCTGGTAAAGGCAGCCTGACGACACTGAGGATGAGGGTGTGTCTGGCAGGCACGAGACAGCCGAGGACTGGGACCTTAACTATCAATCGGGCCTAAAGCGGTAGGCCGGCCTAAATCTCAAGGCTATTGACAATGGCCCCAAAATGGTAACCATGGACCGGGACTACACCAAAGTCCGGGCCGAACCTCGGGCCTAAACAGCCGATATTTAGGCTAGCGATTTCGCTGGACTAAAGGTCGTAGGCCCGGGACTATGACTGCTTTTGGCCTTGTTATGCTTGGAAAGTTGGTTTTTCTTGTTATTTTTGTTATTTTTTTGCTGTTGTTGCGTCTTTACGTCTGAATCCAGCGGTTTCTCTCTCTTTTTAATTAATTTTTTTCCCCTCGTGTTTACTTCGTCGGCCAAAGCTCTTTCATTTTGGAGGGAAGAAAGGTCGCACTCGCCGAGCGCTCGGTCATTATTCGTAAAAACGCTAATCTCTCGACATCTTCGATGGAGTATTCTTCTTGGCATTTACTGAATCAGTAACCGTAGCATCGTCTGCTGCGTCGGCCATTTTGAACTTGTCAGAAAGGCGAGTGGACGCTGTGAAATCAGGTAGCCTACGCTGTGCAGATGAATTTAAATAACAAGAAAATAAATCAAGTAATAATGTAAGACGTCAAGCAAACTTGCTCTCATAATAATTTGCAAACATTAAATCGTACGATCACATTAATCAGTCATTATGCCTGCGTCGCTCGGCGAAAATGCCAGGCATGCCTTCACCTAATGTTTATGTTTACCGATGTTTGCGCGTGCGAAATACGTCGCAGGGAAGTGAACGAAGCGTGTCTGTGCGCATGCCCAGATGGGATTGCCCCGTCTAAAGTTAGCCCTAGCAATGACGCGTGTGATGACCACTTTCTTATCAGCGCGAAGTCAGAGACTCTGTTGTCTCGACCATTTTCCGCGTCCATGTATACAAACTTTGCCTAACTCAAAGTCTCTGACTCTAAAGTCAGGGACTTTGGTTTAGGCCTGGCCTACCGTAGTCCCGATTCATAGTTAAGGCCCCTGCCACCACCAGACTGCTAAGTAAACATGGTGCTTAACGTCCACAGAAACCGTACGACTTGCTGGGGACGGGCACCAGACTGCTGCGGTCATAGACCTATATAACGTCCACAGAAACCGTACGGCTTATTAGGGACGGGCACCAGACTGTTGCGGTCATAGAGCTATATATAGGTCCATGGCTGCGGTGAGGGGAAAGGTCAGGGGGAAAGACAGCCGCAGGACACTCCTTGTCAGCAGGAGGGTGTAGGGTGGCGAGCAGACTTCAGCCCGTTCTTAACTGGGCCAATGTTTGTTCGTCGAACATACTTCGGACAGTTCGACGAACTATGATTCGTTTCTTAATTAAACTTTTAGTTCGTCGAACATGGTTTGGACAGTTCGACGAACTTTACTTCGTTCTCAACTGGCTTGTAATGAGATGCAGACAGCATGATCGAAAATGTAGGCTAAAGTCAAGTCAAGTCAAGTCAAGTCAATATACTTTAATCATCCCTCACAGGGTAATTCAACTAACTACTATCTCATTCTGGGTCTCCGAGACGAGACTGCGCCTCCACAAGTCAACAAATAAACAAATTCCCTCCGAAGCGAGTGAAGAACCTAGCGACACCGTCATCCATTTTATTTTATTTCTTCTTCATCCACAGGAGAGCTCTGCTCGCAGCCAATCAGAGGCAATGTTCGTCGAATAGGGCGAATGTTCCCAGGACATGTTGAGCGAAGTTTTTTGGACCCCGAATATGCCTCGACGAATACTTCCAACTAGGTTCGCGAAGAAAAGTTCGCCCAATTAAGAACCAACTAGGTTCGCCGAATACTTCCAACTAGGTTCGCGAACAAACATTCGCCCAATTAAGAACGGGCTTAACGTTTAAACAATATCTTCCTTGTCAAAGCAAGCAGTGCCTGGGGCATTTTGAACGTTAGTTGTTCGGCGTCTCAAGTTGCCTAAGGCCACGTCGACGTTCATCAGCGGGCGGCGATACACAAACACTTCACAGTGCTTAGCAGGATACGGTCAAGTTAACACATGGCGGTTACACACAGTTCACAGATCTTTCGTTAAAACCCTCAAGCGTTTCACGCAGGGCCCGGCACTTCACGGCGTTCGCTGTCTCACCAAAAACTTCAGGCCGGGGGGGGGGGGGGGGGGGGGGAGCCATCAGTATAATTCGTCAGATCGACAGACAAAACTAGAGCCGAAAGTCTTCGCAAAATGTTCCATAATTAATTTAGAATAATAGGTTGAATTATTACCAAATACAGTAAACACACACACACACACACACACACACACACAAAGCGCATGGCACAAACACGTGCGTGCGCGAATAAACACACAAAGACAACATTTTAGCCAAATTACGTATCATTACTATCAATCTTGTCAAAAACGAGACCCCCCCCCCCCCCCCAAAAAAAAAAAAAAAAAGAAAAGAAGAAGAAAAGAGACCATTACCTTGCTGTATAGGGTACTTCCAAATTTCCACCTGAAACAAGCACAGAGACTTGCTGGCCGTCACCCACCACGACATGACAACAACTGACAAGAGGATCAAATGCTCTGTCAAAGCAACAGCGTCCCTGCATTATCCTGCACGTGAAGCATGTCTTGCACGATCTAACCGATAGGGGTTGACAAACGACAGGCGCCCAATACAATGTCACGGCTTTACAAGCAGGAAGGATGCCCATAGAAAGAGAGTTACTTCTCGCAAGCACATGTATTTCAGTAGTTAGTTTTGTGAACACTTTTTCTTCAGCAAGCCCGAGTTTTGACACAACTCAAAGGAACTAGCCGCTTATGCACTGACTGCACGTGGACATTTTTTTCAGGCCGGTATGGCGTCCATGAGGTGGAGAAGGTGGTGTATGAAAACCGGCCAGAAACGCAGCAGTCAATAAGGCTGAGCACCTTATAGGCACACGACTAGCAAGCACCCTACTCCCTTCCCTGTCTAGAACAGCACACACACACACACACACACACACTAAATGATTGCACAGACCAGAGAGTAAGCTAGAACAGCACACACACACACACACACACACACACACACTAAATGACTGCACAGACCAGAGAGTAAGCTAGGGAACAATGGAACTATCAGATTTGCCCGAGAGCGCTGACGACCTAACACCGCAGTACTGTAACAAAGGTGGCGTGCACGTAAGTCTATCAGACAATGCAACAAACCATGTAAGACCGTTTGGCCTAGCGGTAAGTCGTTGGGCAGGTAAGCAGAAGGACCTCGGTTCGAATCCGCTTCGGCTCTCTCAGTTTTGTCTTCAAAAGTTGTGGTCTGTGGACCCTGTCTTGTGACTTTGTCCCTCACAATTACGAAATATTAAAATGGCTCTCATGGCTGCCCATCTTAATGCAGGTCATTCTGGTGGTGACAGTGTAGCGATAGGTATATAATCTCCCTCTACTCCCATCTCCATACCCCCTTTCCCTTCTCCCCGTCCCTAATAAGCCTTATGGTTTCTGTGGACGTTAAGCACCATGTTTACTTTACAACAAACCTCAAAATTAATCGTTAGCACACCAAAGAAAAGAAAGCATACTGTTTCTTTCTTTCTTTTCCCCCTTTATTACACATTTGCATTACCATAAAAATACAACACGGCATACAGCAGTACAACGCGACAGTTGGTTGGCTTTTAACGTAGACTTATAAGGTTCTACAAAAGTAAAACCCTAAAACCCTACAACAATTCACGACACACATGCAACAGGAAGAGATGAAAAGCACACAACACAAAATACATGCAACACATTGTGGCACAACGGTGTGTGTGTGTGTGTGTGGGGGGGGGGGGGGGGGAAGAAACCCAAAAGAGAAAGATTTTAAAAAGGGAGGCGGTAGGTAACCTTGTATTTCTTTTTCATTATTTTTCAACTATAGTAATATATCTATCTATCTATCTATCTATCTATCTATATATATCATATATATATATATATAATATATATATATATATATAAATATATATATAAAATTATAATATATATATATATATAAGTAATACCTAATGATACATGTATAATCAGTGATAAGCTTTAAAAAAATGACACACCCAGACGTATATGCACATACCAACATGCATTTGCATATAAGCTAATGGTATACACGACGATATGCATATTAACTAGTGTGTGCATAATGTATGTGTTTTTGAGGATATGTGTGTCTTCGAATTAATAAATATGCATCTGTGTACGCATATAGGTATATATTACATCTTACACTATTATGGTTGTGAAAGCATGCAGTTTTTGTTGGATCCTCCCTATATACATGCCCCGCCCCCACGCCCTCCCCCCCCCCCCCCCCCCCCCAACCCCCCGATCTGAATATCAATGTGAAAATGCAGCATAGGATACAACAGATCGTAACAAATGGATACCGAGATTTTCATTAGAAGGAGAGCAACTCTGAATATAAAATAGATGGCAGTTTGTTCTGTGGTTCTTTCCCTTGGATCTCTAGCCAGTTTCGTCCCCGCCCACCTCTCTATATTATATACTGTGTGTGTGTTGTGTGTGGTGTGTGTGTGTGTGTGTGTGTGTGTGTGTGTGTGTGTGTGTGTGTGTGTTTAAAATTGTCTTCCAGAAGAGCAATTTAGTCCTGCAAATATTGCGTAGTTTTCGACTCGCACTTGAACGAATTCATTTTTGTTCTTTTTTGTTTTGTTTGTGTGTGTGTGTGTGTGTGTGTGTGTGTGTGTGTGTGTGTGTGTGTGTGTGTGTGTGTGTGTGTGTGTGTGTGTGTTGTCTTTTGTGTGTGTGTGTGTGTGTTTTGTGTGTGTGTGTGTGTGTGTGTGTGTGTGTGTGTGTGTGTGTGTGTGTGTGGTGAGAGAGAGAGTTTTGTTGGGGGGTGGGGGGCGGGGGGGCGGGGGGGGGGGTCTGCCTTATGTACAACTGTGGCAGCAGGCAGGGTTGCAGATGGTGTCGCTGTCGGTGTCGTTGCTGGGTAGTAGCTGGTGTCGGCGGTGGTTGTGGTGGTGTTACAAGGCTGATGCTGTCGCTGTCGTGATTGTGTTGTGGGGTAGTTGTAGATGAAGTTGTTGGTGATGGCGGTAGCGAGGATGCAGCTGTTGTCGTTGGTGATGGCGGTGGAGAGGTTGCAGATCGTGTCGTCGCTGCTCGTGGCGGTGGAGGGGTTGTAGCTGGTGTCGTCGTTGGTGATGGTGGTGGAGGGGTTGTAGCTGGTGTCGTCGTTAATGATGGCGGTGGAGGGGTTGTAGCTGGTGTCGTCGCTGCTCGTGGCGGTGGAGGGGTTGTAGCTGGTGTCGTCGTTGATGATGGCGGTAGCGATACTCCTACTGTAGCCATCATTATCGTTTTTGATGGCGGTATCGAGGTTGTAGATGGTGTCGTGGCTGGTGATGACATTAGCTTTATTGTAGTAGTGTCGTCCTTGGTGATGACATTAGCTTTATTGTAGTGGTGTCGTCCTTGGTGATGACATTAGCTTTATTGTAGTGGTGTCGTCCTTGGTGATGACATTAGCGGTATTGTAGTGGTGTCGTCCTTGGCGATGACATTAGCTTTATTGTAGTAGTGTCGTCCTTGGTGATGACATTAGCGGTATTGTAGTGGTGTCGTCCTTGGCGATGACATTAGCGGTATTGTAGAGGTGTCGTCCTTGGTGATGACATTAGCTTTATTGTAGTGGTGTCGTCCTTGGTGATGACATTAGCGGTATTGTAGTGGTGTCGTCCTTGGTGATGACCCAAACCCGTCTATTTTAAGAGCCCCGCAACTGGCGCTCGCGCGCTGTGCTTCGCGTCTTACCGCAGTGACCGACTGCCTGTAGGCTGCTGATGCTGGAACCAGACTTTCCGCCTGGAACAATGGAGGTGCACGTTAGCGGCCTTCTTGAGGTACAGTGTTGACTTTTACTTCCTGTTCCTTCTCAGTACGTTATAAAACAATAAACACAGATCTGGTAGATATTTGCAAATAAATGGCGACGATTAGCATGCTTTTGTGTAAAAAAGAAGGCGCTGGCTACTGATGCGCTGAAGCGTGTCGTAATGTAACCAACAGACTGTCAAAACAGACGATCCACGTGGTTTTGCAAATGAGTTGAACAGATTTTATGCCAGATTTGATGTCACTGACTTCAGCAGTGAACGTGACAATGTCTGTCGCTCACTGGTCCCAAGTCCGGTGTGCGTGGAAGAAGGAGATGTGATTTTATGTTTTTCTAGACTTAACCCCTCCAAGGCCCCAGGTCCGGATGGCCTCAAGGGTAGAGCACTCAAGGTGTGCGCACCGCAGCTGGGACCAGTGTTTGCCCGTCTGTTTCACTTGTTCCTGGATAGCATGTCTGTTCTACGCGCGTGGAAGAGCTCCATCATAATACCAGTTCCAAAGAAACCCAATGTCAAACTCATGAATGATTTCAGGCCTGTGGCTTTGACATCTATTCTGGCAAAGTATATGGAGAGGATAGTGTGTAACCAGTTGGTTGCTTCTGTGGCCGATCGCATGGACCCTCTACAGTTTGCCTACAAGGCCAGAAGGGGTGTTGAAGATGCATGTCTGGTTCTCGTAAATCTAATTGCAAGCCATCTTGATAAGTCTGGATCATATGTACGTGTGATGTTCATGGATTTCTCATCGGCCTTTAATACAATTCAGCCCCATCTTCTTATTAAAAGGCTTTTGAATCTAGGTGCTAACCACACTCTTGTCCTCTGGATTAAACAGTTCCTGTGCGATCGGCAGCAGAGAGTCAGCCTCAATGGAATAAGATCTGATGAGCGAATTGTGAATACTGGTGCTCCACAGGGGTGTGTTTTCTCGCCTATATTGTTTTCTGTATACACTAATGAAGTAGTATCTACCAATGCCTTGCTAACTCTCGTGAAGTTCACTGACGACATGGCCTTGGTTGCACGTCTCCAGGACGAAAACAGTCTCGCAGAATACTTTCTTCAGTTAGATGATCTAAACTCATGGTTCAAGGAAAGCTTTTTGGATCTAAATATTTCAGAAACGAAGGAACTAGTGTTTGACAGTAGAAACGAAGAAGAACCATTTATTCCAGTAACAACTGATCAACAATCCGTGGAAGTAGTGTCTAGTATTAAGTACCTGGGTACAGTTGTAGACTCAAAACTCAGTTTTAATGATAATGTAGTCTACGTGTACAAGAAAGCACAGCAGCGCTTGTACTTGCTGAGGAAACTACGGAGCTTCGGAGTCGGC
>JABMCL010001881.1:232500-255000 GCA_018857735.1 Alviniconcha marisindica
CATAACACAC
This sequence comes from Alviniconcha marisindica, assembly GCA_018857735.1. Lineage (NCBI taxonomy): Eukaryota > Metazoa > Mollusca > Gastropoda > Provannidae > Alviniconcha > Alviniconcha marisindica. The sequence continues at coordinate 232,511 of JABMCL010001881.1, forward strand.
TCTGACGATTTTGGAATAGAAGATCTTTCCAACTCAGATTTTGTTTATTTTTCCGAAGTTGAAAAGTTCAGTAGCTGGTGCAGGGATAATTCCTTTGAATTAACGAAAACAAAGGAAATGTTGATTGATTTTAGAAAAGCTCCAACTGTCATTCAAGATCTCTTTATTGATGGTGTAAAAGTTGAAAGAGCGACTGAGTACAAATATCTAAATCTAGGAACGGTCTTAGACAACAAGTTGAATTTTAACAAAAACACGGATTCTATTCATAAAGGATGTCAGACAATAATATTTTGTCTTCAAAAGCAGCCTGTGCTTTACACAGTTTGTCTGCTATCAAAAGCAGCCTGTGGTTTACAGTTTGTCTGCTAACAAAAGCAGCCTGTGCTTTACACAGTTTGTCTGCCAATAAAAGCAGCCTGTGGTTTACACAGTTTGTCTGCTAATAAAAGCAGCCTGTGGTTTACACAGTTTGCCTGCTAACAAAAGCAGCCTGTGGTTTACACAGTTGTCTGCTAATAAAAGCAGCCTGTGGTTTACACAGTTTGTCTGCAAATAAAGGCAGCCTGTGGTTTACACAGTTTGTCTGCTAATAAAATCAGCCTGTGGTTTACACAGTTTGCCTGCTAACAAAAGCAGCCTGTGGTTTACAGTTTGTCTGCTAACAAAAGCAGCCTGTAGTTGACACAGTTGTCTGCTAATAAAAGCAGCCTGTGGTTTACACAGTTTGTCTGCTAATAAAAGCAGCCTGTGGTTTACACAGTTGTCTGCTAATAAAAGCAGCCTGTGGTTTACACAGTTGTCTGCTAATAAAAGCAGCCTGTGGTGTACACAGTTTGTCTGCTAACAAAAGCAGCCTGTGGTTTACACAGTTTATATGCTAACAAAAGCAGCCTGTGGTTTACACAGTTTACATGCTAACAAAAGCAGCCTGTGGTTTACACAGTTTATATGCTAACAAAAGCAGCCTGTGGTTTACACAGTTTGCTAACAAAAGCAGCCTGTGGTTGACACAGTTTGTCTGCTAATAAAAGCAGCCTGTGGTTTACACAGTTGTCTGCTAATAAAAGCAGCCTGTGGTTTACACAGTTGTCTGCTAATAAAAGCAGCCTGTGGTGTACACAGTTTGTCTGCTAACAAAAGCAGCCTGTGGTTTACACAGTTTATATGCTAACAAAAGCAGCCTGTGGTTTACACAGTTTACATGCTAACAAAAGCAGCCTGTGGTTTACACAGTTTATATGCTAACAAAAGCAGCCTGTGGTTTACACAGTTTGCTAACAAAAGCAGCCTGTGGTTGACACAGTTTGTCTGCAAATAAAAGCTGCCTGTGGTTGACACAGTTTGTCTGCAAATAAAAGCTGCCTGTGGTTGACACAGTTTGTCTGCAAATAAAAGCAGCCTGTGGCTGACACAGTTTGTCTGCAAATAAAAGCAGCCTGTGGTTGACACAGTTTGTCTGCTAACAAAAGCAGCCTGTGGCTGACACCGTATTCGTGCACAGTTTGTCTGGCTGCACGGGACTGACGGTGAGAAAGCCTTAAATCCTGCAAGCCCTATGTCAGTGAAGACAGGTGATATTACGCTAACACAGTCTTAAATCATGCAAACCCGATGTCAGTGAAGATGGGTGATATTACGCTAACACAGCTGTGTTGGGACCCACAGTCTCAGACAGCGAACATTGAGATTAGTCCGTGTTATGACCTTGACCGTGTAGAGTTACAAATGGGTTACAAGCCATTGACAGATATTGCGCTGGTTGTAATTTCAAATGTCGGTCATAAAAGCTGTCACTGCGCCCGGCGCGGATACCCGGTGAGTGCGTGCGTGCGTGTGTGCGTGCGAGTGTTTGCTTGTTTGTTTGCTTGAGTGTGTGTGCGTGTGTGCGTGCGTGCGTGCGTGCGTGCGTGTGTGTGTGTGTGTGTGTGTGTGTGTGTGTGTGTGTGTGTGCGCGCGCGGATGATGTGTGTATTGTGATTTCAAATGTATTTTTAAATGTTCTCAGAATAACATTTGCTTGTTTAAATATACGCTGCGTCTGTGAAAAGATACAAGTATTGGACAGAGAGCGTAGCACGAAAAACGAGAGGCCTGCTCTTGTTATGGAGGCTGAGCAAAACCCCTACTATCAGCCTGTACACACACACACACACACACACACACACACACACACACACACACACACACACACACACACACACACACACACACACACACACACACGGGGGTACAGACAAGACAGGTGTGCTGAAGGAGTCATAATCCCCGCGAACTCTCCAGCCTCTGAAGCCCACCTTTACTTCCCGACGTCACAGCAACTCACCTGCCTCACGCCACACGACTCAAAGCCACTCACCTGTCTCTCGCTACAGGACTCAAAACCACTCACCTGCCTCACGCCACACGACTCAAAGCCACCCACCTGCCTCACATCACAAGACTCAAAGCCACTCACCTGCCTCACACCACATGACTCAAAGCCACTCACCTGCCTCACGCCACACAACTCAAAGCCACTCACCTGCCACTCACCTGCCTCACACCACATGGCTCAAACCCACTCACCTACCTTACGCCACACGACTCAAAGCCATTCACTTGCCTCACACCACATGACTCAAAGCCACTCACCTGCCTCACACCACATGATTCAAAGCCACTCACCTGCTTCACACCACATGACTCAAACCCACTCACCTGCCTCACGCCACATGACTCAAACCCACTCACTTGCCTCACACAACATGACTCAAAGCCACTCACCTGCCTCACACCACATGATTCAAAGCCACTCACCTGCCTCACGCCTCATGACTCAAACCCACTCACTTGCCTCACACCATATGACTCAAAGCCACTCACGTGCCTCAAACTACATGACTCAATGCCACTCACCTGCCTCACACCACACGACTCAAAGCCACTCACCTGTCCCACACCACATGACTCAAAGCCACTCACCTGTCCCACACCACATGACTCAAAGCCACTCACCTGTCCCACACCACACGACTCAAACCCACTCATTTGCCTCACACTACATGACTCAGAGATACTCATCTGTCTCACACAACATGGCTCAAAGCCACTCACGTGTGTGTGTGTGTGTGTGTGTGTGTGTGTGTGTGTGTGTGTGTGTGTGTGTGTGTGTGTGTGTGTGTGTGTGTGTGTGTGTGTGTGTGTGTGAATTCACATTGTCATATACTTGTTGTGTATTCGAACGGTTATAAGCTTCATGTTTGATTGAATTGTTGATGTTTTATTGTAGAATGTATTGAATGTTTTGTGTCAATGACGAGCCAGAAGGCAAATATATCTACACAGAGACAATAACGTTGTATTGTATTGTAACCTTGAAAGGAAAAGTGAACCGCATAGGTTACATATCTGACAGGAATAATGCTGGATGCACAAGCGAATTGTAAAATAACAAGAAACACAAGACGAATAACGCCCACCTCTTCAAAAAACAACAGCAATAACAACAACAAAAAACAACAACAACAAGAAACATACGCTTTCGCCTGAGTCGTATCCGTTGTCGAGATCAGTGATATTTCTCAGCGAACTGTAAAATAACAAGAAACACAAGACTTCTGCAAAAGATCGAGATCAGTGATATTTCTCAGCGAACTGTAAAATAACAAAAAACACAAGACTTCTGCAAAAGACCGAGATCAGTGATATTTCTCAGCGAACTGTAAAATAACAAGAAACACAAGACTTCTGCAAGAGACCGAGATCAGTGATATTTCTCAGCGACGGGCGGGTGGCTTTGCTTTCTGTTCTATTCTTGCTTAAGTGCGATAAATAGCGGTGTTACGGCTTGTAATCAAGCAGTTATTACTAAGGACGGGTGTTACGGCTTGTAATCAAGCAGTTATTACTAAGGACGGGTGTTACGGCTTGTAATCAAGCAGTTATTACTAAGGACGGGTGTTACGGCTTGTAATCAACCAGTTATTACTAAGGACTGGTTTTACGGCTTGTAATCAAGCAGTTATTACTAAGGACGGGTGTTACGGCTTGTAATCAAGCAGTTATTACTAAGGACGGGTGTTACGGCTTGTAATCAAGCAGTTATTACTAAGGACGGGTGTAACGGTTTGTGAACAGCCAGTACTAAGGACGGGTGTAACGGTTTGTGAACAGCCAGCACTAAGGACGGGTGTTACGGTTTGTGAACAGCCAGTACTAAGGACGGGTGTAACAGTTTGTGGACAACCGGTTAGTACTAAGGGTGGATAGTGTGTTCCTGTCCTAAACCTGAAAGCGCCGCAGGGCACTCCGCCAAACCGACAAACGCATCAGACACCTGCAGGCAGTGCAAAGTTCAGCACTTAGAACCAAACCTTTGCTCTGCTATACTTCCGTATCAACTTGCCGACACCGTTTCTCTCATCCAGTGCACATGAAAAGGACCAATAAGTGATCGACGTACAGCGCCTCTCCGGGCCGGACGCTGCAGAAACGGGTGTTTCCTTTCTCACCCTATGTGCTCAGGTGGCCAGATTGCTTGCTGCGGTCGACGCCTGGCGTGTGTAGCTGGCAGGCAGCAAATAGTCACATTCCTATCATTTTTATTTCGCTGTCTGAATAACGTCCGGTTGATTCCATTGTCCACTCCCGGTCTGGACTATTTGCCCACTCTGTCGGTCTACTGCCAACCCGCTGGAATCACGGAAGGGCGGATTACCGACCAGATTTTAGTGCCAGGCTCGGAAACGGGTCGGTTCCCGCGAAACATTTTCTTCCCAGAGCGGCAGTGAATAATAATAATCATTGTAGTTCTGGCGGGACCGCAGTTACTGTTTAAACTCCCCAAACACGGTCTGATCCTTTTTGCCGAAATATCTTCCCCAACCCTCAACCTTAATTTTTTTAAAGGAAAATACAGAAAAGATGCAAGCAAAGCACATTCTAGTCTTGTAGACCCTATTATCGCTAACTTGACAGTGGAAACATTCTCATAACTTGTCATCACGATGGACAGAAGAAAGGAAAAAAAAACTTGTAAAGTTCCAAGGGAAAGTCGGGAGTGGGGGGGGGGGGGGGGGGGGGGGGGGTAGAAGGCTTGGCATTGGAGCAGCAGGTGGTTCCAAACTACGGGTTGATATGTACCCAGGTTCCTTGGTGACTCATTGGTGGCGAAGGGTGCGGGAGGAAGTTTGAGAAATGTAACATCACACACCAAGAGCGACGTTGCTGTAGTGAGTGGATAGACAGATGCATGTGTGTGGTGCGGAGCTGTTTGAGGGGGTGGGGTGCCGGGGGTGGGGTGGAAGTCGGAGGGGGTGGACCAGCCTAATTACACGTTAAGGGTCAAGGGTTTAAATCCTTCTGGACAGACACAGTCACAGATGGTTTCCATCTCAGCAGGGGAGGTAAATGACCAGCCCCGGGAGGTCCGGCAGCTTTTGCAGCGTAAACATGTCACGAGCCGGCCCATGGTGCCACAAGCCCATGAATAGGACTGAAGGTCGGTTGTCAACACCGACCACCACCACCACTGCCAGCAATTGGCCGGAGAGCGACCGCGTGGGGACGACTGAAGAGTGACCGGCGGTCAGAGCAGGTGGGTTGATTGAATCAGCGCCAGGTTTGTCACAACAATGTCAAAAACACCTCCCCGTGGTTCCAGCGTGAAAGGGTTCTGGGGCCTTGTTGTTGCCCTCCACTTGTTCAGTTCCGATCTTCAGCTGGGAATGTGTGGCCCCCAGGCCGCGCCGCGCGCTGCCCTCCTGTGTCCACGGCTGAACTGGATCCGCTTGGCTGGCGGCTTTGTCTTTCTTCCTTCCTTTTCTCCCTCTCTTTGTCTTACTTTCCTTTCCTCCTCCCCCCCCCCCTCTCTCTTCCCTTTGTATGCATTTGTTCTTTCATCCTTCCTTCTAAACCGCAATGGTGGCCTGGGCGTTAATTATCACCGTCTGTCCTTCCTTCTTTTCTTTCTTTCTTTCTTTCTTCTCTCTCTGTCTCTTTCTTTCTCTGTCTCTCTCTCATTCACTCGTAAGGCGCCCCCTTTCTTTGTCGTTTTCTGAGATGGTCTGTTCTGTGTGTGTAACTGTCTTAAGAAAGCCGCGCAAATAACTAAGAGTTTCAATAACCCAACACTATCCGCCGTGTTCAAAAGACATAAAAAATAAAAACTGCACAAATAACGCTCCCGTGGCGTAGGCGTGGCGTGGGGTAGTATGTCAGAATACTGATCAGAAGGTCGTGGGTTCGATTCCCATCAGAGTTATGTATGATGTTTCAGTTCTGACCGGGGCCTACCTACGGCCATAGACCCGTTAGGAATTAAGGCTGCGACCACGCAGCCCAGCTTCATCCACTTCAGGGACGTCTCTCTGAGGTTGTTCTTCTAATTACCTGCCCAGCTTCATCCACTTCAGGGACGTCTCTCTGAGGTTGTTCTTCTAATTACCTGCCCAGCTTCATCCACTTCAGGGATGTCTCTCTGAGGGTCTTGTTCTAATTACCTGCCCAGCTTCATCCACTTCAGGGATGTCTCTCTGAGGGTCTTGTTCTAATTACCTGCCCAGCTTCATCCACTTCAGGGATGTCTCTCTGAGGGTCTTGTTCTAATTACCTGCCCAGCTTCATCCACTTCAGGGACGTCTCTCTGAGGGTCTTGTTCTAATTACCTGCCCAGCTTCATCCACTTCAGGGACGTCTCTCTGAGGGTCTTGTTCTAATTACCTGCCCAGCTTCATCCACTTCAGGGATGTCTCTCTGAGGGTCTTGTTCTAATTACCTGACCAACACCATAGGTACCGCAAATCCAGGGCCTGGTTAACACCGCGATGAGTAGGACAGTAGCTGTGGCGGCCACCCTGCCAAGTAGTGTCAAACTGAAACGGACCCCCACAGCATCAACCGTTGTCATCCACATCAACCATTGTCATCCACAACATCAACCGTTGTCAGACACAAAATCAACTATCGTCGTCCACAACATCAACTGTTGTCATCCACAAAATCAACTGTTTTCATTTACAACATTAACTATTGAAACTCTGCATTGGCTACCAGTAACACATCGCATTCAATACAAAATTTCAACTATCTGCTTCAATTCCATCTCTGGAACAGCCCCTCAGTATTTGTCCGATCTCCTTCAACCTTATACTCCAGCAAGACAATTACGATCTGCATCTGACACACGAACCTTTGTCACCCCCGTGTAAACACAAAAACATTTGGTGAAATATATTTTTCTTATGCTGGCCAATCTGTCTGGAACAATTTGCCTCAAACACTCCGCCACTCTGATTCTACCTCCTCTTTCAAAGCCGCCCTCAAGACGCACTTGTTTAATAATTATTTCTAAACTGTTTTCACAGCCCTGCCCATCCCCTCTTTCGACGCTGTGTGTGTGTGTGTGTGTGTGTGTGTGTGTGTGTGTGTGTGTGTGTGTGTGTGTGTGTGTGTGTGTGTGTGTGTGTGTGTGTGTGTGTGTGTGTGTGTGTGTGTGTGTGTGTGTGTGTGTGTGTGTGTGTGTGTGTGTATGTGTTATTGTAAAGCGCCCAGTGCTGCCACCTTGTGTGGTAGATGGGCGCTCTAGAAATCCTCTTTATTATTATTATTGTATTCCTCAAAATCAACTGTTGTCGTCCACAACATCAACTATTGTCATCTACAACATCAACTGTTGTCATCCACAACATCACCTATTGTCATCCACAACATCAATTGTTGTCGTCCACAACGTCAACTGTTGTCATCCACAACATCAATTGTTGTCGTCCACAACATCAACTGTTGTCATCCACAACATCAATTGTTGTCGTCCACAACATCAACTGTTGTCGTCCACAACATCAATTGTTGTCTTCCACAACATCAATTGTTGTCGTCCACAACATCAACTGTTGTCATCCACAACATCAATTGTTGTCGTCCACAACATCAATTGTTGTCGTCCACAACATCAATTGTTGTCATCCACAACATCACCCAAGAAAGCGTAAAAAAGTAGTCTCAGTAGATTCTGCGGCCCTACATGACGTGATGTCAAGGTGTCGTTACACTCAGCATTCCTGCCCTCTACGGCCCTACCTGACGTGATGTCAAGGTGTCGTTACACTCAGCATTCCTGCCCTCTACGGCCCTACCTGACGTGATGTCAAGGTGCCGTTACACTCAGCATTCCTGCCCTCTACGGCCCTACATGACGTGATGTCAAGGTGCGTTACACTCAGCATTCCTGCCCTCTACGGCCCTACATGACGTGATGTCAAGGTGTCTTACACTCAGCATTCCTGCCCTCTACGGCCCTACATGACGTGATGTCAAGGTGTCGTTACAGTCAGCATTCCTGCCCTCTACGGCCCTACATGACGTGATGTCAAGGTGTCGTTACAGTCAGCATTCCTGCCCTCTACGGCCCTACATGACGTGATGTCAAGGTGTCGTTACAGTCAGCATTCCTGCCCTCTACGGCCCTACATGACGTGATGTCAAGGTGTCGTTACACTCAGCATTCCTGCCCTCTACGGCCCTACATGACGTGATGTCAAGGTGTCGTTACACTCAGCATTCCTGCCCTCTACGGCCCTACATGACGTGATGTCAAGGTGTCGTTACACTCATTCCTGCCCTCTACGGCCCTACATGACGTGATGTCAAGGTGTCGTTACACTCATTCCTGCCCTCTACGGCCCTACATGACGTGATGTCAAGGTGCCGTTACACTCAGCATTCCTGCTTGCGCTTTCCGCTCCTGCAGCTTTATCCACTCAGCCTGAAGGTGCCGATTTCACGTTGAGGTGGGTGGTGATGAGGGACGCAGCGGCACTGGGTCTGGGTCTGGCTCTGGGTCTGGGCCAGACTCAAGCATTTGGTAGTACGGGGGACCCAGCTTTTGGAGGGAAAGGGCCGGAAAAGAGCTCGGAGTGTCGGTCTGGGCCACCTCTCTCATAGAAGCTCACTCTGTCTGGTTCAGCGACTGAGCTATTGTGGTCAGTAGGGCGACTGAGCTATTGTGGTCAGTAGGGCGACTGAGCTATTGTGGTCAGTAGGGCGACTGAGCCATTGCGGTCAGTAGGGCGACTGAGCTATTGTGGTCAGTAGGGCGACTGAGCTATTGTGGTCAGTAGGGCGACTGAGCTATTGTGGTCAGTAGGGCGACTGAGCATTGCGGTCAGTAGGGCGACTGAGCTATTGTGTCAGTAGGGCGACTGAGCCATTGCGGTCAGTAGGGCGACTGAGCTATTGTGGTCAGTAGGGCGACTGAGCTATTGTGGTCAGTAGGGCGACTGAGCTATTGTGGTCAGTAGGGCGACTGAGCTATTGTGGTCAGTAGGGCGACTGAGCTATTGTGGTCAGTAGGGCGACTGAGCCATTGGGTCAGTAGGGCGACTGAGCTATTGTGGTCAGTAGGGCGACTGAGCTATTGTGGTCAGTAGGGCGACTGAGCTATTGTGGTCAGTAGGGCGACTGAGCTATTGTGGTCAGTAGGGCGACTGAGCTATTGTGGTCAGTAGGGCGACTGAGCTATTGTGGTCAGTAGGGGACGACTGGAGTCTGATATGTGGTCAGTAGGGCGACTGAGCTATTGTGGTCAGTAGGGCGAGTGAGATATTGTGGTCAGTAGGGCGAGTGAGCTATTGTGGTCAGTAGGGCGAGTGAGATATTGTGGTCAGTAGGGCGAGTGAGCTACTGTGGTCAGTACGGGGCACACTTGGCGATGCCCTGCCTGTGTTGAATCAGAACAGGCATATTACTGAACACATCCCCGGTGACTGGGCAGCGATGCAGTCTCCTTAGGAATGCAGCCTACCAACCATCTCATTCCTGTCCACCTGTGGCCGTGATGAGGACGTCGGGCGGCAAGGCCGTGATGAGGATGACAGGCGTGAACAAGGCCACGGTGTGGTCGGTATGATGATACCAGGCATAAGATGGCCGCGATGAGGATGTCGGGCGGAATATGGCCATGATGTGGATGTCAGGCGGGACGTGGCCATGATGTGGATGTCAGGCGGGACGTGGCCATGATGTGGATGTCAGGCAGGACGTGGCCATGATGAGGATGTCGGTCGGGATATGGCCATGATGTGGATGTCGGGCGGGATATGGCCGTGATGTGGATGTCGGGCGGGATATGGCCATGATGTGGATGTCGGGCGGGATATGGCCATGATGAGGATGTCGGGCGGGATATGGCCATGGGGGAGGTCGGGCGGGAGTTGGGGGGGGGGCCAAGAGGGGGGGGGCGGGGAGGGGGGGGGGCGGGAGGGGGGGGGGTGAGGCTGCGAAATGACCCTGGTATAATTGTAAACGAATGAGTTCTGAGATTTGCACAACAGGCTTTGTTTTTAAAATAAATCTGCGCAAATGACCCAAGTATAAGTTTAACTGAACAAGCCGTGAGATCTTCGCAAAAACAATTGTGCGAAAATGATTCAGCTACAATTACAGCCCAATGAGAATGTCAATTAGAGGCACGAAAAAGATTAAATTGGATTAATCCACTCTACTATTGCGTCTTAGCATATAATAATTGACCTCCCCCCCCCCCCCCCCCCCCCCCCCCCACCCACCCCCAACTTCTTGGCACATGCTGATTGACCCCCCGATCTCTTTGCACATAATGATTGACTCCCCGATCTCTTTGCACATAATGATTGCCCCCCCCCCCCCCCCGATCTCTTTGCATATAATGATTGACCCCTCAACCTCTTTGCCCATAATGATTGACCTCTCAACCTCTTTGCCCATAATGATTGACCTCTCAACCTCTTTGCCCATAATGACTGACCTCTCATCCTCTTTGCCCATAATGACTGACCTCTCAACCTCTTTGCACATGATGATTGACCCCCTACCGCTTTGCATATTGTGACTGACCTCTCTACCTCTTTTACATGTGGTGACTGACACCCACCCTTACCTCTTTTATACGTGGTGACTGACACCCACCCTTACCTCTTTTATACGTGGTGACTGACACCCACCCTTACCTCTTTTATACGTGGTGACTGACACCCACCCTTACCTCTTGCACGTGGTGACTGACACCCACCCTTACCTCTTTTACACGTGGTGACTGACATCCACCCTTACCTCTTGCACGTGGTGACTGACACCCACCCTTACCTCTTTTATACGTGGTGACTGACACCCACCCATACCTCTTTTATACGTGGTGACTGACACCCACCCTTACCTCTTGCACGTGGTGACTGACACCCACCCTTACCTCTTGCACGTGGTGACTGACACCCACCCTTACCTCTTGCACGTGGTGACTGACACCCACCCTTACCTCTTGCACGTGGTGACTGACACCCACCCTTACCTCTTTTACACGTGGTGACTGACACCCACCCTTACCTCTTGCACGTGATGACTGACACCCACCCTTACCTCTTTTACACGTGGTGACTGACACCCACCCTTACCTCTTGCACGTGGTGACTGATACCTACCCTTACCTCTTTTACACGTGATGACTGGCACCCACCCTTACCTCTTTTACACGTGGTGACTGACACCCACCCTTACCTCATTTGCACGTGATGACTGACACCCACCCTTACCTCATTTGCACGTAGTGACTGACACCCACCCTTACCTCATTTGCACGTGGTGACTGACACCCACCCTTACCTCATTTGCACGTGGTGACTGACCCCGCAACCTCTTTAATGTTTTGCACGTGGTGACTGACCCCCTGCCTGGAAATCCAATCGGAGCCCAGTGGAGCACGGCCAACAGTCATTCGTACCGCAAAGCCCTCTCCGCTCTCCAGCTCACTTCCGCGTCAACGGAACGGGCCCCCGCTGACCCCCCCCCCCGCCCCACTCATAACCCTCCCACCCCCCTCCCACACCACCACCACCACATCCACCACCACCACCACAACCACGGTCTGTTACGGCTCCTGGTGGCCAGGCTGAATAAGCCGTTAATCTGTCTGATTCACACGGACGGTTCGGTTTGCTGGGCCTCCCCCTGCCCCTACCCCCCCCCCCCTCCCCCTTCCTCCGTCAGAGTGCTGCCTGCACCCTCTTTCTCCGTCAGAGTGCTGCCTGTCTCCCTTTTCTCCGTCAGAGTGCTGCCTGCACCCTCTTTCTCCGTCAGAGTGCTGCCTGTCTCCCTTTTCTCCGTCAGAGTGCTGCCTGCACCCTCTTTCTCCGTCAGAGTGCTGCCTGTCTCCCTTTTCTCCGTCAGAGTGCTGCCTGTCTCCCTTTTCTCCGTCAGAGTGCTGCCTGCACCCTCTTTCTCCGTCAGAGTGCTGCCTGCACCCTCTTTCTCCGTCAGAGTGCTGCCTGCACCCTCTTTCTCCGTCAGAGAGCTGCCTGCACCCTCTTTCTCCGTCAGAGTGCTGCCTGTCTCCCTTTTCTCCGTCAGGGTGCTGCCTGCACCCTCTTTCTCCGTCAGAGTGCTGCCTGCACCCTCTTTCTCCGTCAGAGTGCTGCCTGTCTCCCTTTTCTCCGTCAGAGTGCTGCCTGCACCCTCTTTCTCCGTCAGAGTGCTGCCTGCACCCTCTTTCTCCGTCAGAGTGCTGCCTGCACCCTCTTTCTCCGTCAGAGTGCTGCCTGCACCCTCTTTCTCCCTCAGAGTGCTGCCTGCACCCTCTTTCTCCGTCAGAGTGCTGCCTGTCTCCCTTTTCTCCGTCAGAGTGCTGCCTGTCTCCCTTTTCTCCGTCAGAGTGCTGCCTGCACCCTCATTCTCCGTCAGAGTGCTGCCTGCACCCTCTTTCTCCGTCAGAGTGCTGCCTGCACCCTCTTTCTCCGTCAGAGTGCTGCCTGCACCCTCTTTCTCCGTCAGAGTGCTGCCTGCACCCTCTTTCTCCGTCAGAGTGCTGCCTGTCTCCCTTTTCTCCGTCAGAGTGCTGCCTGCACCCTCTTTCTCCGTCAGAGTGCTGCCTGTCTCCCTTTTCTCCGTCAGAGTGCTGCCTGCACCCTCATTCTCCGTCAGAGTGCTGCCTGCACCCTCTTTCTCCGTCAGAGTGCTGCCTGCACCCTCTTTCTCCGTCAGAGTGCTGCCTGTCTCCCTTTTCTCCGTCAGAGTGCTGCCTGCACCCTCTTTCTCCGTCAGAGTGCTGCCTGCACCCTCTTTCTCCGTCAGAGTGCTGCCTGTCTCCCTTTTCTCCGTCAGGGTGCTGCCTGCACCCTCGCTTCCCTTTAGCCATTCCTAGATTCCCCCCCCCCCTCGCTTCCCTTTAGCCATCCTAGATCCCCCCCCCCCCTCGCTTCCCTTTAGCCATTCCTAGATTCCCCCCCCTCGCTTCCCTTTAGCCATTCCTAGATTCCCCCCCCCCCCTCGCTTCCCTTTAGCCATTCCTAGATTCCCCCCCCCCCCTCGCTTCCCTTAGCCATTCCTGACCCCCCCCCTCGCTTCCCTTTAGCCATTCCTAGATTCCCCCCCCCCCCCCCGCTTCCCTTTTAGCCATTCCTAGATTCCCCCCCCCTCGCTTCCCTTTAGCCATTCCTAGATTCCCCCCTCGCTTCCCTTTAGCCATTCCTAGATTCCCCCCTCGCTTCCCTTTAGCCATTCCTAGATCCCCTTCCCCCCCCCCCTCGCTTCCCTTTAGCCATTCCTAGATTCCCCCCTCGCTTCCCTTTAGCCATTCCTAGATTTCCCCCCGCTTCCCTTTAGCCATTCCTAGTCGACTAGTCTTCTATCTCTCACGTGCTCATGCCTCTCTCCCATTCCTATTCTTCCGTCTCCTACCTCCCTTCCCCTTAGTTCCCCCCCCCCCCCTCCTTTCCGATTCCTATTTTCCGTCCCTCCTCCTCCCACCCCCTCCATTAGCCATTATTCCTAGATTCCCTTCTCCTACACCCACCCCCATTCCCAGTCACCATTCTTAGTTTCCCCTCTCCTACCTCCACCCCCTCACCCCAGTTCCACTCCGCCATACCTAGTTTCCCCTCTCCTACCATTCCCCTCCGCAATCCCTAGTTTCCTAGTCTCCTCCTCCCCCCCTCCCCTTCCAGTCCACCATTCCTAGTTCCCGTCTCCTACCTTCCTGCCTTTCCAAGGAGCGCCACAGCAGTGTTGCAGGAGTATTTAGGTCTAAATCCAGACCGAAAGGAATGAAGGAGTTGGTCATTTTTCAAATGGTATTTTAAATCAATGTGTACATGCTTTTCTAGAAGCTTTGACGAGAGAGAGAGAGAGAGAGAGAGAGAGAGAGAGAGAGAGAGAGAGAGAGAGAGAGAGAGAGAGAGAGAGGGGGGGGGGGGAAGGGGGGGGAAGGGGGGGGGGCGGGTATTAAAAGAAAAGGAAGTGCGGGACTTAGGTTTGAAATACAAGATGGAACTGGGGCAGCCCTGCGATTCGCTTTCTCTAGTGACTCATTTATAATGCATGGTCACCGTACAATCCTTCACACCGACAACTTACCCACCATTCTTCTGACGCAGAAACATATTATATTATATACTATTCACTTCAAGTGATTCAGGTCGACTGCTTGTGAAGAATTCTTGACAAAGTTGACTGGTACATTCAGTATCGGCAGATATGCATTCCTTGACGCCAGGCGTTAGCAGGCCTGCCATACACCTTTGTGCTCATGCTGGCTGGGATCAATATTTCCTTACCTGCCAACCAAGCGCGGCTATGTTGTGAAATGGTTTTAAAACTGACGCAACCACTGATGGGTGAATGATGGTTGCCATTTTTGGATGGATATTATGCATACCTCCGTCATGATTCGGGTTCGCACATACACTTGACGTGTTGGAGTGTGTCGTCAGTAGGTGTTGGGAAATTATTCCCTTGAGGCAAAAAGAAAGAAAGAAAGAAAAAACAAGAAGGATGGAAAAGAAGCCATTCTTCTCAACTCTGAAAAGACTACACTAAACTGTGTCTGATAAATGCGTTGGAAAACAAAGGAACTGACAAGCATTTCAAACCACATGCGCATTTGCTTGACGTCGTTGTATTAAGTTGTATTAACTCAGCAGTATTTACTTCACGACACCAGTTGTGAGCGAAACCCACAAGTTTACATTAGATCCCACCCTCATCCCCACCCCTCACCCGTATCGGCTCGAAGCTCTCCCACCCCAATCCCCAGGGCAATTATTTATCATCCTGCCTATCAATCAATCAATCAATCAATCTCTAACCACTGAGCTATCTCCGCAGCCCTGAGTGTGATAAAGTATTTATCTGTTGAAAGTACGATTGGTTTTGTGTTGTGTACAGTTTACAGTGCATATGTTTTAGTGCTTTTGGAAGAGACAGTAATTTATACTGATTAACTTGTTTTTCCAAGCACATGAAAGGTTCAAAAGAACGCTATTTATTAGAACAAAACATGCGAATTTTCGGGTTAATCCCCTTTACCAAGCTTCAAAACACTTTAACAACAGTTAGACAACGAAAAATGAGATGGATAGCTAAGACACCTATCTGTCATTCTTGTTTCAGATTTTTGACTAAAATATATTTTGTAGACATACAAACTAATTAATGTGAGCGTGGTATGTACATTTGTATCGTGACATTTACTTATTATCATTTTCATCATTTTCACTGAATGTGATGGGAGACTGATTGCTAATGCTGCTGTTTTGGATCTGGGTGGTACTGTATGATCTGGATGGTATTTTGTAGGATCTGGATGGTGTTGTGTTGTAGGATCTGGATGGTATTGTGTTGTAGGATCTGGATGATGTTGTAGGATCTGGATGGTATTGTAGGATATGGATGGTCTGGTGTTGTAAGATCTGGATGGTATTGTAGGATCCGGATGGTATTGTAGGATATGGATGGTGTTGTGTTGTAGGATATGGATGGTGTTGTGTTGTAGGATCTGGATGGTGTTGTGTTGTAGGATGTGGGTGATGTTGTGTTGTAGGATCTGGATGATGTTGCAGGATGTGGGTGGTGTTGTAGGATGTGGGTGGTGTTGTAGGATCTGGATGGTGTTGTGTTGTAGGATGTGGGTGTTGTTGTAGGATCTGGACGGTGTTGTAGGATCGGGGTGGTATTGTAGGATCCAGATGGTGTCGTGTTGTAGGATGTAGGTGGTGTTGTGGGATGTGGGTGGTGCTGTGGGATTTGGGTGGTTTTGTGGGATGTGGGTGGAGTTGTAGGATGTGGGTGGTGTTGTAGGATGTGGGTGGTGTTGTAGGATCAGGATGGTGTTGTACACATCGCAGCAAGCGCGCTGATAGCGGCTGTGGTTGCGACAGACAGTTAGCGAGAGCAGTGTGCTGCGGACAGTTAGCGAGAGCAGTGTGCTGCGGACAGTTAGCGAGAGCAGTGTGCTGCGGACAGTTAGCGAGAGCAATGTGCTGCGGACAGTTAGCGAGAGCAGTGTGCTGCGGACAGTTAGCGAGAGCAGTGTGCTGCGGACAGTTAGCGAGAGCAATGTGCTGCGGACAGTTAGCGAGAGCAGTGTGCTGCGGACAGTTAGCGAGAGCAGTGTGCTGCGGACAGTTAGCGAGAGCAGTGTGCTGCGGACAGTTAGCGAGAGCAGTGTGCTGCGGACAGTTAGCGAGAGCAGTGTGCTGCGGACAGTTAGCAAGAGCAGTGTGCTACGAGTAAATACAATCTCTAGACAGTGAAAATTAAAATCGCTGAAAGGATCAGTTTTGGTGTGTGTGTGTGTGTGTGTGTGTGTGTGTGTGTGTGTGTGTGGTGTGTGTGTGTGTGTGTGTGTGTGTGTGTGTGTGTGTGTGTGTGTGTGTGTGTGTGTGTTGTGTGTGTGTGTGTGTGTGTGTGTGTGTGTGTGTGTTGTTGTGTGTGTGTGTGTGTGTGTTTGTGTGTGTGTGCCTGGGTTTGGGTGTGTGTGTGTGTGTGTGTGTGTGTGTGTGTGTGTGTGTGTGTGTGTGTGTGTGTGTGTGTGTGTGTGTGTGTGTGTGAAAGAGCGAGCGAGCGAGCGAGAGAGAGAGAGAGAGAGAGAGAGAGAAGAGAGAGAGAGAGAGAGAGAGAAGAGAGTAGAGACGAGAGAGAGAGAGAGAGAGAGAGAGAGAGAGGAGAACTCGAACTCGAAAACTTTATTTTACAAGGATTGTAGTTTAGGTTCAGTCAAAACCTGTCTAACAACTAGTCCTTGCTAGAGAGAGAGAGGGGGGGGGGCGGGAGAGAGAGAGAGAGAGGGGGGGGCGGGAGAGAGAGAGAGAGAGAGAGAGAGAGAGAGAGAGAGAGAGAGAGAGAGAGAGAGAGAGAGAGAGGTCCAGTGGAAGTTTTTTTTCTGCCACGCAGTATTGGAAGACCCCGCGTCTCTTCAGCTGAACACGAATAAACATTCTGAACAACTGACTGACGTTGCAAGTGACGTGTCCAGCAACGGGAACTTCTAACCCAGCTGACTGGAAACTGTGTAGAAACACGCTTGGCGTTGAACCAGTCAAACTAATCCACAAAACAAACTACAATGGGGTCTCGATAATCCCAGCAGTTCATATGGTCCACGGGGTGTATTTCTGGGCTATGATTACGTTTGCTACGTAGATAAAACGTACACCTTTCTTACTTTATGCTTTAATTAGCATAATTATATCAACATACCGGTGGAAGAATGAAAAACAAAATTCCAGAACAAACACTATATATGTTTGTCTATAGCCAAGTCGGCAAGGCAAAGACTGTTAGAATCAGCTTTCTCCTCAAATGACTTTTTCCTGACTGGCGGTGAGTGGGAACTTACAGAGTTAGTCTGTAACGTCCGTTATCAAACAACAAACGTTCAAGTGGTGCGGTTCAACTGTATGTCATAATTCCACCTAACACTGACTTGGGGAATCAGGCAGCATTTGGATTCTTCGTCAGTTTAGTTTGTCTTTGTTCAGCAGTGCAGGAAAATGCCTGTAAAGACATTGAGACAGTTCAGAGGACGAGTTCAGTTGGTCTCAAAAACATACATACGCACTCAGGAAAACCCATAAGCGCTGGTTCTGTGCCCTCAGTCACTGTCACTGGTTCTGTGCCCTCAGTCACTGTCACTGTTTCTGTGCCCTCAGTCACTGTCACTCGTTCTGTGTCCTCAGTCGGTGTCACTCGTTCTGTGTCCTCAGTCACTGTCACTCGTTCTGTGCCCTCAGTCACTGTCACTCGTTCTGTGTCCTCAGTCACTGTCACTCGTTCTGTGCTCCTCAGTCACGGTGTCACTCGTTCTGTGCCCTCAGTCGGTGTCACTCGTTCTGTGCCCTCAGTCGGTGTCACTCGTTCTGTGCCCTCAGTCGGTGTCACTCGTTCTGTGCCCTCAGTCGGTGTCACTCGTTCTGTGCCCTCAGTCGGTGTCACTCGTTCTGTGCCCTCAGTCGGTGTCACTCGTTCTGTGCCCTCAGTCGGTGTCACTCGTTCTGTGCCCTCAGTCGGTGTCACTCGTTCTGTGTCCTCAGTCGGTGTCACTCGTTCTGTGTCCTCAGTCGGTGTCACTCGTTCTGTGCCCTCAGTCACTGTCACTCGTTCTGTGCCCTCAGTCACTGTCACTGGTTCTGTGCCCTAAGGCGGTGTCACTGGTTCTGTGACCTCAGTGTTACTGATTTTGTGCCCTCAGTGCTCAGGCGGTGTCTCTGGTTCTGTGCGCTCAGGCAGTGTCACTGTTTCTGTGACCTCAGTGTCACTGAAACTTTGCCCTCAGGCAGTGTCCCTGGTTTTGTGTCCTCAGTGTCACTGGTTCTGTGAACTCAGTCTTTGTCATTGGTTCTGTGATCTCAGTGTCACTGGTTCTGTGACCTCAGTCAGTGTCACTGGTTCTGTGTCCTCAGTGTCATTGGTTCTGTGACCTTGGGCAGTGTCATTGATTCTGTGACCTCAGGCAATGCCACTGGTTCTGTGACATCAATGTCACTGGTCTGTGACCTCAGTCAGTGTCATTGGTTCTGTGTTCTCAGTGTCATTGGTTCTGTGACTTCAGGCAGTGTCACTGGTTCTGTGACCTCAGGCAGTGTCCTTGGTTGTGTGACCTCAGGCAGTGTCATTGGCTGGGTGACCTCAGGCATTGTCATTGGGTCTGTGACCTCAGGCAGTGTCATCGGGTCTGTGACCTCAGGCAGTGTCATCGGGTCTGTGACCTCAGGCAGTGTCATTGGTTCTGTTACCTCAATCAGTGGAGCCGTCATTGTGGTTTGATTACAAACTCCCAAAAGTGAGACCACAGGACCCGTCATTGTGGTCAGATTATAAACCACAAAATGTCAGACCACAGGACCCGTCATTGTGGTCAGATTATAAACCACAAAATGTCAGACCATAGGACCCGTCATTGTGGTCAGATTATAAACCACAAAACGTCAGGCCACAGGACCGGTCATTGTGGTCAGATTATAAACCACAAAACGTCAGGCCACAGGACCCGTCATTGTGGTCAGATTATAAGC
Organism: Alviniconcha marisindica; assembly: GCA_018857735.1. Lineage (NCBI taxonomy): Eukaryota > Metazoa > Mollusca > Gastropoda > Provannidae > Alviniconcha > Alviniconcha marisindica. Next base: position 251,809 of record JABMCL010001881.1, read on the forward strand.
ATCAAAACGTCAGGCCACAGGACCCGTCATTGTGGTCAGATTATAAACCACAAAACGTCAGGCCACAGGACCCGTCATTGTGGTCAGATTATAAACCACAAAACTTCAGGCCACAGGTCCCGTCATTGTGGTCAGATTATAAACCACAAAACGTCAGGCCACAGGACCCGTCGTTGTGATCAGATTATAAACCACAAAACGTCAGGCCACAGGACCCGTCATTGTGATCAGATTATAAACCCCAAAACTTCAGGCCACAGGTCCCGTTATTGTGGTCAGATTATAAACCCCAAAACAAATCAGATGCCAAACGTGGCAGCTACCATGTGTCCCCTGACTGAGAAAACTGGAGGAAGTTAATATCTTTTAAAGGTGCCCGCCCGCCTTTCCATACCACGTCTTTAATGTTGAAGCTGAGAGGCATGAACTGAAGAGTTCTGTCGCTCGACCTACACTCCCTTTTACACGGTTAAAGGGCCGGAGTGACCCGATCTCTGTCTGTCACGCGACGTTTGTACAGTGACTACAGTTATTTATTTCATTTGCTCGCATTTGCATTTGCCATGTGCTAGTTATGGAAAGCAATTCGGGTCCGTGTGGTTGTGTCCCTTGCCATACGTGTGACGTCTGTCGGGTGGCCCCTTGCTGGGTGACCATTTCTGTCTGAGCGCCGAACGGAGTATTTCTTTCTCTATTTACTCACGCCACACCACCTCTGGGAACAAACACAACGGTGTGAGCAAATGGAGAAACGTTACAAAATGTAGTCTAGCTAGGCGGTGTGATGATACCTTACACAAAAAATACGCTACCTACAGGGTTTACGTCATCAAAATATTATAAAACATAGGTTATGGGTATAGGGCTCACATGAAGTGTTACAAAACATGGGCTATAGCTATAGGATTTGCATGTAACGTTACAAAACAGGCTAGCAATAGGGATTGCATGAAATGTTACAAAACATACGCTAGCTGTGGGGTTTGCATAACACGTTACAAAACATACTGTAACTATAGGGTCCTATGAAATGTTACAAAACATACTGTAACTATAGGGTCCTATGAAATGTTACAAAACATACTGTAACTATAGGGTCCTATGAAATGTTACAAAACATACTATAACTATAGGGTCCTATGAAATGTTACAAAACATACTGTAACTATAGGGTCCTATGAAATGTTACAAAACATACTGTAACTATAGGGTCCTATGAAATGTTACAAAACATACTGTAACTATAGGGTCCTATGAAATGTTACAAAACATACTGTAACCATGGGGTCCTATGAAATGTTACAAAACATACGCTAGCTGTGGGGTTTGCATAATAATAAATAAATAAATAATTCTTATAAAGCGCTATTCTTTAACCAGAGTTAAACACACGTAACACGTTCCAAAACATACTATAACTATAGGGTCCAGTGAAATGTTACAAAACACAGGCTAACTATGGTGTTTGCATGAAAATTTACAAAACGTAGGCCATAGGGTCTGCATTAAATGTTACAAAACATCGGTTAGCTATGGGGTTACATGAAACGTCACAAATCGTTAGGCTAAATATAGGGTTTGCACGAAATGTTAGAAAATGTAAGCTAATTATAAACGTAGGCTAGGTATAGGGTTGCATGAAATGTTCCGAAACGTGGGCTAGCTTATTGTGTTTGCATGAAATATCACAAAACGTAAGCTAGCTAAAGCGCTTGCATGAAATGTCACAAAACGTGTGTGTGCGTGTGTGTGTGTGTGAGTGTGTGTGTGTGTGTGTGTGTGTGTGTGTGTGTGTGTGTGTGTGTGTGTGTGTGTGTGTGTGTGTGTGTGTGTGTGTGTGTGTGTTGTGGTGCGTGCGTGTGTGTGCGTGCGTGTGTTTGTATGCTGGTGTGTGTGTGTGTGTTGTGTGTGTGTGTGTGTGTGTGTGTGTGTGTGTGTGTGTGTGTGTGTGTGTGTGTGTGTGTGTGTGTGTGTGTGTGTGTGTGTGTGTGTGTTGTGTGCTTGGGTGCGGCTATGTGCGTGTATTTATGTGTATTGTATGTTTAGTGTGAGTTATGTGTGTGCGATAGTGTGTGTGTGTGTGTGTGTGTGTGTGTGTGTGTGTGTGTGTGTGTGTGTGTGTGTGTGTGTGTGTGTGTGTGTGTGTGTGTGTGTGTGTGGTGATGTGTCTGTGTGGCTGCGCATTATATTTGCTTGTTGTTTGTGTATTTGTGTGTGTTGCTTGGATGTGTGTGCACGTGTGTGTAAGTGTGTACATGCTCGCATGTTCGTGTGTCTATGTTTCAACATCCTAAACTGGGACAAATGTTGTAGAGGGCAGCTTATAATCCAACTGCCAAACTTTGCAGAAGGCAGCTTATGATGATGATTATGATGATGATGATGATGATGATGGTGATGATCATAATAATAATAAGGAACGTATTTATAAAGCGCAAAACCTTGTCCGTAGAGACCATGACAAGTGCAACACACACACACACACACACACACACACACACACACACAACACACACACACACACACACACACACTACGTGACACACACACACACGACACACACTACACACACACACACACACACACACACACCACACACACACACACACACACACACACACACACACACACACACACACACACACACACACACACACACACACACACACACACACACACACACCACACACAACACACACACACACACACACACTACACACACACACACACACACACCACACACACACAACACACACACACACACACACACACACACACACACACACACACACACACACACACACACACACACACACACACACACACACAGGCACCCGCATACTCGAGCCTTGTGACTATACAAAGCTTAATTTACACAGGTTAAAACGAGCAGTAAACAGACTTGAGATGGATAAAGACAGCAGCACGTAACAGAAAACACGGCAGCTAGGTCTACAGTTTGGGGAAAAGAAATGTTTTTAGATTAGATTTGAATGAGTCCAGAGAGGGTTTCTGTCGGAGAGGAAGGGGAAGGTCATTCCATGTTGATGGACCGAAAACAGAAAAGGCGCGGGAACCAGCAGTGGAGAGTCTGGTGCCAGGAATCTGGAGGCTGAGAGTATCAGAAGCGGAGCGGAGAGTACGGGAGGGTGTGTACAGTTGACGACAGTCACAGAGATAAGACGGAGCAGT
>JABMCL010001881.1:260000-265000 GCA_018857735.1 Alviniconcha marisindica
CACAAGGTCAAGGACTCCTTCATGGATGGTGAGCAAGGTCAGAAGGACTCCTGTCATAGCTGGTGCACAAGGTCACAAGGACTCCTGACATGGAAGGTGCTCAAGGTCACAAACACATCAGTCACGGATGGTGAACAAGGTCACAAAGACTCCTGTCATGGAAGGTGCTCAAGGTCACAAAGACTCCTGACACGGATGGTGAACAAGGTCACAAAGACTCCTGTCACGGATGGTGAACAAGGTCACAAAGACTCCTGTCATGGAAGGTGCACAAGGTCACAAAGACTCCTGTCACGGATGGTGAACAAGGTCACAAAGACTCCTGTCATGGAAGGTGCTCAAGGTCACAAAGACTCCTGTCACGGATGGTGAACAAGGACTCCTGTCATGGAAGGTGCACAAGGTCACAAAGACTCCTGTCACGGATGGTGAACAAGGACTCCTGTCATGGAAGGTGCACAAGGTCACAAAGACTCCTGTCACGGACGGTGAACAAGGACTCCTGTCATGGAAGGTGCACAAGGTCACAAAGACTCCTGTCACGGATGGTGAACAAGGTCACACAGACTCCTGTCATGGAAGGTGCACAAGGACTCCTGTCATGGAAGGTGCACAAGGTCACAAAGACTCCTGTCACGGACGGTGAACAAGGACTCCTGTCATGGAAGGTGCACAAGGTCACAAAGACTCCTGTCACGGATGGTGAACAAGGTCACACAGACTCCTGTCACGGATGGTGAACAAGGTCACAAAGACTCCTGTCACGGATGGTGAACAGGACTCCTGTCATGGAAGGTGCACAAGGTCACAAAGACTCCTGTCACGGACGGTGAACAAGGACTCCTGTCATGGAAGGTGCACAGGATTGGAATCTTCACCTGGCACAAGGTGAAGGGAGTAATTCGCACAGATAAACAGTTTTGTTTCTGGTTTTGAACTTAAAATTGTTTCTGTGGACTGATCCCACGTGAGCAGTTTTGATAGGACGACAGGACACTAGGTCAGACCACTGGGTCACGTGTCACCGGCACAGGACTTGAACATAGCTCTCTTGTTGCACGTGTTTCATTAGCGGCCAAGGCGGAGATATACCGCCCAGGTCGGGATGGGCCCGGGGGTCTACCTGAAGCTTGTCTTTATTTCTGCAAGTTCCTTTAACGCCCAGCTGATGCCTGATGAGGTACGGGTGACTGGCAGGGTGGTGGTAGGTGGGCGTTGGGAGAGGCTGCAGCTCGCTGCTCTGGTAGGTGGGCGTTGGGAGAGGCTGCAGCTCGCTGCTCTGGTAGGTGGGTGTTGGGAGAGGCTGCAGCTCGCTGCTCTGGTAGGTGGGTGTTGGGAGAGGCTGCAGCTCGCTGCTCTGGTAGGTGGGCGTTGGGAGAGGCTGCAGCTCGCTGCTCTGGTAGGTGGGCGTTGGGAGAGGCTGCAGCTCGCTGCTCTGGTAGGTGGGTGTTGGGAGAGGCTGCAGCTCGCTGCTCTGGTAGGTGGGTGTTGGGAGAGGCTGCAGCTCGCTGCTCTGGTAGGTGGGTGTTGGGAGAGGCTGCAGCTCGCTGCTCTGGCTGTTCGCCCATGGAAGGCAGCGAGCACGACTTCAGTCTGGGTTTGTGGAGCGGATGCGATGGGTCAGAAGTGGCTAGCGAGACAAGACCGGGCTGGAAGTGACGTCTCTGTCAAATGAAAGGGGAGTGACGTCTCTATCAAATAAAGGGGTGGGGTTGAGGTGGAGGGTTCTCTATCAAGTGAAGGTGGGGGGGGGGGGTGCTGTGGGGCGATAACATCTCTATCAAGTGAAGGGGAGTGACGTCTCTAAAAGTGGAGGGGCCGGGGGTGGGGTGGGGGGGGGGGGGGGGGGGGGGGGGGTATCTCTATCAAATCAAGGGTGGAGGGAAAGACGTCTCTCTCAAGGGTAGAGACAATTACATCCCTCACAAGGGTAGGGGAAATTATGTCTTTTTCAGGGGAGGGGGGGGGGGGGGGGGAGGGGGCGTCTCGCGTCTCTCTGACATGCTCAAGTGTAGGAAGAATGACGTCTCTTTCGGCGGTGGCGGTGGCGGGGGTGGGAGGTGTGTGTGTGTGTGTGGGGGGGGGGGGTACATCTTTCTCAAATGTGGGGGAGAGTAACATATCTCAACGGCAAGGGGGGCGGAATGACGTCTCTCTCAAGGGTAGGAGGGTGACGTCTCTCTCAAGGGTAGGATGGGAACGACGTCTCTCTCAAGGGTAGGAGGGTGACGTCTCTCTCAAGAGTAGGAGGGTGACGTCTCTCTCAAGGGTAGGATAGGAATGACGTCTCTCTCAAGGGTAGGATGGGAATGCAATCTCTCCCAAGGGTAGGAGGGTGACGTCTCTCCCAAGGGTAGGATGGGGACGACGTCTCTCTCAAGGGTAGGATGGGAATGACGTCTCTCTCAAGGGTAGGAGGGTGACGTCTCTCTCAATGGTAGGATGGGAATGACGTCTCTCTCAAGGGTAGGATAGGAATGGCGTCTCTCTCAAGGGTAGGATAGGAATGACGTCTCTCTCAAGAGTAGGATAGGAATGACGTCTCTCTCGAGGGTAGGAGGGTGACGTCTCTCTCAAGGGTAGGATGGGAATGACGTCTCTCTCAAAGGTAGGATGGGAATGACGTCTCTCTCAATGGTAAGAGGGTGACGTCTCTCTCAATGGTAGGATGGGAATGACGTCTCTCTCAATGGTAAGAGGGTGACGTCTCTCTCAAGGGTAGGATGTGAATGACGTCTCTCTTAAGGGTAGGATAGGAATGACGTCTCTCTCAAGGGTAGGATGGGAATAACGTCTCTCTCAAGTGTAGTGGGCGGGGGGGTGGGGGTGGGGGGTCTTTCTCTGAAGGATAGGGTAATGACGTCTCTCTCAAACTGATAAACTTTACTATTCTGTAGAGTTGTAGTCATAATTACAGCATTGCTGATGAGTGTATAAAACTGGAGAGAGAGAAAAGAAAAGAAGAAAAAGAAAGAAAAGAAAAAAAGGGGGGGGGGGGGGGGGGATCGAATCGTTTTTCAAGGCAGTTAAATAGTTGAGCAGTTTTCATACGGAGAAAGCTTTTCTGAGCAGATGGGTTTTGAGAAATGTTTTCTTTTTGAGCTAAGAGAGTGTCAGAAATGCGTGTTTCAGTTGGAATAGAGTTGCAGAAGTCTATAAATAGACTAGCCCGTATCGCCTTAGTTCCCGCTGGGCCCATGCGGCTCACTGGAAACAAATCCCGCATTCGTTTGTTGGAATCGTTGAACGCCCACTTGTCTCCGGAGGAACCCTGGCGGAGACCGAGACCCCCGGGTTGGGGGTGGGGGGTGGGGGGGGGGGGGGGGGGGGGGGGGGGGGATTTTCTCTCCCATCCCAGTCCCTTTGTTTGTTCTGCGCGGCCAGAGTAATGAAGCTGTGGCTTGTCGGTCAACTCCATCCGCTCCCGGCCCCGGCTAGCCAGCGGCAGTCGGCAGGATCGAGTGAGACGCGAGACCCACATCTGGCCTCTAGGGGCCACGGCAGCGCCCCGTGCGGTCCTCTTCAGCGGACCACAAGTACCCGTAACGACACCCGTAAGTAGCACCAAGTACCCGTAATGAGAGTGATATAACAATACCTTCTCGCCGTGATGAGAGCGGCGGAACATTACAATCTACCCCGGGTGCCGTCTTGGCCAAAAGTGGTCGGCTTTCTTCCGGCGGAACAGAGGCGAAACGGGTGTTGGTTTTGCAAGACAAACACTGCGCGGCCTCTTGCCTTCCCGGCGGCTCAGGCAGCAGCTGCTTGTTGATCGACGGAAAAAGCCTCGAGATTCGGCACATTGGTCGAGATTCACATTTAGGCGGTTTTGTGGCAGGTAGGAGCCTAGTGGAACAGCGACAAGAGGGATAATCTCATTGTTGTTGTCCGAGGGGGGGGGGTGGGGGGGGGGGGGGGGGGGGGGGACTGGTATATGGAGGTAAAACAAGCTTCTTGAAGGCTTTTGGCTGCCTTAATTCCCAGCATTGTACTGTCCTTTCCGGTCTCGCGCTTTTCTCACGGCCCAGCCGTTAGACTTGTTGATCGCCGAGGGCTGTCTGAAGGAACACTGCATGGTTGGGACCAAAGACCTCCCTCTGTAGGGGACTCTCTTTGCTGGGACCAGACCTCCCTCTGTAGGGGACTCTTTGCTGGGATCATAGACCTCCCTCTGTAGGGGACTCTCTTTGCTGGGATCATAGACCTCCCTCTGTAGGGGACTCTCTTCGCTGGGATCATAGACCTCCCTCTCTAGTGGACTCTCTTTGCTCGGACCATAGACCTCCCTCTGTAGGGGACTCTTTGCTGGGATCATAGACCTCCCTCTGTAGGGGACTCTCTTTGCTGTGATCATAGACCTCCCTCTCTAGTGGACTCCCTTTGCTCGGACCATAGACCTCCCTCTGTAGGGGACTCTTTGCTGGGATCATAGACCTCCCTCTGTAGGGGACTCTCTTTGCTCGGACCATAGACCTCCCTCTGTAGGGGACTCTCTTTGCTGGGACCAAAGACCTCCCTCTGTAGGGGACTCTCTTTGCTTGCTGGGATCTGACCTCCTTCTGTAGGGGACTCTCTTTGCTGGGACCATAGACCTCCCTCTGTAGGGGACTCTCTTTGCTGGGATCAGACCTCCCTCTGTAGGGGACTCTCTTTGCTGGGACCAGACCTCCCTCTGTAGGGGACTCTCTTTGCTGGGACCAGACCTCCCTCTGTAGGAGCAAAATGGATTCTGCCATTTCCCGTCTCCCGTAAGCGTAGCGTTATAAAGCTCGTGACCACGGCCCTGCAGTCCGGGGATAGTGTTACAAAGCTCGTGACCACGGCCCTGCAGTCCGGGGATAGTGTTACAAAGCTCGTGACCACGGCCCTGCAGTCCGAGGATAGTGTTACAAAGCTCGTGACCACGGCCCTGCAGTCCGAGGATAGTGTTACAAAGCTCGTGACCACGGCACTGCAGTCCGGGGATAGTGTTACAAAGCTCGTGACCACGGCACTGCAGT
>JABMCL010001881.1:270000-277500 GCA_018857735.1 Alviniconcha marisindica
GCCTGTGGCCCATGTGGACCGGCCCCTCGGCCCCTGTTGGCCGCCCAAACACAGGCCTATGGCCCATGTGGACCGGCCGGCGGCGAAAAGCCGCTGAGAGTGCAGGTCGCGTGTAGCTGCTCAGCGGCCGCCGGCTCCGGGCGTGCGGCATAGCAGGACAACAACGGGGGCAGGCAGCGCGAGGGGACGAGCGGTTGGCGGGGGGGGGGGGGGGGGGGGGGGGGGGGAAGGGGGCAACCCACTTCGTTTAAAATCAGGAAGCAATTTCAAAACCCAGGGCAACGATGTCAGAAACCTCGCTCTAGTTACATGGCGGAACAGCAATATCAGAACCCGGGGCATGCATGTCAGAACCCGGGACATGCATGTCAGAACCCGGTACATGCATGTCAAAACCCGGGGCATGCATGTCAGAAACCTCGCTCTGGCCATGTGACAGGACAACAATGTTAAAACCTGTGTAGAATTGGTTTGGAAGGATAACAATGGAAGGATAACAATGGAAGGATAACAATGGGAGGATAACAATGGGAGGATAACAATGGAAGGATAACAATGGAAGGATAACAATGGAAGGATAACAATGGAAGAAGACCTAGCTGTGCTCAGGCAGCGGGACAGACATGTGAACAGCTTCGCTCCACACCGTTGTCAGAACCCTCGTTCTGCTAGTGCGTCAGTCTGGTCTGACACAGAAAGGTTTCCTACACAGTTGGTAGTGCGTCAGTCTGGTCTGACACAGAACGGTTTCTTACACAGTTGGTAGTGCATCAGTCTGGTCTGACACAGAAAGGTTTCTTAAACAGTTGGTAGTGCATCAGTCTGGTCTGACACAGAAAGGTTTCCTACACAGTTGGTAGTGCATCAGTCTGGCATGACACAGAAAGGTTTCCTACACAGTTGGTAGTGCGTCAGTCTGGTCTGACACAGAAAGGTTTCCTACACAGTTGGTAGTGCATCAGTCTGGCATAACACGGAAAGGTTTCCTACACAGTTGGTAGTGCATCAGTCTGGTCTGACACGGAAAGGTTTCTTACGCAGTTGGTAGTGCATCAGTAAGGCATGACACGGAAAGGTTTCCTACACAGTTGGTAGTGCATCAGTCTGGTCTGACACGGAAAGGTTTCCTACACAGTTGGTAGTGCATCAGTCTGGCATAACACGGAATGGTTTCCTACACAGTTGGTAGTGCATCAGTCTGGCATAACACGGAATGGTTTCCTACACAGTTGGTAGTGCATCAGTCTGGCATAACACGGAATGGTTTCCTACACAGTTGGAAATATAAGAAGAACTCGGGGAATTGTATTCAGAAGCAAAATTAAGCCTAAGAGTGCTGGTATAAAATGAAGAACGGAAGGGAAGCCATGTCACTGGATTGATGTCACACGTTGTTGATTGCTTTTACACAGCGCTATTCTCAGCTACCCAGCACACTGACTGCGCTCATGTTGCCTAGGATTCTGACACGTACAACAAAGGATTTGTTTCTTGTTTCGTTCACATCAGCCACTTGGATTATTGCCAACTCTGCTCTCACGTCTTCCCACGGAAAGTATCACAAAGCTTCAAAAGTTCAAATTTGTGCTGCTCATCTTGCTTCAGGCATGAGGAACACGAGCACAACAATCCTGCTCTGAGAGAGAGAGAGAGAGAGAGAGAGAGAGAGAGAGAGAGAGGGGGGGGGGGCATGGGGGTGTAAAACTACAGACGTACGTATGATGTCAACAAATTAGCGAATCACTAAAAGCTATATTGTTAAAATCATCATGCTAATAATAGAAACCGCATCATGCAGTAAAGCTAAGACACTGTCGGTACAAGGAAACATCAGTAAATGATCACACACACACACACACACACACACACACACACACACACAACACACACACACACACACACACACACACACACACTCACACACACTCTCTCTCTCTCTCACACACACACACACACACACGTGTGCTGATGACTTTAGGCATAAGGTTTAGAAGGAGCTAAAAGGGGTTGGGGGTGGGGGGTGTTGAGGTGAGTTTTCAAAGAGTCTGTGTTGCTAGTTTCACGGAGATCAGCGGGCAGAGAGTTCCAGACGAGAGGTCCAGATCTGGAAAAAAGCACGCTTGCCGTACTCCTCGAACTGGTAGCGTGGGACAGATATGCAGTCTGGTTATATCACTGGTAGCGTGGGACAGGTATGCAGTCTGGTTATATCACTGGTAGCGTGGGACAGGTATGCAGTCTGGTTATATCACTGGTAGCGTGGGACAGATATGCAGTCTGGTTATATCACTGGTAGCGTGGGACAGGTATGCAGTCTGGTTATATCACTGGTAGCGTGGGACAGATATGCAGTCTGGTTATATCACTGGTAGCGTGGGACAGATATGCAGTCTGGTTATATCACTGGTAGCGTGGGACAGATATGCAGTCTGGTTATATCACTGGTAGCGTGGGACAGATATGCAGTCTGGTTATATCACTGGTAGCGTGGGACAGATATGCAGTCTGGTTATATCACTGGTAGCGTGGGACAGGTATGCAGTCTGGTTATATCACTGGTAGCGTGGGACAGGTATGCAGTCTGGTTATATCACTGGTAGCGTGGGACAGATATGCAGTCTGGTTATATCACTGGTAGCGTGGGACAGATATGCAGTCTGGTTATATCACTGGTAGCGTGGGACAGATATGCAGTCTGGTTATACCACTGGTAGCGTGGGACAGATATGCAGTCTGGTTATACCACTGGTAGCGTGGGACAGATATGCAGTCTGGTTATACCACTGGTAGCGTGGGACAGATATGCAGTCTGGTTATACCACTGGTAGCGTGGGACAGATATGCAGTCTGGTTATACCACTGGTAGCGTGGGACAGATATGCAGTCTGGTTATACCACTGGTAGCGTGGGACAGATATGCAGTCTGGTTATACCACTGGTAGCGTGGGACAGATATGCAGTCTGGTTATACCACTGGTAGCGTGGGACAGATATGCAGTCTGGTTATACCACTGGTAGCGTGGGACAGATATGCAGTCTGGTTATATCACTGGTAGTGTGGGACAGATATGCAGTCTGGTTATATCACTGGTAGCGTGGGACAGATATGCAGTCTGGTTATATCACTTGCAGAGCGCGGACTGCGAGAGACAGTGTACGGACTGAGGTCAGAGACAGTGTACGGACTGAGGTCAGAGACAGTGTACGGACTGAGGTCAGAGACAGTGTACGGACTGAGGTCAGAGACAGTGTACGGACTGAGGTCAGAGACAGTGTACGGACTGAGGTCAGAGACAGTGTACGGACTGAAGGCCCAGACCCGACCAGTGACGACGACTGAGTCAGAGGACAGTGTAGGAGAGGAAGAGACGTGTGACGGACTGAAGGCAGAGACAGTGACTGGCCCCACCACACCCACCGACCACCCTCACATTCCATGTGAGGATAAGGCTAGGGGACCAGGCTGAAGGCCCAGACCCGAGCGGCCGTTGCACGTTGACGAGACACGGCGGTGGGAGGAGGAAGAGGCGGCTGTTGACGGAGGACAGGCCGTGGACTGACTGCTGAGGAAGTGGGGCTACAAAGGTTGGGGGGGGGGGGGGGGGGGCATGGGGGGGGTAAGGTTGAGGAGGGGAAAGATGGAGGGGGGGGGGAGGGGGGGGGGATGGGAGGGTAAGTTGGGAGGAGGGGGTGATTGGGGGCAGGGGAGGGGTGGGGGAGGGGGTACGCAAAGGGAGGGGAAGGTTGGGAGGGAGAGGGAAAGATGGAGGGGGGGGGAGGGGTGGGGGAGGGGGGGGTACGCAGGGGGGGGAGGGGTTGGGAGGGAGGAGGGAAAGTGGAGGGGGGGGGGATGGGGGACGGGGGGGGTACGCAAGGGAGGGGGGAGGTTGGGAGGGAGGAGGGGAAAGATGCAGGGGTGGGGGAGGGAAGCGGGGGACAGGGTTGGGAGGCTGAGGAAAGGGTGGGCGGGTGGTGATGGCGGGGGAATTCAGGGTGATCGTTGTGGTTGTTGATAGGCCGCGAGGCGCGCTGTCTGCACCTGTCCCCTGCTGGCCACCACACCACATCACACGCCGGGCCCTGCACCTGTCCCACCGCCACCGCCACCGCCACCGCCACCACAACTGCCACAGCCACCGCTGCTGCTGCTGCTGACCGGAGCCAATCGCTGTGTAGCACAGCAGGGGGCACAATGGCTGTGTGTAGTACAACAGGGGCAGTACAGCAGGGGGCACAATGGCTGTGTGTAGTACAATAGGGGCAGTACAGCAGGGGGCACAATGGCTGTGTGTAGTACAACAGGGGCAGTACAGCAGGGGGCACAATGGTTGTGTGTAGTACAATAGGGGCAGTACAGCAGGGGGCACAATGGCTGTGTGTAGTACAATAGGGGCAGTACAGCAGGGGGCACAATGGCTGTGTGTAGTACAATAGGGGCAGTACAGCAAGGGGCACAATGGCTGTGTGTAGTACAATAGGGGCAGTACAGACAATGGCTGTGTGTAGTACAATAGGGGCAGTACAGCAGGGGGCACAATGGCTGTGTGTAGTACAACAGGGGCAGTACAGCAGGGGGCACAATGGCTGTGTGTAGTACAACAGGGGCAGTACAGCAGGGGGCACAATGGCTGCCGCAGTACGAGCAAGGAATAAGACTCCCCTTGCGCTTGGAAGAGAAAGTCACCAGGGGTCAGCTCTGTCTTCCTCCGTCTCACTGGGTCCCCTTGTCGCTGGGTTCCATCCAATGTCACTGGGTTCTGCCCAGTGTCATTGGGTTCTGCCCAGTGTCATTGGGTTCTGCCCAGTGTCATTGGGTTCTGCCAAGTGTCACCGGGTTCTGCCCAGTGTCATTGGGTTCTGCCCAGTGTCACTGGGTTCTGCCAAGTGTCACCGGGTTCTGCCCAGTGTCATTGGGTTCTGCCCAGTGTCACTGGGTTCTGCCCAGTGCCATTGGGTCCCACCTAGTGGAACTGTATCCCTCCAAGTGGCATTGGATCCCAGTGTGTTAGAGTAAGGGATAGGTTGTAAGGCTTATAGCTACGGATATGGTTATAGTTGGAAGATCCGGTGACATCCGGTTGTATGCCAAACAGTCCGGGTATCCAATGACAGGGAAATCCAGTGAAAAGGAAATCATCTAATGTCAGTGGAATCACCGACGTGAAGATCCAACGACACGCCCCGCATTCTATACACATGTCGTCAGGCTTAGAAGAGGGAACGAGAAAGAGCAGGAGACGGAGAGACAGAGACAGAGACAGAGACAGAGAGGAGGTGGATGAGGTAGTAGAAGAAGGCGGGATGGCGGAGGATGACGGGTGGTGGGTGTTGGCGGGGTGCGCTAACGTAGAGGTGGCGCCGGAAGAAGAGGTAGAAAAAGGAGAGGAGAGGAGGAAGAGGTAGGTAAGGAAAGGAAAGTCTCTTTAGTTTGAACTGAACGGCTTCCTTCAATGATAGTCTCTTTAGTTTGAACTGAACGGCTTCCTTCAATGATAGTCTCTTTAGTTTGAACTGAACGGCTTCCTTCAATGATAGTCTCTTTAGTTTGAACTGAACGGCTTCCTTCGATGAAAGTCTCTTTAGTTTGAACTGAACGGCCTCCTTCTGTGATAGTCTCTTTAGTTTGAACTGAACGGCTTCCTTCAATGATAGTCTCTTTAGTTTGAACTGAACGGCTTCCTTCAATGATAGTCTCTTTAGTCCAGGAAGAGGGCTGACGATACTGCACTGTAGACTGCGGAGTGGTGATGCCGATGAACTGGAGGCCGCCGCCGTATCAGCCTTTCGAGAAGGGGCACGATGACGTCTTCCGCGTCTGCGTACGTCAGCGCCAGGACACAATCTGAACGCCTCCTCCTCAACCCCCTCTCCACGCCGTCTTTATCAGTCGAGGACACGACTCCCGAGCCGGGGTGAAGGGGTGGCGACGCGCGGTGTACGTTCATCATCAAGTGGTGTGACGTCTTTTTCGGCTGCAGAACAGAAAAAGCTGATGTTTCAAGCGGTGCGGTCGCCTTCGCCGACAGCTTGTCACGCTGGGTGGGTTATCTCCCTTCAATGACTTGCCGAGATGTCAGCGCATGCTTCAAAACAAATCTGTTGTCGTGTTGATGTTTTTACCCCGATTCAGCGGAAATCCTCCCCAAGGACCACACGTTGACATATATTTGTTATTTCTTTTCTCCGCTCTGCCCCTCGAAGTTATTCCGCTATAGCCTTCGAAACACAGCTTTTAGGTGAAAGATAATGGCGTTAGTTCGTTCTTCCAAGTTCAGAAGATCGTCGACCGCTGCTTATTAAAAGTGGCAAGCACCTGTCCTTAAGGCGTCCGATGGTATAATGTACTACAATATTCTACCGCAGGTAGTGTCTGGAGATCCTGCATACTTCAATATTCTACCGCAGGTAGTGTCTGGAGATCCTGCATACTTCACACCTTCCGAGACGCATTCCACTTGTGATGCTTGCTTTGTCCATCGGTTTGTCTGATCTGCCATTCCCAGTGACACCACCCTGTTATGGGTACCACCAGCCATTCCCAGTGACAACACCCTGTTATGGGTACCACCAGCCATTCCCAGTGACACCACCCTGCTATGGATACCACCAGCCATTCCCAGTGACACCACCCTGCTATGGATACCACCAGCCATTCCCAGTGACACCACCCTGCTATGGATACCACCAACCATTCCCAGTGACACCACCCTGCTATGGGTACCACCAGTCATTCCCAGTGACACCACCCCGTTATGGGTACCACCAGTCATTCCTAGTGACACCACCCTGCTATGGGTACCACCAGTCATTCCCAGTGACACCACCCCGTTATGGGTACCACCAGTCATTCCCAGTGACACAACACCGTTATGGGTACCACCAGCCATTCCCACTGACACCGCCCTGTTATGGGTACCACCAGCCATTCCCACTGACACCACCCTGTTATGGGTACCACCAGTCATTCCCAGTGACACCACCCCGTTATGGGTACCACCAGCTATTCCCACTGACACCACCCCGTTGTGGAGTATCGCGAAACCAGAAGATACCGTCCCGTCGGTTCAAACTGCAGAGCTGGAATTGATTCTCTTGGGAAGAGTAGCTGTATTCTTTAGAGGTAGTGTATCAATATTCTCTAGGTAGGTAAGCAATGTTCTCTGGGGTAGGGTAGCAAGGTTCTCCTGGGTATGGCATTAATATTCTCTAGGGTAGGGTAGCAGTGTTCTTTAGGGTATGGTAGCAATGTTCTCTAGGGTATGGTATCACTGTTCTCTTGAGTATGGTATCAATGTTCTCTGGGGTAGGGTAGCAGGGTTCTCCTGGGTATGGCATTAATATTATCTAGGTTAGGGTAGTAGTGTTCTCTAGGGTATGGTAGCAATGTTCTCTAGGGTAAGGTATCAATATTCTCTAGGGTAGGGTAACAGGGTTCTCCCTGGTATGGTATCGATGTTCTCTGAGGTAAGGTAGCAGTGTTCTCTAGGGTACGATATGAAT
>JABMCL010001881.1:282500-290000 GCA_018857735.1 Alviniconcha marisindica
AGAGAGAGAGAGAGAGAGAGAGAGAGAGAGTAGTCATAGGCTTTGAAAAGAACGTTTTTAAATGCAGGTGTTGACTGAATGTGTCTAATTTCACGAGGTAGTGTGTGTGTGTGTTTTTTATTATTTTATGAACGATGTGATACTAAGCGAACAACACGATGTCCATGTAGAAACCACATGTTTGAAAGAAGGGCGAGCAGAAAGTGGACTTTGCACGATCAGCCAGCAGCTTCCTCCCCAACCTTTCAAATGGGTCCTTGGTCAGAGCACGGGACAAGTCAATGCTGGCTGCATTTAAACCCATTGAACTGGATCTGACGTATTTAAACCCACTGAACTGGATCTGACGTATTAAAACCCACTGAACTGGACCTGACGTATTTAAACCCATTGAACTGAACCTGACGTATTTAAACCCACTGAACTGGACCTGACGTATTTAAACCCATTGAACTTAACCTGACGTATTTAAACCCATTGAACTGGACCTGACGTATTTAAACCGATTGAACTGGATCTGACGTATTTAAACCCATTGAACTGGATCTGACGTATTTAAACCCACTGAACTGGACCTGACGTATTTAAACCCACTGAACTGGACCTGACGTATTTAAACCCACTGAACTGGACCTGACGTATTTAAACCCATTGAACTGGATCTGACGTATTTAAACCCATTGAACTGGACCTGACGTATTTAAACCCATTGAACTGGACCTGACGTATTTAAACCCACTGAACTGGACCTGACGTATTTAAACCCACTGAACTGGACCTGACGTATTTAAACCCACTGAACTGGACCTGACGTAGCCCGGGGAAAGCGAGCCATCCTACGGACCGCTGGATCAGAAAAGACAGAAATGCCACGTTTACCATTGTAGCTTCACCTGGTCTTTGTCTACGCTTGTTTCAGTCGGCTCAGCCAATCATACGCTTGTTTCAGTCGGCTCAGCCAATCATACTCCTGTTTCAGTCGGCTCAGCCAATCATACGCTTGTTTCAGTCGGCTCAGCCAATTATACTCCTGTTTCAGTCCGCTCAGCCAATCATACTCCTGTTTCAGTCGGCTCAGCCAATCATACGCTTGTTTCAGTCCGCTCAGCCAATCATACTCCTGTTTCAGTCGGCTCAGCCAATCATACGCTTGTTTCAGTCCGCTCAGCCAATCATACGCTTGTTTCAGTCCGCTCAGCCAGTCACCGCGAGCTGCGCACCTAGATCACGAGGGAGCTGGCTAACTGGAAGTAGATCGGTTCCTAGGCACTTTTTTTCTAGCAGAGATACTCGCTTCTGATAACCAGCCTTTAAGGAAGTTGTCTGTAGGTTAATAATCTGATCTCACAAATGCCTGCATTTTTTATATTCGTTTGGAGAATGAGTCTGGCAGCATTGTTCTGGACCTATTCGAATTTTGAAAGAAGGTGATTAGGGTAAAGATGGAGTTGCAGGAATTTGATCTTGGGAGAACAAACGCCCACAACAGTTTATTTGTGAAATCCTTTGCTGAGAACCCAGAGCTATTGAAGGCTTGCGGTAGGTCAGAAGATTGTTATTTGGCAGACCTGCTTCACCTGCCACCTGAACGTCTGCCCTCCCGCTTCGTTCACCTTTACTGTTTTGTCAACCCTCGTCAAACATAATTGCCATGTGCCTTGAACAGTGAATCAGAGTTTGACTTTTGATTTGATTTCGTCCTGATATGACGCTGGCGCTTGACTAGGTATAGATTTCAAGTAACTCGCTCTGACCGCTTAGTTGCACACAAAATCGCTCCTGCCAATACCCAAGGTCTCGTGAATGTCGCATGGTTATATTGTCGTAACCTGCTTAGGGTTGTTATATATTGTATCCATACACCAGGTCTGACATCACGTGTTGGGGCTGTGAAAAAAGAGCTTAGGTGTTGCCAAAACTTCTTTCCGTTGTTAATTCTCTTCCAAGCTAACTCCTGGTCAACTGTTGGCCTACTCTGCAGTTTACTTTCAGCTACTGATAATTGTAAAGAGTTATGGGCTCATTTGAGAAAGGACATTTTACAAATGTAAGTTATTATTATTAGTAAGTGTGCTGCAGGGAAAGGGTTAAACATTGGGCAGCTGATTAACTGTTAGCTTCCTTTCTAACACCTAGCTTGGGTTGTTGACAGCGGCGTACATGGAAAAGCCCTTCATACAATTGACGGGTTGTTGACAGCAGCGTACATGGAAAAGCCCTTCATACAATTGACGGGTTGTTGACAGCAGCGTACATGGAAAAGCCCTTCATACAATTGACGGGTTGTTGACAGCAGCGTACATGGAAAAGCCCTTCATACAATTGACGGGTTGTTGACAGCAGCGTACATGGAAAAGCCCTTCATACAATTGACGGGTTGTTGACAGCAGCGTACATGGAAAAGCCCTTCATACAATTGACGGGTTGTTGACAGCAGCGTACATGGAAAAGCCCTTCATACAATTGACGGGTTGTTGACAGCAGCGTACATGGAAAAGCCCTTCATACAATTGACGGGTTGTTGACAGCAGCGTACATGGAAAAGCCCTTCATACAATTGACGGGTTGTTGACAGCAGCGTACATGGAAAAGCCCTTCATACAATTGACGGTTTGTTGACAGCAGCGTACATGGAAAAGCCCTTCATACAATTGACGGTTTGTTGACTAGCATCTCAGTCTACCCTTTTCTGATGACATTGTAGGCTCGGAATTTTGGCAAAGCATGACAGACCTGTTGCTTGACATTTTTAATTGCGACCCAGTTTGGCCCGGTGGTTAAGTGGCTAGGTCACCAGCAAAGGGATCCGAGATTAATTCCACTTTTATTTTATTCATCTATCTCTTTGCCTAGACACTGTTACTTCTCTCTCCACCCCCCCCCCCCACCCCCTCCCCAATTGTTGTTGAAACATGATGATGGCGGCAGCGAGGCGTTATTACTTCTCCCCCCCCCCCTCCCCCGGGGCCTCGGTACCTATACGTGGGCAACTCGTCGTTAAACAACGTTCACATCAATAACCGCAACCACCACCAATGACAACAGCAACAATAACAGCAGCGGCAATATCAAAACCAACACACCATTATATCTGCGACCACTGCCCTCTACCCTCCCAACGTACATTCCATAAAATGAAATTAAACACATTCATTTCTGACATAAAACAACAGGTGATATGTAACACACACACACACACACACACACACACACACACACACACACACACACTCTCTCTCTCTCTATCACACACACACACACACACACACACACACACAAACACACGCGCACGCACGCACACACACACAAACACACGCACGCACTCCTCTATCACACACACACACACACACACACACACACACACACACACACACACACACACACACGCACACACACAACACACGCACGCACGCTCTCTCTATCACACACACACACACCCCACACAACACACACACACACACACACACACACCACACACACACACGCACGCACGCACACACACAAACACACGCACGCACGCACTCTCTCTATCACACACACACACACACACACACACACACACACACACACACACACACACACACACAGAAAAAGACCTTTCCACTTCGACGTAGATAACTGAAGACTGGTCCACGGAGCCAGGTCGGGTATCGTTGAAGGGGTAGCTTTGTTCCTGGTCCCCAGTGGCTTAGCCCGTCCCTCGGGCAAAGGATCAAGTCTATCATACCCGTTTTGTCCCTCTCCCCTCCTTCTGACACCCGTTTTGTGCTACCCGTCTGCCTAGCAGCGGGTAGTAATTGCAGGTTGTATCAAACAGCGTGAAGAATCTGGTCGTTCTCTGCTCCAAGCGGTCGTTTTGTCGCTTTCCTTCGGTCTTCGGTTTTCCTTCTTCCTCCCTTCACCATTCGTCAGTCTGTCTTGTACATTTAGTCTTTTTGTCACTTTCCTTGGGTCTTCGGTTTTCCTTCTTCTTCTTCCCTTCACCATTCGTCAGTCTGTCTTGTACATTTAGTCTTAGGCTTTTTCTTTGCTTTTTTGTATCTGGATTTTTTGGAGGGGGCACCCCTCGGGAGGGGGGGGGGGGGCTGTTTTGTATTTATATTTATATAGTCTTTCTCTTTTTCTTCATCTAAAAAGCATTATTTTGGTCTATCCTATATCTTTAGTTTTCTGCTGGTGCTTTTTTTCTTTTCTTTCTCACTTCTTCTTTTTACCCCTCTTTGGTCTCTGTTGTAACGTTTGCCTTGTACCTTTCTCCCGTATCCGTCCTTTTACCCCTCTTTGGCCTCTGTTGTAACGTTTGCCTTGTACCTTTCTCCCGTATCCGTCCTTTTACCCCTCTTTGGTCTCTGTTGTTACGTTTGCCTTGTACCTTTCTCCCGTATCCGTCCTTTTACCCCTCTTTGGTCTCTGTTGTAACGTTTGCCTTGTACCTTTCTCCCGTATCCGTCCTTTTACCCCTCTTTGGTCTCTGTTGTAACGTTTGCCTTGTACCTTTCTCCCGTATCCGTCCTTTTACCCCTCTTTGGTCTCTGTTGTAACGTTTGCCTTGTACCTTTCTCCCGTATCCGTCCTTTTACCCCTCTTTGGTCTCTGTTGTAACGTTTGCCTTGTACCTTTCTCCCGTATCCGTCCTTTTACCCCTCTTTGGTCTCTGTTGTAACGTTTGTCTTGTACCTTTCTCCCGTATCCGTCCTTTTACCCCTCTCGTGTGTTTTTAGTCTTGTATTGTCTGTCTGTTTTGTTTTGCTTATTGGTCTGTCTTCTTGTTTACCTGTCAAAAGCCTTGCAGCAGACCTAGATGTGTAACAGCACACAGGAGTGTTTTGTACTACCAGTCATGTCGATACCACAGTTATTCACTCATGTTGGTACTTCATCCACACATGCTGGTACTTCATCCACACATGTTGGTACCTCTTCCACACATGTTGGTACCTTATCCACACATGTTGGTACTTCATCTACACATGCTGGTACTACAATTATCCAAACATGTTGGTACAGCTATCCAGCCATGTTGGTACTACAGGTCTCCAGATATGTCTGTACCACAACTATCCAGATATGTCTGTACCACAACTATCCAGATATGTCAACTATCGAGACATGTTGATGCCACACTTCTCCAGATATGACTGTACCACAACTATCCAGATATGTCAACTATCGAGACATGTTGATGCCACACTTCTCCAGATATGACTGTACCACAACTATCCAGATATGACTGTACCACAACTATCCAGATATGACTGTACCACAACTATCCAGATATGACTGTACCACAACTATCCAGATATGACTGTACCACAACTATCCAGATATGTCTGTACCACAACTATCCAGACATGCTGACACCACAACTATCCAGATATGTTGATACCACAACTATCTAAAGATGAGGATACCACAACCATTCAGACATGTTGATACCACAACTATCCAGATATGTTGATACCACAGCTATCCAGATATTTCTGTACCACAACTATCCAGATATGTTTATACCACAACTATCCAGACATGTTGATACTACAGCTATCCAGATATGTCTGTACCACAACTATTCAGATATGTCTGCACCACAACTATCCAAATATGTTTGTACCACAACTATCCAGACATGTTTATACCACACCTATCCAGACATGTTGATACCACAACTATCCAGATATGTCTGTACTACAACTATCCAGACATGGTTATACCACAGCTATCCAGATATGTCTGTACCACAACTATCCAGCCATGGTGATACCACAACTATCCAGACATGTTGGTACTACAGTTATCTAGACATGTTGATACAACTATCCAGACATGTTGGTACTACAGTTATCTAGACATATTGATACAACTATCCAGACATGTTGGTACTACAGTTATCTAGACATGTTGATACAACTATCCAGATATGTTGGTACTACAGTTATCACTTATCTAGACATGTTGATACAACTATCCAGACATGTCGATACCACAACTATCCGTCTGCCATATAAATAAATTATGTCGACACGTGTATGTCAGTACTCCGGATATTTAGCTTACCATCGCCCTCGTTATAAAAATCTCCTCCATACTTCGATACGGAGATAAGTATCCGGGTGGTATGAATGCTAAGACCGCATAGTCCATGCATTTCACGGCTGGGAACGTCTAGACAAGAGATGACCAGTTACGAGAATCAATTAGAATAATCAGTTCTGCAACCCACTAGAAAGACCCAACGCTCATCATTTACACATGACAACATAATCTACAAATTACAATGTCAGGAATGAAAACTCATTTTGACTTTGTTTATAACATTAACTTAATTAAGTGTAATAATAATGATAAATAAAATTTCAAGTTGGTAATTTAGTAGACACGCATACTATTTACCAGCATGAAATTCTTCTTCTTCTTGCACTTAATTAATTTAATGTAATAAACAAAGTCAGAATGTATTCTCATTCTTGACACTGCATAAAGTGAGGGATAGTGCCATGAATGAGAACTCATTTTAACCTGGTTTATTAAATGAAGTTAACTAAGTGTAGTAATAATAATGACAATATAAATTTCATATTGATAATTTAGTAGACATGCATACTGTTTAGCAAAATGAAATTTTAGTTATTATTCAAACACTTAATTAAGCTTAATGTAATAAACAAAGTCAAAATCAATTCTCAATCTTCACAGACATCACAACCAACTAGAAATGCCCAACACTCACATTCTAGAAATGACAACATCAGAACCAACTAGAAATGGCGGAAAACAATCATGTACAATCCAGAAAGGGAGACATAGCGAAACAAATCAACTGGAAATGGCGGAAAACAATCATGTACAATCCAGAAAGGGAGAAATAGCGAAACAAATCAACTAGAAATGCAGTGATAACCAATCGAAATGTCGACCAGCCACACTGAAATGTCAATTCTACAACCAGCTCGAAATGTCGACCAGCCACATTAAAATGTCAGTACTACGACCAGCTAGAAATGTCGACCAGCCACATTAAAATGTCAGTACTACGACCAGCTCGAAATGTTGACCAGCCACATTAAAATGTCAGTACTACGACCAGCTCGAAATGTCGACCAGCCACATTAAAATGTCAGTACTACGACCATCTAGAAATGTCGAGCAGCCACCTTGAAATGTCAGTACTACGACCAGCTCGAAATGTCGACCAGCCACATTAAAATGTCAGTACTACGACCAGCTCGAAATGTCGACCAACCACATTAAAATGTCAGTACTACGACCAGCTAGAAATGTCGAGCAGCCACCTTGAAATGTCAGTACTACGACCAGCTCGAAATGTCGACCAGCCACATTAAAATGTCAGTACTACGACCAGCTAGAAATGTCGAGCAGCCACCTTGAAATGTCAGTACTACGACCAGCTCGAAATGTCGACCAGCCACCTTGAAATGTCAGTACTACGACCAGCTCGAAATGTCGACCAGCCACATTAAAATGTCAGTACTACGACCAGCT
>JABMCL010001881.1:292500-300000 GCA_018857735.1 Alviniconcha marisindica
AGGGGGGGGGGTAAAGATTCATTTGAAGGCAAGGACTGTGTGTGTGTGTGTGTGTGTGTGTGTGTGGTGAGAGAGAGAGAGAGAGAGAGAGAGAGAGAGAGAGAGAGAGAGAGAGAGAGAGAGAGAGAGAGAGAGAGAGAGAGAGAGAGATTTGTGCAGCAGAAAAGCTATTATTGGTCAAAATACTGTTTGAAGAGGTAAGTTTTAAGGCTAGTTTTGAAGGTAGGGAGGGAAGATAAGAATCATCACAGAAAGCTGACCCTGGAGAAGAAGATAAGAGTCATCACAGAAAGCTGACCCTGGAGAAGAAGATAAGAGTCATCACAGAAAGCTGACCCTGGAGAAGAACATTCTCCCGCTGCTTTCGCCGGGCTCGAACCCGCGACCTTCCAATCACGAGTCCGGCGCTCTAACCACTGAGCCATTCCCGTTCCCCAAGTGTGTGTGTGTGTGTGTGTGTGTGTGTGTGTGTGTGTGTGTGTGTGTGTGTGTGTGTGTGTTGTGTGTGTGTGTGTTGTGCTGTGTGTGTGTGTGTGTGTGTGTGTGTGTGTGGAGAGAGAGAGAGAGAGGAGAGAGAGAGAGAGAGAGAGAGAGAGAGAGAGAGAGAGAGAGAGAGAGAGAGAGAGAGAGATGGGAGCTCTCAAAATGTGTACTACGTATACGGATGTTTCAGCACAAAGAGACAGGCTTGCAAAGAGTACTGTCCCGTAATCATACCTGGTCATGATCAACACTCTCCAGTCTCGGTCTACATTGTCGGGTCTGTGCTAGTGTCGGTTTGAACAGTAGACGGGACAATGCGATTTGTGAGTGACAGAGCGCCCCTACATTGCTGTCAATCAAAGCGGTAAGAAAGTACTAGTATTTGAGTGCGGTTGAACATGGGAGGTGTTTTGACGTCTGACACACGGGGCCAGACGCGAGTCGCCTGGGGGCAAAGGGCTCGTCACAGTCTCTGATGCCACCAAGGACGTGCACACAGACACAGAGGCGCTGACTGGAAGGGCAAGCTGACAGAGCAGGAACTGAGGTGGCGATCAGTGTGGTGGGGAAACTGTTCCAATGGCCATTTAACGGCCCCTAATCTCGGGTGTGCGTCGTCCTGTCCGCCACCGGGCCACAGGTATTTCATTAACAGGTCTCCCTGGACTCCCCACCCGCCCGGGGTCAACTGCCATCTTCCCGTCGCCCATTGGTCGCCATAGGGTCACGTGACCCGTAGCCCCGCCTCCCGTGTCAGGCTGGTGGAGTGATGGCGGCTTCAATGGCGCTAGCAGGTAATGATCAGGGGACGATTAAGAACAGGGCTCCGCTGGCGACAGTCGTACGGCCTGAGGTTAGCGCGGAGCTCTAGCTCCTAGCGCTGTCAGCCCCGCTCTTCTCCAAAGCCCGCAGACCTGTGTGCCGTACTCTCCCTCTGTCGTGTGGCGCGCCGCGTCCCCCTTTAAACCGTCAACCCCCCCCCCCTCCCACCCCCTTCTTTTTTCCCTCCTCACCTCCCCGCCCCCCTTCCCTCTCTCGGGCCGTTGCCGCTCCTAGATCTGTTTGGTAGCTCAGGCAAAGATCGCTGCTTGTGGCGCACTGTCCAGTCGACACACCGCTGTCTCCGCTCCACGGCTTTCAGCTCGTCAATCGGTCTACACGGCTCCACTGCCCCCGTAGTGCAGCCCCGTCCTGCCGTTTGATAACTCCTTCTGCCGCCGTGCACCGGCTGTGGATGTCCCACTGGCTGCAATCCAGAGTGTGGCACAGGGCCTGCACGCCAACCCTGCCCCCCGCTCACCTGCTGGGGACAGCGCGCGACACACACGTGCGAATCTTCAACTTTCCCCCCTTCTCTGTGCGCCCATCGTGTGCACCGCTGTTGGAGTCACGTTGTCGTCGTGGCCCAGTGTCCGGATTGAAGGCTTTCTTTCCACTCTGCGTGTGCCTGTGAATCTTTATCGACGTCGACGACGATTACGGTGCCACTGTGTGGATTCGTTGATGTCGGTGTTGGCGGTGGTGGAAGTATCGGTGTTGTGGTATCGGTTTGTGGTGTACGTACGTATATAACTAAGATAGCGTCGTGTTTTGTGTGTCGCAGCGGTACTTGCGTTTAGCGTCCAACATTTTTTTTTTAAAGTAGCGTTGTGAGTTAGCCTACGCACACTGTGCTCTCTCTCTGTCCCTTTTTTTTTCTTTGTCAGTACGTATAGCGAGCGGTGTGTGTTTTGTGGGGTAGCGCTGTGCCTGCCCCCACACAACCATGCTGCTCTCCCAGTGCCGTGCTGCCTGCCCCCTCACCCAGCCCGGCGTGCGGTGCCAGACCTGATAGGTTTACACACGTGTCGTCCACAGGCAAGGTACCCTGATTAAAACCCGTGAAGCCCTGTCGGGTGCTTACGAGGAGTTCACCCTTGTCTTCTCGTCAACCCGTTCTGTGCCGCTCATGATGCTCTCCTGAATGTATACATGTTGCGTCACGACGTCTTCTCCGCCCGCTGAGATCTAGTGATGGTGCTGTGTGTTGATGATGTGATCATGTGGACGTTCCTTTCAAACGCCAGGTAGTTGTGGTGCAGATATTCCCAGCGGACACCAGCTAGTCTTGGTGCGGATGTTCGTAGTAGACATTAGTCGTGGTGTGGATATTCCTAGCAGACAACGGCTAGTCTTGGTGCGGATGTTCGTAGCAGACACTAGCTGTGGTGTGAATATTTCTAGCAGACACCGGCTAGTCTTGGTGCGGATGTTCCTAGCAGGCACTGCCAGCAACCAGACGTGGAGTGGATGCTACTGGGAGAACCCGAGCCGATCTTGGTGCGTGTGGTTACTGTGCGGAAGGCAACCGGGTGAGGCAGCGGGTGGTGGAGTTGTCGGGTGGATGGTAGCGGTTGCAGCCTGGGGCCCTTTGCACGGGGCTGTGCCATGTGGCGTCCCGTCCTCCTCACCATCGCCTCGTTATCCGATGGTCCAGGCGGGTCCCGTGCCGACCTTCCAGCTTTTCGCGCCGCTTCCGGTGGATAGTCTCTGAGGAGTTTCGTCGTCTGTCGTTCACAAGGAGTGGTGCCCGCGCCGCGCACCGTGTGGTTAATGTGTCCGGACCATGGTGGTACCGGCGGGGGGCGCATGGCTCGCTGTACACGTGCTGCCGCTGCTGCTGCTGCTGGCCGCCCAGCCACTGCCTGTCTCCATGGCTGTGACATCATCCTGGTCTGGCGACGTCAACGACAACGTCACCGCTGACAGCAGCTGGGAAGAGCAGCAGGCGGACATGCCGGTTGATCAGCGTCAGCCCCAGCAAGAGCTTCAGCCCTATTACGGAGAAGGTATGGAGACAGGAGAGGAGGGGGAAGATAGCGTGCTGGCTGATCGGTCCAGCCAAGACCAGTTCCACACAGGTAGGTCCATGTTCCGGGCCCTCCACTGGGGACGTGTTTGCACATCATGGGATTTATCTCGCTGTACACTGCATATCCTAGCCTTACTATTGTCAGGACGCACAGTCGGCACAGTGATAGGCTCTAGCTTGCTATGGGCTCCAGACCCGGCATCAACTCCGGTGCTGAGAGGATGCCGAGTCGCGGACAGCGGGGTTTTAGGCTGTAGTTGCAGGAACAGGGTGCCGGACATGCAGGCTAACCGCTCTATGGCTGTTCCGGTGAATGACACTTCATTTACAGGCAGGTAAGTACGCAGGTAGACTTGAAAACAAGAAATAGAAGGGAAGTGAGCATCTTAAAAGAAAAAGAATGGAACCCACGATGAGAAGTAAGATTTTGTGCCATTGTTGCTTCGGTAAAGGTGAAGGAAAATAGCATGTCCACAAATGTATCTAGTGCTTTGTTTCGTTTAACAATTATTTTTATGCTGTTATTGTTGTGGTCAGGTTTTGACTGTTTTGCATTTTCATCTTAACTCCACAATCCACTCTGTCCCCCTCCCCCCCCCCGTTGCGTCCGGGTGCCCCGTGCTACGGAAGATTAACGACGTCACATTGTGCGGACGGAGCCTTGGGACAGAAAAGGCCCTGATGCAGACGGCACGAGCTATCAGTTGGTTTCAGTCAAACTGCGGGTTGCGAGGGCGTTTTGCTGGCGGACGTTACGGAACAATGGCGTATCTGATGTCATGACTAATCCTCACACTTCACAATAACGTTTTAGACAGTACACGTCAGAAGAAAATTAATCGGAAACGAGAAAAGCGTTTATGGTCCATCGATTCATCTTCTTGTCAGAAGGCGTAACACATGAAGTGTAGGCTATCAGTATCAGCTAGCACATCACTTCTTTGCCTTCTTTCGGCGTCCGGACACATTTGGGTCACCATCTCGCTTTGTCGCAATTCGTAGTTGTGTGTGTGTGTGTGTGTGTGTGTGTGTGTGTGTGCGTGTGCGTGCGTGCGTGTGTGCTTGTGTGCTTGAGCGTGAGTGCGTGTGTGTGTGTGTGTGTTGTATGTGTGTGTGTGTGTGTGCGTGCGTGCGTGTGTGCCTGAGCGTGAGCGTGAGCGAGTGTATGTGCGTGCGCGCGCGCGCGCGCGTGTGTGTGTGTGTTGTGTGTGTAGGATTGGGGGTGGAGGGGGTACGTCTGCTGATGAACACGTGAGTGTGGGGGGTGGCTGAAAGTGGATGAGTGTTGACAGAAGGTACGTCTCCTGATGATCCCGTGTTTGTACCTCTCTCTGACCTCCCCACTCACTCTGTCCCCTTGTCAGTTAATGACAGTTTTCAGTTTCTGTATCGTGCTTTATCGCCATTTAAACTGGAGAGAGAGAGAGAGAGAGAGAGAGAGAGAGAGAGAGAGAGAGAGAGAGAGAGAGAGAGAGAGAGAGAGAATCAGACTACATACATATATGTATACAAGCAGAGAGAAAAGCAACACAACTTTAATCATCTATTGAGGAAATTGAGCGAGAAGAGAGAGACACTGACACTGACATATTTAATTTGAATAGGCCAACAGCCCCTTTCAGTGGGGGACCAAGAGACTCGCAAAACCGAACATATACATTCAAGGACATCTTCAGCCAAATCTGCAATGGGCTAATGCAATCTCTATCAATAATTATATAGTCATCGCAATGTCCATATAAGCATACATGTTTGCGGAGCGGCTCTATGGATATATATCCAAATAGGGTGATACTCAAGTATTCGCATCCAACTTGGATGATCTTAGATTAAATGCACACACTAGGAATTTTGCAACGTTCAGAATTGTCTCCTGGGAATGACTGTTCAAGAGGGTGATGAGATGTTTTTGGGGGTCGCGTACATTATGTCTGGCAGGTATTTGCTTCTTAATTGATTGTACACTGGACATTGGAATGCAAAATGTATTTCAGTTTCTTGTTGGTTGGCACAAAATGGACATGCTGTATTAGTTGTTGTTTTTGAAATCCGGTGTCTATGGAGATTTATCTGCGACACTCCCATTCTAAACTGTGCGAAACAATTCCTGTATACCTCCATCCAAAGAACATCCACATACCTCTCGCTTTGAAAGCAATGTCTGTAGCTATTGTACACTGACAACCTTTCACTTGTGTCTAGATGATTACACCATCTTTGGCAGAATGACCTACGCAACCTGTCTTTTAACAAGAGAGAGAGAGAGAGAGAGAGAGAGAGAGAGAGAGAGAGAGAGAGAGAGAGAGAGAGAGACAGACAGACAGACAGACAGACAGACAGACAGACAGACAGACAGACAGACAGAGAAAGCTACATGTGGTTTCTAGTTAGTACCGGGCTGCAGTGCGTGTCGCCTTGAGGTTCAGTAATTAAGCCTGTCGCCTGCCGGTGGTTTCAACTTGCAACTTCTGTCAAATCACATTCTGCCGTTCAAAGCCTGTGTTAGTTTGTTATTGACTTCTTTATGATTGTTGGTGTTTAGCGGGCCTACTTTGACTAATTTACTGATTGTTGGTGTTTGGCGCCCAGTCACCCATGAAGGTCATTTGAAGGCGAAACACAAGTTAGAGAAATTACAGGCCACGTGACCGGTAGGTCTGTACAATGCCAACATGATAATGTGACTGGTAGGTCCGTGCAATCCAACATGGTAATTTGACTGGTAGGTCTGTGCAATCCAACATGGTAATGTGACTGGTAGGTCTGTGCAATCCAACACGGTAATGTCACTGGTAGGTCTGTGCAATCCAACACGGTAATGTCACTGGTAGGTCCGTGCAATCCAACACGGTAATTTGACTGGTAGGTCTGTGCAATCCAACACGGTAATTTGACTGGTAGGTCTGTGCAATCCAACACGGTAATGTGACTGGTAGATCTGTGCAATCCAACACGGTAATGTGACTGGTAGGTCCGTGCAATCCAGCACGGTAATGTGACTGGTAGGTCTGTGCAATCCAACACGGTAATGTGACTGGTAGGTCTGTGCAATCCAACACGGTAATGTGACTGGTTGGTCTGTGCAATCCAACACGGTAATTTGACTGGTAGGTCTGTGCAATCCAACACGGTAATGTCACTGGTAGGTCTGTGCAATGCCAACATAATATGGTGGTACATTCACTGATAACATGAGGTGAATCAGTGTGACTGGTAGATATATGCAACGCCAACATGATATGGGGGTACATTCACTGACAACATGAGGGGAGTGGTAAATTCAATACTAACATGTTGTGAGTGGTAGATGCGAAGCCAGCCTGATTTGGTGGTAAATTCAGTGCCAACATAAGATCAGTGGTAAATTCAGTGCCAACATAAGATCAGTGGTAAATTCAGTTCCAACATAAGATCAGAGGTAAATTCAGTGCCAACATAAGATCAGTGGTAAATTCAGTGCCAACATAAGATCAGTGGTAAATTCAGTGCCAACATAAGATCAGTGGTAAATTCAGTTCCAACATAAGATCAGAGGTAAATTCAGTGCCAACATAAGATCAGTGGTAAATTCAGTGCCAACTTAAAATCAGGGGTAATTTCAATGCCAACTTAAAATCAGTGGTAAATTCAGTGTCAACATAAGATCAGTGGTAAATCCAGTGCCAACATAAGATCAGTGGTAAATTAAATGCCAAGATCAGTGATAAATTCAATGCCAACATGATGTGATGGTAGATAGATGCCAATATGATATTAAACTACGACACGAAACAAATACAATGCGATGTGAAATCTTGCCTTGGTATACGGTTGTTAAATAATATGTGCGTATGTTTCACTAGGAAAAGAAAGCGTTGAGATTCAAGATTATTATCTCATCAGAGAAATTACATCCCCAGAGCACAGATGTCGATGTGTCCGCAGACATAGACTAGCCTAAAGACATAAACGTATCCACAGACGTCAGTTTATACGTGTCCACAGACGTAAATTTATACGTGTCCTATTCGTGTCGACAGACGTCAGTTTATACGTGTCCACAGACGTAAATTTATACGTGTCCTATACGTGTCGACAGACGTCAGTTTATACGTGTCGACAGACGTCAATTTATACGTGTCCACAGACGTCAGTTTATATGTGTTCACAGACGTAAATTTATACGT
>JABMCL010001881.1:307500-362500 GCA_018857735.1 Alviniconcha marisindica
CATGTATAGGTGTGTTGCCATGTACAGGTGTGTTGTCATGTGCAGGAATGTTGCCATGTATAGGTGTGTTGCCATGTACAGGTGTGTTGCTATGTGCAGGTATGTTGCCATGTATAGGTGTGTTGCCATGTACAGGTGTGTTGCTATGTGCAGGTATGTTGCCATGTATAGGTGTATTGCCATGTACAGGTGTGTTGTCATGAGCAGGTATGTTGCCATGTATAGGTGTGTTGCCATGTACAGGTGTGTTGTTATGTGCAGGTATGTTGCCATGTATAGGTGTGTTGCCTTGTACAGGTGTGTTGCTATGTGCAGGTATGTTGCCATGTATAGGTGTGTTGCCATGTACAGGTGTGTTGCTATGTGCAGGTATGTTGCCATGTATAGGTGTATTGCCATGTACAGGTGTGTTGTATGTGCAGGTATGTTGCCATGTATAGGTGTGTTGCCATGTACAGGTGTGTTGCTATGTGCAGGTATGTTGCCATGTATAGGTGTGTTGCCTGTACAGGTGTGTTGCTATGTGCAGGTATGTTGCCATGTATAGGTGTATTGCCATGTACATGGTTCAAAAGCAGGGAATCTGCATGTAAAGGTGTGTCCATGTACAGGTGTGTCAAGACAGCGGTTCCATGACAGGGGTAAAAGACAGTCTGAATCCACGACACTCGGTAAAAAGCACGGACAAAACCACTGACACTCCGGTCAAAAGACAGCGGACAAATCCATTGACACTGGGGTCAAAAGACAGCGGACAAATCCACTGACACTCCGGTCAAAAGACAGCGGACAAATCCACTGACACTGCGCGGTCAAAAGACAGCGGGCAAATCCACTCCTGGGTCAAAAGACAGCGGGCAAATCCACTGACACTGGGGTCAAAAGACAACGGACAAATCCACTGACACTCCGGTCAAAAGACAGCGGACAAAACCACTGTCACTCCTGTCAAAAGACAGCGGGCAAATCCACTGATACTGGGGTCAAAAGACAACGGACAAATTCACTGACACTCCGGTCAAAAGACAGCGGACAAATCCACTGACACTCCGGTCAAAAGACAGCGGACAAATCCACTGACACTCCGGTCAAAAGACAGCGGGCAAATCCACTGACACTCCGGTCAAAAGACAGCGGACAAATCCACTGACACTGGGGTCAAAAGACAGCGACCAAACCCAGTGACAAGCAGTCCGCGTGAGTGAGGCGTTGTCAGCAGATCCCGAAGTTTGCGGGATGACAGTGACGAGGAGAAGAACACTTAGCAGCGTTCAGCCTTTTAAAAGTGACATAGTAACCTGTGTAGCTAAGATCAACTGTAAAGGCAAGGGGGGGGAGGGGGGGGGGGGGGGTGGCGGTGATAGAAACCTCTGCATGGCACATATTTGCGGTTCTGCGCGCACCTCCCCTAAACACACACACACACACACACACACACACACACACCACACACACACACACACACACACTCGTACTAAAATACCAATAACGACGTTTTCTCTCACTTTCTTGAAGCCCCGCCCCCTTTCTGGTAATCAGCAGTATTTTACTTACTTTAGCAAGACAGGTTGTTGGTTCTGAAACTACAATCCCTGCAAAAAGGTTTGCTGGTTTCTCTCTCTCTCTCTCTCTCTCTCTCTCTCTCTCTCTCTCTCTCTCTCTCTCTCTCTCTCTCTCTCTCTTTCTCTCTCTCTCTCACATCAAACGCAGCAGGAACTCTAAATGCTGAATAATCACAAAACATTGGCAGTTAGGTACGGGGATCTCTCTCTCTCTCTCTCTCTCTCTCTCTCTCCCCCCCCCACACACACACACACACTCCTCCCTCTAGTTGCAGTTCATAATGCAGCTACAGTACAGGCACTATAAGTAATCCAGCTGTATAACTACACCTTCGTTTGAAACATGCAATAGCTGGCTCTCTCACTCCGCTTTGCCTAGTTTTCGGACTGCCGAGAAACCGAGGCTGTACCAAACAACATTTCGCATTGCGTAGTAGCTCCCGACACGATTTCGTTCTGTGCTGTAATACACTTAGGCTATGTTTGGCCAGTCTTACAATACCGTTTTCATTTCTGGGTCACCAAAACCAGAGTGTTTGCTGTTTTGCCCCATTTTACATACAGGTCTTTTACTTTTTTATTTTTACATTTGTCTGTGTGCAGTAACACAGGAAGTGTGCGTCTGTTTCACTGCACTGGGAAGTGTCTGTTTCACTGCCCTGTGAAGTGTCTGTTTAATTCACTGCACTGGGAAGTGTCTGTTTGACTGCACTGGGAAGTGTCCGTTTCACTGACCTGTGAAGTGTCTGTTTGATTCAGATGGGAAGTGTCTGTTTCACTGCACTGGGAAGTGGCTGTCTCACTACACTGGGAAGTGTCTGTTTCACTGCACTGGGAAGTGTCTGTTTCACTGCACTGGGAAGTGTCTGTCTCACTACACTGGGAAGTGTCTGTTTCACTGCACTGGGAAGTGTCTGTTTCACTGCACTGGGAAGTGTTTGTTTCACTGCACTGGGAAGAGATATGGCCGTCACTCGCAGCGAGAAGTAAAGAGCGGTAGAAGAAAAAGGGGAAAAAAAGATTTTATTTTTAAATGGCAAAGCGACAGTCATATCTGCTCTTGCAAAGCAAGTTATACCTGAACTTGCACAGGGACACGTCATATCTGTCCTTGCAAAGCGTCATACTTGAACTTGCACAGGGACAAATCATATCTGCTCTTGCAAAGCAAGTCATACCTGAACTTGCGATGGGACTCGTTGCATCTGTCCTTGCAAATCGACAAGTCGGATCTGTCCTTGCAGATAGACAAGTCACATCCGTGCTTGCAAAGCGTCAAGTCATATTTGCCCTGGCAGAGCGACAAGACACATGCGTCTTGGCAAAGGGACATAAAGGGACATAAAGGGACATATCATATCTGTCCTTGCTATGGAGCTGGACATGCAGCCACACAGCCACATTTGTCATCGCAAAGGGACACATCATGTCTGTGTCTTTTCTTGAGTGTGTCTCTGTGTGTGTGTGTGAGAGTGTGTGTGTGCGGGGGGGGGGGGGGGGGGGGGGGGTGGAGGGGGGGGGGGGACGTGTGCGATGTGTGTATTATTTTTATGTTATAATATTGCATTATTTGATGTGCTTAGCATGTATATGGATTTGCGCCATGCCAGTACCATTTTGATTGATTGATTGATTGAGCAGTCGGCCTACATCTATTCTGTTCTTCCGTCGGGCAGCATAAGAAGGGATGGGCGACTTGCGTATGCAGCCTTTTGTCTGCAGTTCTCGTGCACTGCCCCCTTCCTGTCAGCTTATCGCGTGCAGTCTTCGTGGAGGGGACTTGGGCCTGCTGTGCTTACTGTCAAATCCCGCTTCAGTTGCTTGTGGAATCAATTGCACCTGACTTTATTCCTACCTTCTGAATTTCAGTTTACCCGTACCTTCTGAATGCACCTTATTTCACTTTACCCGTACCTTCAGAATGCACCTTATTTCACTTTACCCGTACCTTTTGAATGCACGTTATTTCAGTTTACCCGCACCTTTTGAATGCACGTTATTTCAGTTTACCCGTACCTTCTGAATGCACGTTATTTCAGTTTACCCGTACCTTTTGAATGCACGTTATTTCAGTTTACCTGCACCTTTTGAATGCACCTTATTTCAGTTTACCCGTACCTTTTGAATGCACCTTATTTCAGTTTACCCGTACCTTTTGAATGCACCTTATTTCAGTTTACCCGTACCTTTTGAATGCACCTTATTTCAGTTTACCTGTACCTTTTGAATGCACCTTATTTCACTTTAGCCTAGGGAGGCTAACGTAGAGTAGAGGGTTCGTAACAAGACCCGGAATTGTATGCGGCATAATCTTCTGCTTGTGTTTACTCAGTGTGTGTGTGTGTGTGTGTGTGTGTGTGTGTGTGTGTGTGTGTGTGTGTGTGTGTGTGGTGTGTGTGGTGTGTGTGTGTGTGTGTGTGTGTGTGTGTGTGTGTGTGTGTATCAGTGTGCCCGTGTGTGTCTGCGTTCCTACGTGTGTACGTGAGTGCGTGTTTTGCTTGAAACTACACCCAGCGGTTTCTGCTTACTCTTCAGTTACCACCTGACGGGGCTCAGTGCGGGTTGCAGTGTGCTAGTACCGAGGTAGGGGTTGCAGTGTGCTAGTACCGAGGTAGGGGTTGCAGTGTGCTAGTACCGAGATAGGGGTTGCAGTGTGCTAGTACCGAGGTAGGGGTTGCAGTGTGCTAGTACCGAGGTAGGGGTTGCAGTGTGCTAGTACCGAGGTAGGGGTTGCAGTGTGCTAGTACCGAGGTAGGGGTTGCAGTGTGCTAGTACCGAGGTAGGGGTTGCAGTGTGCGGGTACCGGCGTAGAGGCTGCAGTGAACAGGTACAGGGGTAGAGATGGCAGTGAACAGATACAGGGGTAGAGATGGCAGTGAACAGATACAGGGGTAGAGATGGCAGTGAACAGATACAGGGGTAGAGATGACAGTGAACAGATACCGGGGTAGAGATGGCAGTGAACAGATACCGGGGTAGAGATGGCAGTGAACAGATACAGGGGTAGAGATGGCAGTGAACAGATACCGGGGTGGAGATGGCAGTGAACAGATACAGGGGTAGAGATGGCAGTGAACAGGTACCGGGGTAGAGATGGCAGTGAACAGATACAGGGGTAGAGATGGCAGTGAACAGATACAGGGGTAGAGATGGCAGTGAACAGATACAGGGGTAGAGATGGCAGTGAACAGGTACAGGGGTAGAGATGGCAGTGAACAGATACAGGGGTAGAGATGGCAGTGAACAGGTACAGGGGTAGAGATGGCAGTGAACAGATACAGGGGTAGAGATGGCAGTGAACAGGTACCGGGGTAGAGATGGCAGTGAACAGATACAGGGGTAGAGATGGCAGTGAACAGGTACCGGGGTAGAGATGGCAGTGAACAGATACAGGGGTAGAGATGGCAGTGAACAGATACCGGGGTAGAGATGGCAGTGAACAGGTACCGGGGTAGAGATGGCAGTGAACAGGTCCTGGGGTAGAGATGGCAGTGAACATGTACCGGGGTAGAGATGGCAGTGAACAGACACAGGGGTAGAGATGGCAGTGAACAGGTACCGGGGTAGAGATGGCAGTGAACAGATACAGGGGTAGAGATGGCAGTGAACAGGTCCTGGGGTAGGGGTGGCTGTGTGCAGGTACCGGGGTAGAGATGGCAGTGAACAGGTCCTGGGGTAGAGGCGGCAGTGAACAGGTCCTGGGGTAGAGATGGCAGTGAACAGGTCCTGGGGTAGAGATGGCAATGAACAGATACAGGGGTAGAGATGGCAGTGAACAGGTACGGGGTAGAGATGGCAGTGAACAGATACAGGGGTAGAGATGGCAGTGAACAGATACAGGGGTAGAGATGGCAGTGAACAGATACAGGGGTAGAGATGGCAGTGAACAGGTACAGGGGTAGAGATGGCAGTGAACAGATACAGGGGTAGAGATGGCAGTGAACAGGTACAGGGGTATAGATGGCAGTGAACAGATACAGGGGTAGAGATGGCAGTGAACAGGTACCGGGGTAGAGATGGCAGTGAACAGATACAGGGGTAGAGATGGCAGTGAACAGGTACCGGGGTAGAGATGGCAGTGAACAGATACAGGGGTAGGGGATGGCAGTGAACAGATACCGGGGTAGAGATGGCAGTGAACAGGTACCGGGGTAGAGATGGCAGTGAACAGGTCCTGGGGTAGAGATGGCAGTGAACAGACACAGGGGTAGAGATGGCAGTGAACAGGTACCGGGGTAGAGATGGCAGTGAACAGGTACCGGGGTAGAGATGGCAGTGAACAGATACCGGGGTAGAGATGGCAGTGAACAGGTACCGGGGTAGAGATGGCAGTGAACAGGTCCTGGGGTAGAGATGGCAGTGAACAGGTCCTGGGGTAGAGATGGCAGTGAACAGGTCCTGGGGTAGAGATGGCAGTGAACAGGTCCTGGGGTAGAGATGGCAGTGAACAGGTCCGGGGTAGAGATGGCATGAACAGGTACCAGGGGTAGAGATGGCAGTGAACAGGTACCGGGGTAGAGATGGCAGTGAACAGATACAGGGGTAGAGATGGCAGTGAACAGATACAGGGGTAGAGATGGCAGTGAACAGATACAGGGGTAGAGATGGCAGTGAACAGGTACAGGGGTAGAGATGGCAGTGAACAGATACAGGGGTAGAGATGGCAGTGAACAGGTACAGGGGTAGAGATGGCAGTGAACAGATACAGGGGTAGAGATGGCAGTGAACAGGTACCGGGGTAGAGATGGCAGTGAACAGATACAGGGGTAGAGATGGCAGTGAACAGGTACCGGGGTAGAGATGGCAGTGAACAGATACAGGGGTAGGGGATGGCAGTGAACAGATACCGGGGTAGAGATGGCAGTGAACAGGTACCGGGGTAGAGATGGCAGTGAACAGGTACCGGGGTAGAGATGGCAGTGAACAGATACCGGGGTAGAGATGGCAGTGAACAGATACCGGGGTAGAGATGGCAGTGAACAGGTACCGGGGTAGAGATGGCAGTGAACAGATACAGGGGTAGAGATGGCAGTGAACAGATACCGGGGTAGAGATGGCAGTGAACAGGTACCGGGGTAGAGATGGCAGTGAACAGATACAGGGGTAGAGATGGCAGTGAACAGGTCCTGGGGTAGGGGTGGCTGTGTGCAGGTACCGGGGTAGAGATGGCAGTGAACAGGTCCTGGGGTAGAGGCGGCAGTGAACAGGTCCTGGGGTAGAGATGGCAGTGAACAGGTCCTGGGGTAGAGATGGCAATGAACAGGTCCAGGGGTAGAGATGGCAGTGAACAGGTACCGGGGTAGAGATGGCAGTGAACAGATACAGGGGTAGAGATGGCAGTGAACAGATACAGGGGTAGAGATGGCAGTGAACAGATACAGGGGTAGAGATGGCAGTGAACAGGTACAGGGGTAGAGATGGCAGTGAACAGATACAGGGGTAGAGATGGCAGTGAACAGGTACAGGGGTATAGATGGCAGTGAACAGATACAGGGGTAGAGATGGCAGTGAACAGGTACCGGGGTAGAGATGGCAGTGAACAGATACAGGGGTAGAGATGGCAGTGAACAGGTACCGGGGTAGAGATGGCAGTGAACAGATACAGGGGTGGAGATGGCAGTGAACAGATACCGGGGTAGAGATGGCAGTGAACAGGTACCGGGGTAGAGATGGCAGTGAACAGGTCCTGGGGTAGAGATGGCAGTGAACAGACACAGGGGTAGAGATGGCAGTGACAGACCAGGGGTAGAGATGGCAGTGAACAGGTACCGGGGTAGAGATGGCAGTGAACAGATACAGGGGTAGAGATGGCAGTGAACAGGTACCGGGGTAGGGTGGCTGTGTGCAGGTACCGGGGTAGAGATGGCAGTGAACAGGTCCTGGGGTAGAGGCGGCAGTGAACAGGTCCTGGGGTAGAGATGGCAGTGAACAGGTCCTGGGGTAGAGATGGCAGTGAACAGGTCCTGGGGTAGAGATGGCATGAACAGGTCCAGGGGTAGAGATGGCAGTGAACAGGTACCGGGGTAGAGATGGCAGTGAACAGATACAGGGGTAGAGATGGCAGTGAACAGATACAGGGGTAGAGATGGCAGTGAACAGATACAGGGGTAGAGATGGCAGTGAACAGGTACAGGGGTAGAGATGGCAGTGAACAGATACAGGGGTAGAGATGGCAGTGAACAGGTACAGGGGTAGAGATGGCAGTGAACAGATACAGGGGTAGAGATGGCAGTGAACAGGTACCGGGGTAGAGATGGCAGTGAACAGATACAGGGGTAGAGATGGCAGTGAACAGGTACCGGGGTAGAGATGGCAGTGAACAGATACAGGGGTGGAGATGGCAGTGAACAGATACCGGGGTAGAGATGGCAGTGAACAGGTACCGGGGTAGAGATGGCAGTGAACAGGTCCTGGGGTAGAGATGGCAGTGAACAGGTACCGGGGTAGAGATGGCAGTGAACAGACACAGGGGTAGAGATGGCAGTGAACAGGTACCGGGGTAGAGATGGCAGTGAACAGATACAGGGGTAGAGATGGCAGTGAACAGGTACCGGGGTAGGGGTGGCTGTGTGCAGGTACCGGGGTAGAGATGGCAGTGAACAGGTCCTGGGGTAGAGGCGGCAGTGAACAGGTCCTCGGGTAGAGATGGCAGTGAACAGGTCCTGGGGTAGAGATGGCAGTGAACAGGTCCAGGGGTAGAGATGGCAGTGAACAGGTCCTGGGGTAGAGATGGCAGTGAACAGGTCCTGGGGTAGAGGCGGCAGTGAACAAGTACGGGGTGCTGGTGGCTGTGTGCAGATCAGACCCTGATCCCAGCCACAATCAGTGCCTTTTTGGCCCCACTTCAAACCCAGAGATACAGTCCAGCGATTACTGTGTGGCGCGGCCACAGCCTTCAGAATTCTATCGACCTCGTCCGTTAGACAGCTGGCTCCTGCTGCTGCTGGCGTTGTCAGTTCGGTGGAGACGTCCATTAGACTTCTGGTGGGGTTGTCAGTTCGGTGGAGACGTCCGTTAGACCGCTGGTGGGGTTGTCAGTTCGGTGGAGACGTCCGTTAGACTGCTGGTGGGGGTTGTCAGTTCGGTGGAGACGTCCGTTAGACTGCTGGTGGGGTTGTCAGTTCGGTGGAGACGTCCGTTAGACTGCTGGTGGGGTTGTCAGTTCGGTGGAGACGTCTGTTTGAGTGCTGGTTTTCAGTCGGTTACATATAAATATAGTTGTGTTGTAATGTCATAATGTTGTTGTTTGTTCATTCGTTGAGGGGGGGAGGGGCTGAGGCTGTGTGTAGGGGGGTGGGGGGTGGACAGGGTCGAGTGGAGAAGGCTGGGTTAGTAATATTCTCTCAGTGGTTCATTTTCTATGCGTGACGAACTCATTTACTGCTTCTAGGTTCGATTCCCGGTCTTCGGGGTCATGGCAACCTTCAGAGTCTGAACGGTTTAATTGCCTGCCCCTTTCACACTTTACACGTCACCCTGGCCACTGCGACGTCTTCCTCTTGTTGCACTTCTTCTTCTTCGTTGGAACTGTTTTGTTCGTGTTATTTGTTATATATATATTTTTTAAATAACTTTTTAAAGTCAGTTTATGTTTCAAAATAACAAATGCACCATAAGGTACAGTCACTCACTCAAAGACAGCTACAAGGCATCGCGCGCGCGCGCGCGCACACACACACACACACACACACACACACACACACACACACACACACACACACGCACACTCACACAGCGATAAAAATGCAACAAAATCAAAATGTCAATTCAGACAAAGACCGAGACGTAGAGAGAGAGAGAGAGAGAGAGAGAGAGAGAGAGAGAGAGAGAGAGATTAAATTTGAGTTCTCAACGGTGAAAACTCAGCACAAACGCCGACTGACATATCTGCCGTTGCTACAGCACTACCACTAATCAAGACATTTATGGCGAAAATGTATGAAAAAATCAGAACATACACACACACACACACACACACACACACACACACACACACACACACACACACACACACATACAAACACACACACACAAACACACACGCACGCAAGCACTCACTCACGCACGCACGCACGCACGCACTGAAACACACACACACACACACACACACACACACACACACACACACACACACACACACACACACACACACACACACAACGTGTGAGTGTATATATAGTGCATTCTTCTTTTATTATACATTTTCATTATGAATTTATATAAGTACATAGCACATACACACGCATACG
This sequence comes from Alviniconcha marisindica, assembly GCA_018857735.1. Taxonomy (NCBI): domain Eukaryota; kingdom Metazoa; phylum Mollusca; class Gastropoda; family Provannidae; genus Alviniconcha; species Alviniconcha marisindica. The sequence continues at coordinate 317,312 of JABMCL010001881.1, forward strand.
CACGGAAAGAACAGAGGGGATTAAAGAGAGATAGAGGAGGGGGAGAGAGAGAGAGAGAGAGAGAGAGAGAGAGAGAGAGAGAGAGAGAGAGAGAGAGAGAGAGAGAGAGCAATCAAAGTGACGGCCTGTGCCCATCCTATGTTTATAACGTGCATCCACAGCCCCAGGGCACACAATTAACTCAGCACGGAATGTTTTTGGTGATGAGTTACCTCCTCCTGCCGGAAGTTGTTCGTGCCCTGGCGTGTAGCATATAAGCGTTTGGATGCAAACGAGACTAACCTTCGTCATTTCATTCACTGCAATTTTGTTATTTGTTACTGGTCCACTTCGTCTAAACTTCATTAGAATAGACAATTAACGACAAGTGAAAAGAAGAAGAAAAGAAACAGGTAAAACAAACGTCTTAAGTAGATAAGGTGCTCCTGTATGCACAGATTGTGACACGTTCTGCTTTGTCAACGTTTTCACAAACCACCACAGAACACTTCGCACGGACGAAAGCGAAGAGCGAGTTTTGTGGGACAGGTCTGCGTATATGACACTCTCGCTACCTCCTGACAGATGAAGATCGGAGAGTCGAGGACATAAAAAATGTCACCGGCCTTGGCAAGATCAATAACAAATTTCGTACCACGTAACCACAACACACTGCATAAACGTAGAAAATTGGCAAAACTTTTTAAGCTGCATGTTACCTTTGGTGATTCTGTACTCTTTTATTTTTTAGCAACATGCTTCGTTTGGTGGTTCTTTCAATACCTGTACAAAAAATTACTTTTTGGCAGCATGTTACGTTTGGTGGTTCTTTTAATTCTTGTGCAAAAATTAACTTTTTAGCGGCATACTATGCTTGGTGGTTCTTCAGTCATCGCGCTAGACTTCTTTCAAAACAATCTGACATCTATAAGGTGGCGAAAGTGGTTCACGGAAACCGGTCAGACAATCACTGTAAGCGGTCAAAACGGTCACTGTAAGCGGTCAGACAGTCACTGTAAGCGGTCAGACAGTCACTGTAAGCGGTCAGACAGTCACTGTAAGCGGTCAGATACATGGCCGTCCATACCACTACTAGAGCTCTACCAGCAAAGACACAGCTTCCTTCCCTGTTTAGAACGAACACACACACACACACACACACACACACACACAAATTCCTGCTGAGTCCCAGGTAACAACGGAGTCCTCAGCCAGTGACCAAGGCGTATTTGAAGGCTGCGTAGAGGCCTGTTAGGGAGGACATTTGCGCCTTGGTCACTGGCTCTGGACAACAGTGTTACCTGGGACTCGGCAGGAATTTGTCTCATAGGGAAAATCCCACTGTCTAAATGGTAGAGCTCTTTCACGTCAGCGTTGTGCAGTATGCAGGCGTGAGAATGCCTGGCAAACTGCACACTGACGACAGTGGCGTACTGGAGTTGACTAAACTCGTGGTGCACGCGATCCAGCGCGACGTGACGGGCTGGCAGGCATCACGACAGCGACAGCGTCCAGCGGAGCGTAGGGCCTGCCGCACGGTGGTCAGCTGGTTCCGGTGGTCAGCTGGTTCCGGTGGTCAATGCCACAAGTAGAGGGGCAGGGGAATACTTTACCATGACAGTCCCCGGTGTCTGAGGAAGCTGTTAGTTCAGGTTGGCAATGCCACACGTAGAAGGTGTAGGGGAATACTTTACCATGACAGTCCCCGGTGTCTGAGGAAGCTGTTAGTTCAGGTTGGCAATGCCACACGTAGAAGGTGTAGAGGAATACTTTACCATGACAGTCCCCGGTGTTAGTCAGCCGCGCTAGTGAATTTTCGTGCATCCAGATGTAAACTAAATAAGCTGAGAATTCCATGTCCCCTGACACGTGGCAGTAAGTTGACATTGTCATGTCCCATGACACGTGGCAGTAAGTTGACATTGCCATGCCCCATGACACGTGGCAGTAAGTTGACATTGTCATGTCCCATGACACGTGGTAGTAAGTTGACATTGTCGTGTCCCATGACACGTGGCAGTAAGTTGACATTGCCATGCCCCATGACACGTGGCAGTAAGTTGACATTGCCATGCCCCATGACACGTGGCAGTAAGCTGGCATTGCCATGCCCCATGACACGTGGCAGTAAGTTGACATTGCCATGCCCCATGACACGTGGCAGTAAGCTGACATTGCCATGCCCCATGGCACGTGGCAGTAAGCTGACATCGTCATGTCCCATGACACGTGGCAGTAAGTTGACTTTGCCATGCCCTCTGACACGTGGCAGTAAGTTGACTTTGCCTTGCCCCACGACACGTGGCAGTAAGCTGACATTGCCATGCCCCCTGACACATGGCAGTAAGTTGGCATTGCCATACCCCATGACACGTGGCAGTAAGTTGACAATGCTATGACACGTGGCAGTAAGCTGACATTGCCATGCCCCATGACACGTGGCAGTAAGTTGACATTGCCATGCCCCATGACACGTGGCAGTAAGCTAACATTGCCATTCCCCATGACACGTGGCTGCAGGCTGTTCTGATCGAGCACTGCTTGTATTTTCTCCTCTCTCAACAAGAACTCAATGCACTCGTGGAAATAAACAAAAAGAAAAGAAAAAGTGACAGATTTCTCAACAAAAACTCAATGCACTTAAGGAAATAAACAAAAAGAGAAGAAAAACTTAATAATCTATGCCGAAATTCACACGCTCACGTTCTGCTTTAATCCAAGAATGTAGAAAGGGTATTGGGGATATTGGTGACGTAGTTAGGGGGACAACGTAAGCATTCAAACCGACCTACGACTACATTAGCTAAAAAGATCAGGAAATTGCTTCTTATCTCCATAGATTCCTTGCAGATTTAGTGGATAGACTTAGCCTGTTCCACCGGCCCGTCAGAAAGAGGGCCAGTGAACCGTCTACTCTTTGGGTTAACGGAAGTCAGGTGTGAAAAATACATTAAAACGTGGTGGTTAATGCTTGCATTCGAGATTGTAGTTCGAAACTCTCGTTTTTAGCTTAATCATATGCAGCATTATTGTTAAAAGTTAAAAGCTAAAACGTTGACAAATCACCTACAACCTTTTTGTCGTGAGCATTAAAACTGACGTGTTGAATATCGCGATGCATTTGCACAGGTTGGAGGGAACACTGACATTGTCCTGATGGCCCACACAACAGGATGGCTGGCCCAGTGCTGGCCCACACAACAGGATGGCTGGCCCAGTGCTGGCCCTCACAACAGGATGGCTGGCCCAGTGCTGGCCCACGTTTCTTTTCGCGACATGCTCCAGCGATTTTTGTTTTCATTTAGCTTGTCGCATAAACGGCTGTCAACTCCGAAGCTAATGATTATGAGGTCAAAGCAAATCACAGTCATCAAATCACAAGTGAAAGCATGATTCAGTGGTGATGACGGGTCACTTGTGGATAATGAGAATTTAGTAAGGGTGGGCGAGTGGGTGGGGGGGGGGGGGGGGGGGGTAGGCATGAAGTTAAAAAGAGATCACTAAAATACTTCGCTAGATTTTGGTCAGTGGAATCCTCCATTTTTCCGACAGACAGCGTTAGCAGGAACGAATTGAAGGCTGCTGTTTTTGAATCAACCAAGAACAATGTCAGTGACCGGTCAGCCAATCACAGCCGTGAACAGATCGGCCAAATACTGGCTCTCTTTACAGGCTAGAGGTCAGATTAACAGGCTAGAATAGTCCTTGCTATAATGATGTGGGTGAGTCAGGCGGAGTGACTCACCACTTGTGCACCCGATCTGCCACTGTCTTTTGCGTCCTTTAAAAAAAAAGAGTTTAATCGAAGTCAAGGCGAACGTATAGATTATACGATAATAAATAAACAAGACGTTTGCCTAGTGTGCTATCGCCCTGATATAACCACACTGGTTGACTGGGCGTTAAACAACCATTTTCCTACTGCCTCGTGTGCTACAGACAAGGACACACACACACACACACACACACACACACACACACACACACACACACACACACACACACACACACACACACACACACACACACACACACACACACACACACACACACACACACACACACACACATATATATATATATGGGTAAAGTCGAATAAAACGATAAGAAAATAATGACACTAAATCAATCAATAAATAAATAAAATAGTACAGAAAAGAATGAAAAAATAAATAAAACAATACAGATAATAATCACTGCAAACAAATAATGCACAAATTAATTAAAGACAAATAAAACAATAAAACTAATATATATGGGTCCATGGCTACAATGTGGCGCGCTTAGCGGTCGTGGCGGTTCCTTCCTTCCCTTCCCTTCCATTCCTTCCTTCCTTCCTTCCTTCCTTCCTTCCTTCCCTTCCTTCCTTCCTTCCTTCCCTTCCAGTCATTCCTTCCTTCCCTTCCCTCCTTCCTTCCTTCCTTCCTTCCCTTCCCGTCCCCTTTCCCGTCATTCCCCTTCCCCTTTCCCCTTTCCCCTTCCTTCCCCTTCCCCTTCCTTCCTTCCTTCCTTCCTTCCCTTCCTTCCTTCCTTCCTCCCTTCTTTCCTTTCTTCCTTCCTTCCATTCCTTCCTTCCCTTCCCTTCCCTTCCTTCCTTCCTTCCATTCCTTCCTTCCATTCCTTCCTTCCTTCCTTCCCTTCCTTCTTTCCTTCCTTCCTTCCCTTCCATTCCTTCCTTCCTTCATGCCTTCTTCCATTCCTTCGTTCTTCCCGCCTTTGTCTTCCATTCCTTCGTTCCTTCCCACCCTTCTTCCATTCCTTCATTCCTTCATGTCTTTATCCGTCCGTTTTTCTGCCCTCATTGCTCTGTTTCTTTACTGTCATCATTAGTTTTATTGTTTTATTTGTCTTTAATTAATTTGTGCATTATTTGTTTGCAGTGATTATTATCTGTATTGTTTTATTTATTTTTCATTCTTTTCTGTACTATTTTATTTATTTATTTATTGATTTAGTGTCATTATTTTCTTATCGTTTTATTCGACTTTACTTACATTTGTTGTTGTTTTTGTTTGGTGGGCGGGGGGGGGGGGGGGGGGGTATCATTTTATTCATTTATTTGCCCTCATTATTATCTGTGTGGTTTTATTTTTGCCTGTACTTTTTTTTTTTCTGTATCATTTTGTTTATTTATTTACTCTATGGTTTTATTTAGTTTTCGTGCTTATTCTCGCTTTTGGGGGAATCTCAAGTGTGTGTGTGTGCGTGTGTGCGTGTGTGTGTGTGTGTGTGTGCTGTGTGTGTGTGTGTGTGTGTGTGTGTGTGTGTGTGTGTGTGTGACCAATTGATGTAATGTTGCTTGGAATAGTGCCTCCATCAAAGATTAACAGGCCGCAGTGGCGTTGTGGTTAGCGTTCAAGTATACGGATCAACAGAGAGAGGCGGGAGAGAGAGAAGGATATGGAAGGAGAGAGAGAGGGGGGTGGGGAGAGAGGGGGGGGGGAGAGGGAGAGACAGAGGGAGGAGAGGGAGAGACAGAGGGAGGGAGAGAGCATATTTTAAGCGTAAAAGTCTGGTATTGCACGTGAGTGAAAGGAAAAGGTGGTGGGGATGAGGACAGCTGCGAAGAGAAGCCCTTTCTTATGGCATGTTAAGCTTGGAGATATGGACTTTTGGGTCGTCAGTACCTCCCATTTCCTTCTCTTATGGCATGTTAAGCTTGGAGATATGGACTTTTGGGTCGTCAGTACCTCCCATTTCCCTCTCTTATGGCATGTTAAGCTTGGAGATATGGACTTTTGGGTCGTCAGTACCTCCCATTTCCTTCTCTTATGGCATGTTAAGCTTGGAGATATGGACTTTTGGGTCGTCAGTACCTCTCATTTCCTTCTCTTATGGCATGTTAAGCTTGGAGATATGGACTTTTGGGTCGTCAGTACCTCCCATTTCCTTCTCTTATGGCATGTTAAGCTTGGAGATACGGACTTTTGGGTCGTCAGTACCTCCCATTTTTTTGGCATGTTAAGCTTGGAGATATGACTTTTGGGTCGTCAGTACCTCCCTTTTCCTTCTCTTATGGCATGTTAAGCTTGGAGATAGGACTTTTGGGTCGTCAGTACCTCCCTTTTCCTTCTCTTATGGCATGTTAAGCTTGGAGATATGGACTTTTGGGTCGTCAGTACCTCCCATTTCCTTCTCTTATGGCATGTTAAGCTTGGAGATATGGACTTTTGGGTCGTCAGTACCTCCCTTTTCCTTCTCTTATGGCATGTTAAGCTTGGAGATATGACTTTTGGGTCGTCAGTACCTCCCTTTTCCTTCTCTTATGGCATGTTAAGCTTGGAGATATGGACTTTTGGGTCGTCAGTACCTCCCTTTTCCTTCTCTTATGGCATGTTAAGCTTGGAGATATGGACTTTTGGGTCGTCAGTACCTCCCATTTCCCTCTCTTATGGCATGTTAAGCTTGGAGATATGACTTTTGGGTCGTCAGTACCTCCCATTTCCCTCTCTCACATCGCTGTAAGCCCCACTGTATCGCATTCACTGAGTCTGATCAGGCATCGATCCGCATGAGGCGACGTTATCTTGGTCACAGGGTACTGAGATACATAGGTTTGATCAGAGAGTGACCTCACTGGCTCAGGGGTCAGTGACGTTTTCAGGTGTTGCATGCATGTCGGACAGTTTTCCCAGGCCCGGAAATGCAGATACCTACGGTGTAGGTGTGGGAGCAGGTAGACAGACACAGTGTAGGTGTGGGAGCAGGTAGACAGACACGATATAGATGTGGAAGCAGGTAGACAGACAGTGTAGGTGTGGGAGCAGGTAGACAGACACGATATAGGTATGGGAGCAGGTAGACAGACACAGTGTAGGCGTGGGAGCAGGTAGACAGACACTATATAGATGTGGGAGCAGGTAGACAGACACAGTGTAGGTGTGGGAGCAGGTAGACAGACACGATATAGATGTGGGAGCAGGTAGACAGACACAGTGTAAGTGTGGGAGCAGGTAGAGAGACACGATATAGATGTGGGAGCAGGTAGACAGACACAGTGTAGGTGTGGGAGCAGGTAAACACAGTGTAGGTGTGGGAGCAGGTAGACAGACACGATATTGATGTGGGAGCAGGTAGACAGACACGATATAGGTGTGGGAGCAGGTAGACAGACACGATATAGGTGTGGGAGCAGGTAGACAGACACAGTGTAGGTGTGGGAGCAGGTAGACACAGTGTAGGTGTGGGAGCAGGTAGAAAGACATGATATCGGTGTGGGAGCAGGTAGACAGACACGATATAGGTGTGGGAGCAGGTAGACACAGTGTACGTGTGGGAGCAGGTAGACAGACACAGTGTAGGTGTGGGAGCAGGTAGATAGACACGATATAGGTGTGGGAGCAGGTAGACAGACACGATACGGGTGTGGGAGCAGGTAGACAGACACGATATAGATGTGGGAGCAGATGGGGTTCTTGGATGTTTGCGTCCTGTCAACGGCATGGGGTCAATTCAGGACGAGAACGGGTGGAGAATTCAGGATGAAAACAGGTAGAGAATGCAGGACGAGAACGGGTGGAGAATTCAGGATGAAAACAGGTAGAGAATGCAGGACGAGAACGGGTGGAGAATTCAGGATGAAAACAGGTAGAGAATGCAGGACGAGAACGGGTGGAGAATTCAGGATGAAAACAGGTAGAGAATGCAGGACGAGAACGGGTGGAGAATTCAGGATGAAAACAGGTAGAGAATGCAGGACGAGAACGGGTGGAGAATTCAGGATGAAAACAGGTAGAGAATGCAGGACGAGAACGGGTGGAGAATTCAGGATGAAAACAGGTAGAGAATGCAGGACGAGAACGGGTGGAGAATTCAGGATGAAAACAGGTAGAGAATGCAGGACGAGAACGGGTGGAGAATTCAGGATGAAAACAGGTAGAGAATGCAGGACGAGAACGGGTGGAGTAATAGAGAATGCAGGACGAGAACAGGTGGAGAATGTTGGACGAGAACAGGTAGAGAATGCAGGACTAGAACAGGTAGAGAATGCAGGACGAGAACAGGTAGAGAATTCAGGATGAGAACAGGTAGAGAATTCAGAATATTTCTTTGCATGTCAGCATACTACCAAGAAATCAGCTTTCCGTTTTTGTGCTTTCAGGTCGTTTCAGTTTCATTTTTTACCCCGCGTCAAATAAAAAGTTATACGTAATATGAGCAGCGAATCCGAAGTTCGCTGTTGATGTGACGAATGTGAAGGTCGCTGTTGATATGACGAATGTGAAGGTCGCTGTTGATTTGACGAATCCGAAGTTCACTTGCGATATTATCAGGAATCGTCTCATGCCCTGATGTAACTTTCGCCGCTGACTGGACAACAGATGTCAATATATATCCCACGTTTTCCTTATGCGATCTCTCTCTCTCTCTCTCCTCTCTCTCTCTCTCTCTCTCTCTCACACACACACATAAACACACACACATAAACACACACACACACACACACACACACACACACACACACACACACACACACACACACACACACACACACACACACACACACACACACACACACACACACACACACACACACACACAAGCCATATCTATTTCTAAAATTTTGACCGGATTTCCCTGCCCCCCTCTCCTCTCTGTCTGTCCTGTCTCTCTGTCTCTGTCTGTCTGTCTGTCTGTCTCTCTGTGTTTCTCTGTCTCTGTCTGTTTCTCTGTCTGTCTGTCTGTCTGTCTCTCTCTCTCAGCACACCGATACGACAAGTGTTTAATATTAACTTTCAACAAACATAGTGACCAGTTGATCACAGCGCTGTGTATGAATCGGAAAATAAATCTAAGCCAAGTTGACTGCTAGCGTTTTAAACCAAGATCAGCAACGGTCCTGAAGTTAAAAAGAACGCTGTGTTAATGAGACAATGCAACACATGCGTAAATTGTCATTGAAAAAAACTTTCTCAAGCAGCAGTTAAACAGAGAACATATCTGAAACAAGGATGACTGCTACCGTTCTAAAACAAGATCCAAACACTTAGAATGTTAAAAAGAACGCTAAATTTATATGATAATGCAAAATTAAATACGTATCTTGCGTACTGCATCTTAACAAAAGACAAGGTGAAAAAAACGAAAAAAGAGACTGTGCTATGGCCTATTTGAAATAGCGTGGTTTTGTGTGTGCGTGTGTGTGTGTGAGTGTGAGTGAGTGTGTGTGTGTGTGTGTGTGTGTGTGTGTGTGTGTGTGTGTGTGTGTGTGTGTGTGTGTGTGTGTGAGTGGAGTGGTGTGTGTGTGTGTGTGTGTGTGTGTGTGAGTGTGAGTGAGGTGTGTGTGTGTGTGTGAGTGTGGTGTGTGTGTGTGTGTGTGTGTGTGTGAGTGTGTGTGTGTGTGTGTGTGTGTGTGTGTGTGTGTGTGTGTGTGTGTGTGTGTGTGTGTGTGTGTGTGTGTGTGTGTGTGTGTGTGTGTTGATCCTGTGAATAAATGGGATTGTGTGGAATATTTGGCGTAGCACTAAAGGGAGCCTGTGTTCCAGCAGACAGTACCCAAGTTCAGGACGGGACACTAGTGTTTGTGCCAGACCCCTGCCCTGTCCATAGTTCCTTCAGGACGGGACACTAGTGTTTGTGCCAGACCCCTGCCCTGTCCATAGTTCCTTCAGGACGGGACACTAGTGTTTGTGCCAGACCCCTGCCCTGTCCATAGTTCCTTCAGGACGGGACACTAGTGTTTGTGCCAGACCCCTGCCCTGTCCATAGTTCCTTCAGGACGGGACACTAGTGTTTGTGCCAGACCCCTGCCCTGTCCATAGTTCCTTCAGACCAACAGCTGGGGTTCTCAGCCAGAGGATGAAAAGGGACTTCCACAGACAGGTCAGGGGCAGGGACACTTCCACAGACAGGTCAGGGGCAGGGACACTTCCACAGACAGGTCAGGGGCAGGGACACTTCCACAGACAGGTCAGGGGCAGGGACACTTCCACAGACAGGTCAGGGGCAGGGACACTTCCACAGACAGGTCAGGGGCAGGGACACTTCCACAGACAGGTCAGGGGCAGGGACACTTCCACAGACAGGTCAGGGGCAGGGACACTTCCACAGACAGGTCAGGGGCAGGGACACTTCCACAGACAGGTCAGGGGCAGGGACACTTCCACAGACAGGTCAGGGGCAGGGACACTTCCACAGACAGGTCAGGGGCAGGGACACTTCCACAGACAGGTCAGGGGCAGGGACACTTCCACAGACAGGTCAGGGGCAGGGACACTTCCACAGACAGGTCAGGGGCAGGGACACTTCCACAGACAGGTCAGGGGCAGGGACACTTCCACAGACAGGTCAGGGGCAGGGACACTTCCACAAACAGAGGAGTCTTGGCGAACGGGGACACTTGCACAGACTTGGCGAACAGGGACACTTCCACAGACATATCGATAGTGACAGGAACAGACATATCGATAGTGACAGGAACAGACATATCGACAGTGACAGGAACAGACATTTGTATGTGCAGGAACCCGGCCTTCTCTGTAATCCGCGTCTTATCTGTGTCTAGTAGTATAGTCTTCCTTCTGTGTCTGGTAAAATATGTGTGTGTGTGTGTGTGTGTGTGTGTGTGTGTGTGTGTGTGTGTGTGTGTGTGTGTGTGTGTGTGTGTGTGAGTGTGGTAACTTATTTTCTGTGTCTGGTGACATGTGTTCTGAGTCAGGTAACCTGTTTTCCGTGACTGCAAACGTGTCTGCTGTGACTGGTGATGTGATATTGTGTCTAAAGTTTTGGTGTGTCTGATAACGTCTCCAATGTTAACTATGTGTCTGGTAACCTGTCTTCTGTGTTTGGTAACGTGTTGTTTGTGTCTGGTAGCATGCCATCTGTGTCTGGTAGCGTGTCGTGTCTTAACTCTGAGTCTGGTAGCGTGTCATGTCTTAACTCTGTGTCTGGTAGCGTGTCATGTCTTAAATCTGTGTCTGGTAGCGTGTCATGTCTTAACTCTGTGTCTGGTAACGTGTCATGTTTTAACTCTGTGTCAGGTAAGGTGTCGTGTCTTAACTCTGTGTCTGGTAACGTGTAGTCTTAACTCTGTGTCTGGTAACGTGTAGTCTTAACTCTGTGTCTGGTAACGTGTTGTGTCTTAACTCTGTGTCTGGTAACGTGTCAGGTCTTAACTTTGTGTCGTGTAACGTGTCGTGTCTTAACTCTGTGTCTGGTAAGGTGTCGTGTCTTAACTTTGTGTCTGGCAACGTGTAGTCTTAACTCTGTGTCTGGTAACGTGTTGTGTCTTAACTCTGTGTCTGGTAACGTGTCAGGTCTTAACTTTGTGTCGTGTAACGTTTCGTGTCTTAACTCTGTGTCTGGTAACGTGTCGTGTCTTAACTCTGTGTCTGGTAACGTGTTGTGTCTTAACTCTGTGTAAGGTAGCGTGCCGTGTCTTAACTCTGTGTCTGGTAACGTGTTGTGTCTTAAATCTGTGTCTGGTAACGTGTCAGGTCTTAACTTTGTGTCGTGTAACGTGTCGTGTCTTAACTCTATGTCTGGTAACGTTCCTCTGTGTCTGGTAACGCGTCGTTTCTTAACTCTGTGTCTGGTAACGCGTCGTTTCTTAACTCTATGTCTGGTAACGTTCCTCTGTGTCTCGTAACGTGTCGTGTCATAACTCTGTGTCTGGTAACACGTCCTCTGTGTCAGGTAACGCGTCGTTTCTCAACTCCGTGTCTGGTAACTCCTTTTGTGTATACCTGGTCCCAGTGCCGGGTGTCTTACTGCTAAGTCGTTGGATGATCAGGTTCAGGACTGCCTGGAAGTACGCCAGCTCCTGGATCAAAACACACGAGAGGTTAAGGTTCACCATGTAGTTATTAAGTCGAGACACAGACTGTGGGACTGTTGACGTTGTAGGACTCGTCGGACTTGTCCGTGTTCAGAGTATTGGGTGTCACTGTACTGCCTGTCTGGCTCTTGGCTTGTTTCAACTGCTCTTTCACAATATATTGCCTGTCGGATTATTGGGTCAGGTTGTGTTGCGTCGGATTATTGGGTCATGTTGTGTTGCCTATCGGATTATTGGGTCAGGTTGTGTTGCCTGTCGGATTATTGGGTCAGGGCGTATTGCCTGCTGGATTATTGGGTCATGTTGTGTTGCCTGTCGGTCTGTTGTCACGGCGAATTGCCTGTCGGACTATTGGGTCACGGCGAATTGCCTGTCCGACTGTTGGGGCACGGTGTGTGTTGCCTGTCCGACTGTTGGGGCACGGTGTGTATTGCCTGTCCGACTGTTGGGGCACGGTGTGTGTTGCCTGTCCGACTGTTGGGGCACAGTGTGTGTTGCCTGTCCGACTGTTGGGGCACGGTGTGTGTTGCCTGTCCGACTGTTGGGGCACGGTGTGTGTTGCCTGTCCGACTGTTGGGGCACGGTGTGTGTTGCCTGTCCGACTGTTGGGGCACAGTGTGTGTTGCCTGTCCGACTGTTGGGTTCTTGGATTTGTTGTCGGACTTGTCAGTGTCCTGCCTGTCCGTGAGATGAGGTCCTGGGTGGGATGCTAGTAAGTATAATGAATAATGATCATCATCATCACAGCACTTAAGGTTAATGAATAATGATCATCATCATCACAGCACTTAAGGTTAATGAATAATGATCATCATCATCACAGCACTTAAGGTTAATGAATAATGATGATGATCATCATCATCACAGCTCTTAACGTTAATGAATAATGATCATCATCATCACAGCTCTTAACGTTAACGAATAATGATCATCATCATCACAGCTCTTAACGTTAATGAATAATGATGATGATGATCATCATCATCACGTTATTCCCCATAAGTCAAGCGTTCCTCTATATAACCCTTGCATAAAAATAGGTAGTATTTTACTCTTCTTCTTTTTTAAAGAGTGATAACCGGATGTATTCCCTTGCTTTCTATGGGTTTGAAATGGGCGTTTGAAGTGCCGCAGGGCTGGACGCCCTGGGCCGAGCGGTGGAGTCCAGCAAAAGGCACATGAGTATTTACAGACATGTACATGTATACACGGCATAATTATTCCCGAAGCCACCAAGCGGCACTCCCTGACCAAGGCCGACGTAACGGCTGTCCACGCCGAAGAGTGCTGAGCGCAGGATCAAAGTGCCGCGGGAGGCCGTGCTGGCTTTGATGTGTGCCGCTTGACGTGTGCTGTGGCACTTGTGACAGATCCGAGACGAGTGCGAGACGAGAAGCCATGTCGGCGATCAATGATGCATGACGAGGCTGCGTGTTGTCTCATCATTGAAGCGTGCATGCAGAGACAGGGGCTGTGGGCCGTCATCACCGTCATTTGAGGACGGGGGCGGTGGGGGCGGTGGGCCATCATCACAGCGAGGCAAGGGGCTGTGGGCCATCATCACAGCCAGGCAAGGGGCTGTGGGCCATCATCACAGCCAGGCAAGGGGCTGTGGGCCATCATCACAGCCAGGCAAGGGGCTGTGGGCCGTCATCACAGCGAGGCATGGGGCTGTGGGCCATCATCACAGCCAGGCAAGGGGCTGTGGGCCATCATCACAGCCAGGCAAGGGGCTGTGGGCCGTCATCACAGCAAGGCAAGGGGCGGAAGGCCGTCCGCGTTTGACACGAAGACGGATGACTGTACGATTGAGTGCGTGGGACTATATGGATGAGTATTGAGTGTACGACTGAGTGCGTGGGACTACATGGATGAGTATTGAGTGTACGACTGAGTGCGTGGGACTATATGGATGAGTATTGAGTGTACGACTGAGTGCGTGGGACTATATGGATGAGTATTGAGTGTACGACTGAGTGCGTGGGACTATATGGATGAGTATTGAGTGTACGATTGAGTGCGTGGGACTATATGGATGAGTATTGAGTGTACGACTGAGTGCGTGGGACTATGGACGAGTATTGAGTGTACGACTGAGTGCGTGGGACTATGGACGAGTATTGAGTGTACGACTGAGTGTGTGGGACTGTATGGATGAGTACTGAGTGTACGATTGGGTGCGTGGGACTATGGACGAGTATTGAGTGTACGACTGAGTGCGTGGGACTATGGACGAGTATTGAGTGTACGACTGAGTGCGTGGGACTATGGACGAGTATTGAGTGTACGACTGAGTGTGTGGGACTGTATGGATGAGTATTGGGTGTACGATTGAGTGCGTGGGACTGTATGGATGAGTACTGAGTGTACGATTGGGTGCGTGGGACTGTATGGATGAGTACTGAGTGTACGATTGGGTGCGTGGGACTGTATGGATGAGTACTGAGTGTACGATTGAGTGCGTGGGACTGTATGGATGAGTACTGAGTGTACGATTGAGTGCGTGGGACTGTGTGGATGAGTACTGAGTGTACAATTGAGTTCATTGGACTATGGATGAGTACTGAGTGTACGATTGAGTGCATGGAATTGTATGGATGAGTACTGAGTGTACGATTGAGTGCATGGAATTATATGGATGAGTACTGAGTGTACGATTGAGTGCATGGAATTGTATGGATGAGTATTGGGTGTACGATTGAGTGCGTGGGACTGTATGGATGAGTACTGAGTGTACGATTGGGTGCGTGGGACTGTATGGATGAGTACTGAGTGTACGATTGGGTGCGTGGGACTGTATGGATGAGTACTGAGTGTACGATTGAGTGCGTGGGACTGTATGGATGAGTACTGAGTGTACGATTGAGTGCATGGAATTGTATGGATGAGTACTGAGTGTACGATTGGGTGCATTGAATTGTATGGATGAGTACTGAGTCTTCGAGTGAGTGTGGAATATAGTGATGAGGACCGTTGTACAACTGAGTGTATGTAGCTATAAGAATGACGACTGAGTGTATATAGCTATAAGAATGACGACTGAGTGTATATAGCTATAAGAATTTCGATTGAGCTATAGGAATGAGGACTGAGTGTATGTGGCTATAGGAATGACGACTGAGTGTATGTAGCTATAGGAATGACGATTGAGTGTATGTAGCTATAGGAATCTGGACTGAGAATATGGGACTATATGAATGAGGTTTCAATGTATGTGACTATAGGAGTGTACGACTGAGAGTGTGTGTGACTATGGGAATGGGGACTGGTGTACGACGGAGAGTGTGTGTGACTATGGGAATGGGGACTGGTGTACGACGGAGAGTGTGTGAGACTATGGGAATGGGGACTGGTGTACGACGGAGTATGATTGTTGAGCTATAGGGAATGAGGGACTGAGTGTGACGATGTGTGACTATGGGAAGGGGCTGGTGACGACTGGAGAGTGTGATGTGACTATGGAATGGGGCGTTAGGGGGTGTATGTACTATAGGGGAAAACTGGGACGAGGGGAATATGGGACTTTAAAGGGAATGTGTGACTTGGGTGTACGACGGAGAGTGTGTGACTATGGGAATGGGGACTGGTGTACGACGGAGAGTGTGTGTGACTATGGGAATGGGGACTGGTGTACGACAGAGTGTGTGTGACAGAATGAAGACAGACTGCTCGGTGGGTGCGCACACGGTGGGTGCCTTGTGAAGCTGGTGAGGGAATCAGCAGGGAGCGAGTGTTGACCACCTGCGCTGAACACCTGGCTCAACGCTTGCTGCGCACTTGGCACAGTGATGATGCCGACCACAAAAAGAAGACGGGTTTAGCGACGGACAGGAGATGAAAGAAGCAACGACAGACGGGAAAAGAAGGAAGAGAGAGGATACAAAGTTAGAAAGAAAATTGTTAACTCGTTAAAATAATGCAAAAAATCTCCATAAATTATGTGTTTGTGTGGTGGGGGTGGGGGAGATGGGGGAGGTACCCCATGTTTATGGGATGGTGTGGGGTAATTAAGTCAAGGAAAAATACAACAAAACAAAAACAAAATACCGAGTTCAGCTATATAATGAACACTCCGCTGATTACTAAAGCGTTGTACCTGAGCTGAGGCGTTGCTGTCTTGTCCCGTTGTCGGTCCAAACTTCCAACGGTCCAATTACTCTTCCGATGCGGGCGTGATTCGGTGCACGTGCATGGCTTACAGCGGGCAGCCGGTAGGCGACATACGAGCGGGTCATTGCGTAGGAATTAAATTAAATTTTAGAGTTTTGGGGCCTTAACTATGAATCGGGACTACGGTAGGCGAGGCCTAAACCAAAATCCCTACTTTAGAGTCCGAGACTTTGAGTTAGGCAAAGTTCGTATACATGGACGCGGACAACGGTCGAGACAACAGAGTCTCTGACTTCGCGCTGATAAGAAAGTGGTCGTCACACGCGTCATCGCTCGTGTGCTAACTTTAGACGGGGCAATCCCATCTGGGCATGCGCACCGACACGCTTCGTTCATTTCCCTGCGACGTATTTCGCACGCGCAAACATCGGTAAACATAAACATTAGGTGAAGGCATGCCTGGCAGGCCCCGATTCTGGATGTGATTCGCCATGTTGTACTTCTGCAACACCAAAAGCGATCTCGACGAGGTCATTATTCGTAAAAACGCTAATCTCTCGACATCTTCGATGGAGTATTCTTCTTGGCATTTACTGAATCGAGTAACCGTAGCATCGTCTGCTGCGTCGGCCATTTTGAACTTGTCAGAAAGGCGAGTGGATGCTGTGAAATCAGGTAGCCTACGCTGTGCAGGTGAATTTAAATAACAAGAAAATCAATCAAGTGAGAATGTAAGACGTCAAACAAACTGCTGTCATAATAATTTGCAAACATTAAATCGTACGATCACATTAATCAGTCATTATGCCTGCATCGCTCGGCTAGTGCGACCTTTCTTCCCTCCAAAATGAAAGAGCTTTGGCCAACAAACATCTAGTACTCATTTGACGAAGCAAACGAAAGATGTCGATATCACCTCGTGTGAGTGTTCCAGTAGTAAAATACAATCAAAACTTGATGATTTACTTATTTTGAAATAAAAACCAAAAAAACAGTATTTTATTTTTAATTAAAAAGAGAGAGAAGCCATTGGATTCAGACGTAAAGACGCAACAACGGCGAAAAACTAACAAAAACAACAAGAAAAACCAACTTTCCAAGCATATTAAGGCTAAAAGCAGTCATAGTCCCGGGCCTACGACCTTTAGTCCAGCGACTTTATTTTCTTGTTATTTAAATTCATCTGCACAGCGTAGGCTACCTGATTTCACAGCATCCACTTGCCTTTCTGACAAGTTCAAAATGGCCGACATAGCAGACGATGCTACGGTTACTCGATTCAGTAAATGCCAAGAAGAATACTCCATCGAAGATGTCGAGAGATTAGCGTTTTTACGAATAATGACCTCGTCGAGATCGCTTGGGTGTTGCAGAAGTACAACATGGCGAATCACATCCAGAATCGGGGCCTGCCAGGCATGCCTTCACCTAATGTTTATGTTTACCGATGTTTGCGCGTGCGAAATACGTCGCAGGGAAATGAACGAAGCGTATCGGTGCGCATGCCCAGATGGGATTGCCTCGTCTAAAGTTAGCACAAACGATGACGCGTGTGATGACACCTTTCTTATCAGCGCGAAGTCAGTGACTCCGTTGTCTCGACCATTGTCCGCGTCCATGTATACGAACTTTGCCTAACTCAAAGTCTGGGACTCTAAAGTCAGGGACTTTGGTTTAGGCCTGGCCTACCGTAGTCCCGATTCATAGTTACGGCCCCAGTGATCCACTTCACCATCTTCCTCGTCCTTCCACTTTCGCCTGGAACAGTGCGCATGTCATGATTATGCCGTATTTTGTCACTTTGTTTTCTGGGCCCTGTTACTATGCTTGCCTTAGGGTGTAACTTGTGAGTTGTGTTCATTGTTCGATAAGGAAATTTTATGTTTTGCAAACTGTTCACACACATTTTATGAGAGAGAGAGAGAGAGAGAGAGAGAGAGAGAGAGAGAGAGAGAGAGAGAGAGAGAGAGAGAGAGAGAGAGACAGACAGACAGACAGACAGACAGACAGACAGACAGACAGACAGACAGACAGAGATTGTACAAGGACTATTAGTCATAGCACATTTTTGCACACCACAAGAAAAGTAAAGAAAAAAAACCCGCACTAACATTAACGATGACCGTTTGGAATGCACGGTATGTTTCCGGAAGTTTGTTCCTACCTTCATTGTCCACTCGTCGACAGGAAATTGTTGTCCACAAAAAGTGTGTGTGTGTGTGTGTGTGTGTGTGTGTGTGTGTGTGTGTGTGTATGAATGAATGACACATGACCTGGGAAGGGCTAACTACAGCCAGAGGCAGCTGTATCTGTAGGCGTTATTAGTGAGGAACACAGTCCTCTGCACCCCCTCCCCCCACCCCCTCCTCCTTCCGAACAGCTCCCTCAACCCCCCACCACCACCCCCGCCCCCCTCCTCCCCCAGCCCTCTGTGGCTGCTTTCTGTGGATCGTTAGATGGGGCATTTAGACATGGGGCACTTGCCCTGCAACATGAACATTGTAGTCTAAGCTGTGTGACTTGTGTTGGCATAACTCGGGGCTTACGCTTACAAAGTTATGTCTCGAGGACGTTACGGTGATTGATTATGATGAAGTGTGTGTGTGTGTGTGTGTGTGTGTGTGTGTGTGTGTGTGTGTGTGTGTGTGTGTGTGTGTGTGTGTGTGTGTGTGTGTGTGTGTGTGTGTGTGTGTGTGTGTGTGTGTGTGTGTGTGTGTGTGTGTGTGTGTGTGTGTGTGTGTGTGTGTAAAACAGCGCTAGACAGACACTCAACACATGTGTACGCGCTTGCTTGTGGGAGTATGCGCTCCTCTCTATCTCTTTGCTCCCACTCCCCTTCGCTGTGGGATACCGCGGACGCAGAAATAAAGTGTCTTCTACTGAGTATCCAGACATATGAAAGCACACTCCGAGTATCGCTTTCCGGCAACCTCCTCCAAAGGAAGGAAGGATGTCGTAAACCAGAGCTTGGAGTTTGGTATGAAAGGTTGCGGTGGAATAATTGGAATAGCTTTTCATACTTTGGCCAACTGTCAGGAATACTGCATGTTTACGTTTTGCCTCTGTGTTGTGAAATGTCAGGAATACTGCATGTTTACGTTTTGCCTCTGTGTTGTGAAATGTCAGGAATACTGCATCATTACGTTTTGCCTTTGTGTTGTGAAATGTCAGGAATACTGCATCTTTACGTTTTGCCTCTGTGTTGTGAAATGTCAGGAATACTGCATCTTTACGTTTTGCCTTTGTGTTGTGAAATGTCAGGAATACTGCATCTTTACGTTTTGCCTTTGTGTTGTGAAATGTCAGGAATACTGCATCTTTACGTTTTGCCTTTGTGTTGTGAAATGTCAGGAATACTGCATCTTTACGTTTTGCCTTTGTGTTGTGAAATGTCAGGAATACTGTATCTTTACGTTTTGCCTTTGTGTTGTGAAATGTCAGGAATACTGCATCTTTACGTTTTGCCTTTGTGTTGTGAAATGCATTCAACTTGCCCGTTCCCCTTTGTCCGTCTTCAGACCCAGTGACATGTGACCTCCTTCAGACCCAGTGACATGTGACCTCCTTCAGACCCAGTGACATGTGACCTCCTTCAGTCCCAGTGACATGTGACCTCCTTCAGACCCAGTGACATGTGACCTCCTTCAGACACAGTGACATGTGACCTCCTTCAGACACAGTGACATGTGACCTCCTTCAGACACAGTGACATGTGACCTCCTTCAGACACAATGACATGTGACCTCCTTCAGGCACAATGACATGTGACCTCCTTCAGACACAATGACATGTGACCTCCTTCAGACACAGTGACATGTGACCTTCTTCAGACACAGTGACATGTGACCTCCTTCAGACACAATGACATGTGACCTCCTTCAGACACAATGACATGTGACCTCCTTCAGACAGTGACATGTGACCTCCTTCAGACACAGTGACATGTGACCTCCTTCAGACACAGTGACATGTGACATTTTCCCTCAATATGTTATTAGATGACCTTGCCTTTCCCCCCTGTGTGAACACACGCTTGTCTGAAACAGCAATTGGGATAGGCGAGAAATGAAGACCGACAAAAAACAGACGTAGAAAACAGAGAGACAAGAGACAGACATAGAAAGCATACAGACAAGGCTCAGACAGATGGCACACAGGCATATAAAACAGACAAATGAAACACAGACGTATAAAGCAGGCATATAAGAGACAGACATAGAAAGCAGACAGACAAGAGATAGACGTAGAAAACAGACAAGAAAAAGGCGTAGAAAACAGGCAAGAGGCAGACGTAGAAAACAGACAAGAGACAGACGTTGAAAACAGACAAAAGACAGACAGAGAAAACATACAAAAGACAGACAGAGAAAACAGAGACAGACGTAGAAAACAGATAAGATACAGACGTAGAAAATAGACAAGAGACGGACGTTGAAAACAGACAAGAGACAGACGTAGAAAACAGAGAAGAGAGACGCAAAAAGCAGACAAGAGACAGAGGTTGAAAACAGACAAAAGACGGACATAGAAGACAGACATGACAACATTGTGGACAGACAAGACAGACTAGGAAGGCGACTGACAAGACGTGGACTGAACAGTAAATAGAATTCCTCCGCGCAGCCCTGTTGTCTAACGGCACAAGACGAACCAAACCGACCCACAAGTAAGACGTCGCAAAGATCAAACACACAGGCCCAACTCTTTCGATGCACACATTCAAGTCGAATCCGAGATTAAGATCACAGCGAGCACAAGCGGACTATCTGGCCCAACGGATCAGGGACGTTATCCGGTTAGGCAGAGATACGATAATAGGTGCAAGGATTGCGCGGATATCGGCCAGCGAGGGCGTCCGCGCCACCAAGGACAATGTTTCCAAGTGGGTTAGCAGCGTTATCGGGTTAGGTGGAGGTACGATATGCACATAGGACTGGATACTGAGTACCCAAACCGCATACAAGGGCGCAGTCTGGAGGGGGGAGGGGGGGGGGAGGAGAGAGGCCGTGGCTGTTGAATGGCCCGGGAGTGGCCGGGCGTGCATGGTGTCTGCGTGGTGTTGCCCGCACATTGTGGCCATCTGAAACCTCGCTGCCACTCTCTGGGCCGGAGCGCTTTGTCGGTGTCGGTCCGTCGTACGGCTTATGTCTTCCGCTTTTCGCAGATAGAGTTCCTGTGTACGCCTGTCATTTTGTATACATATATTTTCATAGAGGCAGTGTGCCATACAGTCCTGTGACGTCATAACTTCTGTACTATTCAAGTTCTAATTGTGATGTGTGCCGTTCCGCCAGTTGAAGCCGTCTTGTTTGGCTCACTACTCATAGTACTCGCTGTGTGTCGGTCGTAGCTGGTTGCTAGAGTAAGTGTGCCATACTGTTGCTCGTTCTTAGCGCTTGTCTTGTGTGTCCGCCAGTTGCGGTGTGTCAGTGTTTGCCAGACCGTTTCTGCTAGCGTGCACTGCAGCCTAAGTCCATTGCCACGTGTGCTGCTGTCCACTGTCACGTGTGCTGCTGTCCACTGTCACGTGTGCTGCTGTCCACTGTCACGTGTGCTGTTTGTCTGTTGTGTGTTTCTGTAAGTGTCGTGTCTTACTTTTTCACGGCAATGGTCACGGAATGGTGCTGATGGACTGCAGCTTCGCTCATGCTCAGTTGCTGCTGGTTTTCCTATTGCCTGATTAGAGAGTGTAAACGTTCTGGTCTGATGTGCCATTTCACAAGTAGTAGTTAAGATAGGATAATACATTATTGTCCTGTAAAAGGAAATTTGCTTTGATATGTAGTCAGTGATTATTATTTGTGTTTACATTGAGTTCGTACTTGTGGTTTTGGGTAGTTATACATTTTAGAAGCTGTAAACGTCTGAAGGAGATCATTAGAGCAATGTTAAAACCATCATTATTTTAAAACGAATTATCGTTATCTAGCATTCTCTGAAGTCGATTCTGAGAGCAATGTTAAAATCGACATTATTATAAATTAAATTAAATTAAAATCATTAATTTTTATTCTATGAAGTAGATTCTGAGCGTAATGTTAACATCATCATTATTATAAATTTAAAAAAAAGAAGAAATCATTATTATCTTTTATTCTCTGAGGTAGAGTCAGAAGACAGCAGTGAAGCGGGGTGGATAAAGACAGCAGTGAAGCGGGGTGGATGAAGACAGCAGTGAAGCGGGGTGGATGAAGACAGCAGTGAAGCGGGGTGGATAAAGACAGCAGTGAAGCGGGGTGGATGAAGACAGCAGTGAAGCGGGGTGGATGAAGACAGCAGTGAAGCGGGGTGGATAAAAACAGCAGTGAAGCGGGGTGGATGAAGACAGCAGTGAAGCGGGGTGGATGAAGACAGCAGTGAAGCGGGGTGGATAAAGACAGCAGTGAAGCGGGGTGGATGAAGACAGCAGTGAAGCGGGGTGGATGAAGACAGCAGTGAAGCGGGGTGGATGAAGACAGCAGTGAAGCGGGGTGGATGAAGACAGCAGTGAAGCGGGGTGGTTGAAGACAGCAGTGAAGCGGGGTGGATGAAGACAGCAGTGAAGCGGGGTGGATGAAGACAGCAGTGAAGCGGGGTGGTTGAAGACAGCAGTGAAGCGGGGTGGATAAAAACAGCAGTGAAGCGGGGTGGATGAAGACAGCAGTGAAGCGGGGTGGATGAAGACAGCAGTGAAGCGGGGTGGATGAAGACAGCAGTGAAGCGGGGTGGATGAAGACAGCAGTGAAGCGGGGTGGATAAAGACAGCAGTGAAGCGGGGTGGATGAAGACAGCAGTGAAGCGGGGTGGATAAAGACAGCAGTGAAGCGGGGTGGATGAAGACAGCAGTGAAGCGAGGTGGATAAAGACAGCAGTGAAGCGGGGTGGATGAAGACGTGCTAAAACGGACATGGACACGCCAAAATTGTTGAACATTTATGGGTTATGCGTCCTTTGCCGTCATTCTCAGTTTCACTTCCTGTCACGTGACTAAGTGAAGTGGAGTATATGTATAACTATAATATATAACTATAATATATAATAAGTGGAGTATATGTATAACTAAAATGTATAACTACCCCCAAACCAACAAAATTGCCCCTTGTGGGATGATTAAAGTTTTTGAATTGAATTGAATTGAGGTCACACCGGCCGACGGGAGACAGCGTCGTCTAGAATTTAGCGCGAGTCAAAAGAGCTGAACGCGAGCGCGCGCTTTTTATCGGCTGTGAGCAAACGAGCAAGCGGGAGAGAGAGAGAGAGAGAGGGGGGGGGGGGGGGGGGGGGCTTACCGGTTGTTGGTGCTGAAAAGATGGTGTTCGTGATGATAATTTTTCAGTGCATTTCACATATCATTTTCATAATTACCCTCTGGTGCTGAGAGAGATATATGACATTCGTCAGTCATCATGACGCCCAGCATTGTTTGTGTTTAATTAAACTGGACCACGGTGAGGGGCTGAAAACATGCCACGTTCATCAGTTTTCTGTGCTTCGTTATACTAGGTGCTGTCTGTGCTTCTTTAGGCCCGGTGACGTCTTTGCTTCGCGACACTAGGTGACGTCTGTGCTTCTCTGTACAAGGTGACGTCTGTGCTTGTCTTAGCTAGATGGTGTCTGCGCGTCCCTATACTAGGTGACGCCTGCGCTTCACTATACTAGGTAACGTCTGTACTTCATTATACTAGGTAACGTCTGTGCGTCATTATACTAGGTAACGTCTGTGCGTCATTATACTAGGTAACGTCTGCTCTAGGCTAGGTCACGCCTGTTTTTCACTGGGCCAGGTCACACCTGTGCTTCACTAGGCTAGTTGATGTAAGTGCTTCACTACACTAGGTGTCGTCTGTGCTTCACTACACTAGGTGACGTCTGTGCTTCACCAGGCTAGGTGACATATGTGCTTCTCTGGGCTAGATGGGCTAGGTCATGTGTGAGATTCACTAGGCCAGGTCACATTTATGCTTCACTAAACTAGATCACGTCTGTGCTGGACTAGGTAAGGTCACATCAGTGCTTCGCTGGACTAGGTTGCGTACTTCACTAGGCTGTCACGTTTGTGAGTCACTAGGCTGTCACGTTTGTGAGTCACTAGGCTGTCACGTTTGTGAGTCACTAGGCTGGATCACATCTGTGCTTCTCTCTGCAAGGTCACTTTGTCATCCTTTGGATGTCATCTCATCCTTTTGTAGTATATATTTCTTTGGTCCTTTTCTCTATCCTTATATTCTGATTCATCTGCAATACTGTTCTGCATTTCTAGGTTTTATCGGCCAATACTTTTATTACAGTAGTTTAAATGTACACACTTTTGTAAGAACAGTAATAATACACATGTTCACAGATAGCAGGCTAATGCTCCAATGGTTTGCATGAAAACAGACACGTGAAGTTTTGCATCCAAGTTGTGTATTCACACTGTACACGGAGAGTTCTGCGGATAAATCTCGCCCGGTGTGGCAGTGGTGGTTTTATGCTGGGAGAATAATCAAAATGTTGACCAAGTCGCCTGCTGTTTGGAAAGACGGCTTGACGTTGAATGGTGTTGGCTGTATAGCAAAGAGTGAGTCCCAAAACATACTAATACATACTTTGGTTTGCCGCTGGTTCCCTGTAAAAGCGCGTAAGCTCTTGAATACACACACACGCACAGACAGTGCATACACATTTTCACCTCAATGAATAGAGTTCACCTTGACCCCAGCTGTCACTTGTCAGATTTTCTTTAGTTCCCCGCGATCTATGTCTGTGTGTATGTGCTCATGTTGTTGAAAGCTAGATTTATATCTTTTTCTGCAGACTTCTGACTGGGTTAGCAATTATGATTGGCTGAGACTGCAGATACAAAGCAGCCCTCAAGCTGTGTCTTCACATTGGTTGAGGTTAGAAGATGAGGTGTGTGCATGCGTGCGTGCGTCCGTATGTGTATAAGTGTGTGTGCGCTCACTCGTATACGTGCGTGCGTACGTTCGTGCGTGCGTGCGTGCGTGCATGTGTGTGTGTGTGTGTGTGTGTGTGTGTGTGTGTGTGTGTTGTGTGTGTGTGTGTGGTGTTATAGTCGGGGTAGGGGGGGGGGATAAATCACGTAATATAAATGCACTAAGCAGCTCCCCCCCCCCCCCCCCCACCACCACCATCCCTTCCCCCCGATCTTGTCCCCCCACCCCACCCCCCTACTCCCCCCCTCCTCAATTTTGTTCCCGCCTCCCCCTTCCCCCCCCCCTCCCCCCCCTCCCCCCCCCCCTGCCTACCAGCAAGCAAGTAGGAGACGGAGAGTGCGCGTTCCCTCTAAGGCCGAATAAGCTACGCTAGAAGTACCTGTTTCATGTTGCTTTACGTCCACGCAAACCATAAGGCTTTTTAGGGACTGGCGAATGGAGGCGGGGGAAGAGGGAGATTATATACCTATCGCTACACTGTCACCACCGGAATGACCCCGGCATTAAGATGGGCAGCGATGAGAGCCGTTTCAATGTTTCATTAATTGTGAGGGGCAAAGTCACGAGACAGTGCCCACAACCACAACCTTTGTGAAGAGAGAGGAGAGCGGAAGCGGAATCGAGCCGAGGCCCTTCTGCTTACCAGCCTGACGCCTTACCGCTGGGCCACAGCGGCTGACTACTAGAGCTTGTAGAAGCAAGCTAGCCCGTAGTACATAATTACAGGCTTGCACACAGCGGCTGACTACTAGAGCTTGTAGAAGCAAGCTAGCCCGTAGTACATAATTACAGGCTTGCACACAGCGGCTCACTACTAGAGCTTGTAGAAGCAAGCTAGCCCGTAGTACATAATTACAGGCTTGCACACACTGGCTGACTACTAGAGGTAAGCCAGCCTGTAGCAGATAGACAGGCTTGCACACACTGGCTGACTACTAGAGGTAAGCCAGCCTGTAGCAGATAGACAGGCTTGCACACACTGGCTGACTACTAGAGGTAAGCCAGCCTGTAGCAGATAGACAGGCTTGCACACACACATGGGGCCGACTCCTCCCAACACATCAGGGAGTGATTGAGAGCTCGCCTTCAATGGCTGACTGCTAGCGGCGGAATGGGTTGTAAAGTGGAGAATGAATCTGACAACGTCATGGGGGGGGGGGGGGGGGGGGGTCAGTCAGGGTTAGTGGCAGGGAGGGGAGTGGCTGGGGTGGGGGTGGGGGGGCTAGGTGGGGAGGCGCTGGCCGGGGTGGGGGGGGGGGCCTAGGTGGGGGAGGCAGATCTGGCCGGGGGGGGGGGGGGGGGGTAGGGGGGGGAGGGCAGTCTGGCCGGGGTGGGGGGGGGGGGGGGGGGTAGTTTGTGGGGAGGACAGATCTGGCCGGGGTGGGGGAGGGGGGGGCCACTGTGGTGGGGAGGGCAGATCTGGCCGGGGTGGGGGGGGGGGGGGGGGGGGGGGGGTGGCGGGGGAGGGCAGATCTGTCGACACTTCATTGACAACTTGTCACTATCGCGCTGCGGCCAGGGAGTCAAGATGGCGGTCAGTGGAGCGTAAAGGGTGGGGTTTTCATTTCACCTTCCCTCCCCCCCCCCCCCCACCCCTCTTCGTTCCCGTACCTCCCCCCCTCCCACACACTCACGCACATGACTCCCCCATGCGTATCCGACTGTGACGCGAGGACCGTTCCGGACAACCTCCGATGTGGCAGAGCTGAGAACACACAGAGCTGAGAACACACAGAGCTGAGAACAGAGAGATGAGAACACACAGAGCTGAGAACAGAGAGCTGAGAACAGAGAGATGAGAACACACAGAGCTGAGAACACACAGAGCTGAGAACAGAGAGCTGAGAACACAGAGCTGAGAACAGAGAGCTGAGAACACACAGAGCTGAGAACACACAGAGCTGAGAACAGAGAGCTGAGGGGAAAAACACAGAGCTGAGAACAGAGAGCTGAGAACACACAGAGCTGAGAACAGAGAGCTGAGAACACACAGAGATGAGAACACACAGAGCTGAGAACAGAGAGCTGAGAACACACAGAGCTGAGAACAGAGAGCTGAGAACACACAGAGGTGAGAACACACAGAGCTGAGAACAGAGAGCTGAGAACAGAGAGCTGAGAACACACAGAGCTGAGAACAGAGAGCTGAGAACACACAGAGCTGAGAACACACAGAGCTGAGAACACAGAGCTGAGAACACACAGAGCTGAGAACACACAGAGCTGAGAACAGAGAGCTGAGAACACACAGAGCTGAGAACACAGAGCTGAGAACACACAGAGCTGAGAACAGAGAGCTGAGAACACACAGAGCTGAGAACAGAGAGCTGAGAACACACAGAGCTGAGAACACACAGAGTTGAGAACACAGAGATGAGAACACAGAGATGAGAACACACAGAGCTGAGAACACAGAGCTGAGAACACAGAGCTGAGAACACAGAGCTGAGAACACACAGAGCTGAGAAGGACGACTGGCTATGCAACATTGCTAAGGGCTTCCGACAGGTCTGGGGTGCTTTCCAAAATGCAAAACTCTACATTTAAAGTCGACACATCGACAGTTTCTGTCCGTATAATTAGTACCGCGCAGTTCTTTAACGCTCTTTTCCTAAACACTGATTGCAGTGTGTGTACCACTCCTAAACACTGATTGTAGTGTGTGTACCACTCCTAAACACTGATTGCAGTGTGTGTACCACTCCTAAACACTGATTGTAGTGTGTGTACCACTCCTAAACACTGATTGCAGTGTGTGTACCACTCCTAAACACTGATTGTAGTGTGTGTACCACTCCTAAACACTGATTGTAGTGTGTGTACCACTCCTAAACATTGATGGCAATGGCTACCACTCCTAAACACTGATGGCAGTGGCTGCCACTCCTAAACACTGATTGTAGTGTGTGTACCACCCATAAACACGGATTGTAGTGTGTGTACCACTCATAAACACTGATTGCAATGTGTGTGCCACTCCTAAACACTGATTGCAGTGTGTGTACCACTCACTAAGACACTGATTGTAGTGTGTGTACCACTCCTAAACACTATTGAGTGTGTGCCACTCTAAACATGATTGTATGTTGTACCACTCCTAAACACTGATGGCAGTGGCTACCACTCCTAAACACTGATGGCAGTGGCTGCCACTCCTAAACACTGATTGAGTGTGTGTACCACCTATAAACACGGATTGTAGTGTGTGTACCACTCATACACACTGATGGTAGTGGCTGCCACTCCTAAGCACTGATTGTAGTGTGTGTACCACTCATAAGCACTGATTGTAGTGTGTGTACCACTCGTAAACACTGATTGCAATGTGTATGCCACTCCTAAACACTGATTGCAGCTACCACTTACACACTAAAGCACTACACTCCACAACACACGTTGTACTACGTCATAGCACACTTGCATGTGTGTACACTCTAGTCACTGACTGATGTCGCCACTTACACTGGTTGCAGATGACGTCATTGCTCCTGCGTGGTTTGTTGTTATTGTTTCATGGCTGGAGATGACGTCATTGCCATGCGTGGTTTGCTGTTATTGTTTCATGGCTGGAGATG
The DNA here is from genome assembly GCA_018857735.1 of Alviniconcha marisindica. Classification (NCBI taxonomy): domain Eukaryota; kingdom Metazoa; phylum Mollusca; class Gastropoda; family Provannidae; genus Alviniconcha; species Alviniconcha marisindica. The sequence goes on from JABMCL010001881.1 coordinate 345,667, forward strand.
ACAGTCATTGCCCTGCGTGGTTTGCTGTTATTGTTTCATGGCTGGAGATGACGTCATTGCCCTGCGTGGTTTGCTGTTATTGTTTCATGGCTGGAGATGACGTCATTGCCATGCGTGGTTTGCTGTTATTGTTTCATGGCTGGAGATGACGTCATTGCCCTGCGTGGTTTGCTGTTATTGTTTCATGGCTGGAGATGACGTCATTGCCATGCGTGGTTTGCTGTTATTGTTTCATGGCTGGAGATGACGTCATTGCCATGCGTGGTTTGCTGTTATTGTTTCATGGCTGGAGATGACGTCATTGCCCTGCGTGGTTTGCTGTTATTGTTTCATGGCTGGAGATGACGTCATTGCCATGCGTGGTTTGCTGTTATTGTTTCATGGCTGGAGATGACGTCATTGCCATGCGATTACCTGACAGTTGTTATGGGAAAGTTGTCCATGGATACAGCGGACGATTACCTGACAGTTGTTATGGGAAAGTTGTCCATGGATACAGCGGACGATTACCTGACAGTTGTTATGGGAAAGTTGTCCATGGATACAGCGGACGATTACCTGACAGTTGTTATGGGAAAGTTGTCCATGGATACAGCGGACGGTTACCTGACAGTTGTTATGGGAAAGTGTCCATGGATACAGCGGACGATTACCTGACAGTTGTTATGGGAAAGTGTCCATGGATACAGCGGACGATTACCTGACAGTTGTTATGGGAAAGTGTCCATGGATACAGCGGACGGTTACCTGACAGTTGTTATGGGAAAGTTGTCCATGGATACAGCGGACGGTTACCTGACAGTTGTTATGGGAAAGTTGTCCATGGATACAGCGGACGATTACCTGACAGTTGTTATGGGAAAGTTGTCCATGGATACAGCGGACGATTACCTGACAGTTGTTATGGGAAAGGTGTCCATGTTTTTTTATGCAACAAACAAACCCCCTGAAAATGACGGGGTATCACTGTCAGTGGATGCAGTCATTGAGCTGTTATAGTTTTGTTGCCCTATTTGCGCGTCCCAAAGGACAAGAAAAGGCTGGCGCTTGGTCAGTCAAAGGGTATGTCAAGCCGTTAGGCAACGCTTGGTCAGTCAAAGGGTATGTCAAGCCGTTAGGCAACGCTTGGTCAGTCAAAGGGTATGTCAAGCCGTTAGGCAACGCTTAGTCAGTTAAAGAGTATGTCAAGCCGTTAGGCAACGCTTGGTCAGTTAAAAGGTATGTCAAGTCGTTAGGCAACGCTTGGTCAGTTAAAGGGTATGTCAAGTCGTTAGGCAACGCTTTGTCAGTTAAAGGGTACATCAAGCCGTTAGGCAACGCTTGGTCAGTTAAAGGGTATGTCAAACCATTAGGCAACGCTTTGGCAGTCAAAGGGTATGTCAAGCCGTCAGGCAACGCTTTGTCAGTTAAAGGTATGTCAAACTGTTAGGCAACGCTTGGTCAGTTAAAAGATGTGTCTAGTCGTTTGGTAACGCTTTGTCAGTTAAAGGGTATGTCAAGTCGTTAGACAACGCTTGGTCAGTTAAAGGGTATGTCAAGTCGTAAGGCAACGCTTGGTCAGTTAAAGGGTATGTCAAGCCGTTAGGCACGCACACGGAGGGAAAGGCTGTGTGAACCAAATCAGTAAATTAACCCATTCTGGCCGAACAACAAAGAGTGTCGAGGTCGAGTCGCTGACAGCCTCAGTGACCTGCTGTGTGTTGTGGGTGTCCCGTAGGTATAATATCATTGTTTGATTGAACGTAGCCAAGTAAAAGGACCAATTGAAACAGTTAAAAGTTCCACGTAGTCTACTACGGTGACGTATCTATCCTCGTGCGAGGGGTGTGATTATTTTAGTGATTTCACAGACTGCCTCTCGCTGTGTCTCTGTCTGTCTGTCTGTCTCTCTGAGTGTTGCTGTGTTTGTCATCAGGGACAGATTTGCCAAAAAGCCGACTCGTGCTTAAATCTTTATCCTTGTATAATAAAGTATTCTCTCTCTCTCTCTCTCTCTGAATTGACATTTTGATTTTGTTGCATTTTTATCGCTGTGTGTGTGTGTGTGTGTGTGTGTGTGTGTGTGTGTGTGTGTGTGTGTGTGTGTGTGTGTGTGTGTGTGTGTGTGTGTGAGAGAGAGAGAGAGAGAGAGAGAGAGAGAGAGAGAGAGAGAGAGAGAGAGAGAGAGAGAGAGAGAGAGAGAGAAATAATAATAATAAGTAAACATGCTGCTTAACGTCCACAGAAACCATAAGGCTTATTAGGGACGGGGAGAAGAGGGGAAGGGGTATGGGGGTGGGCAGAAGGGGGAGATTATATCCCTATTGGTACACTGTCACCACCAGAATGACTCCTGCATTAAGATGGGCAGCGATACAAGATAGTGTCCACAGACCACAACTTTTGAAGAGAAAGGAGAGCCGGAGCGGATTCGAACCGAGGTCCCTCTGCTTACTAGCCTAACGCCTTACCGCTAGGCCAAACCTGCTCTCTCTCTCTCTCTCTGTCTCTCTGAGAGAGGATCTTTCAGCACGTAGTGCGTCTCAGTTTAATTACCTACTCCACTCCTGAGCGAGTTGCCTTTTGTGTGCAAGTTGTATTGGCCAGGTGCAGACCCGCCAGTGTGGGTTTTAGTGCGCTTGCTGTTAACAGCTGTGTGTGTGTGTGTGTGTGTGTGTGTGTGTGAGAGAGAGAGAGGGAAAGGGAGAAGGGTGGTTGGGTTGGGGTGGCACGTTGGGACTCAGTTCCATCCTGCCCGTTCTGTCACACACTGTGTCCATAGCAGGCCCCGTCTCCTCTCGCCGCTCTCTCAGGCAGGCCAAGTACACGACGCAGGTGCTGTGGTGGTCACAGTCAACTTTAACGTAGTTATATCTCTTTTCACTCCCTTTATGTGGTCCGATGTCACATTCAGATTGAGCTTACTTATAGGCCTAACTATCTCGTTTGTGTGATCAGATATCAGATTCAAATTCGAATTTACTTTCATTACGCCTACTCTCCTCATGCCAGTCGCTAGTTCTTCTAAATAACTATCTCTTGACACTTGGCAGAGATTTGTATCGTACTTTACAGTTGTCTCCGTTATTGCCAGCATCCTGCAAGTTCTACTTGTGCTGCACCGAACTGCTCTGCGCTTTCTAGGTGGCCATTTACAGATGGCGCAATCCCGCAGGTACATCTGGGGCGCTTGATTGGACTTAACACGGGGTTACCGGATGGTGTAACCCTTGGACTTAACACGGATTTAACGGATGGTGTAACCCTTGGACTTAACACGGATTTAACGGATGGTGTAACCCTTGGACTTAACACGGGGCTACCGGATGGTGTAACCCTTGGACTTAACACGGGGTTACCGGATGGTGTAACCCTTGGACTTAACACGGGGTTACCGGATGGTGTAACCTTTGGACTTAACACGGGGTTACCGGATGGTGTAACCCTTGGACTTGACACGGATTTAACGGATGGTGTAACCCTTGGACTTGACACGGATTTAACGGATGGTGTAACCCTTGGACTTGACACGGATTTAACGGATGGTGTAACCCTTGGACTTGACACGGATTTAACGGATGGTGTAACCCTTGGACTTGACACGGATGTAACGGATGGTGTAACTCTTCCACTCGGGATCCGTGTCCTGTTTTGATGCTTGCTTGTTCTTGTCAGGTTGGACACCGGCATCGGGACACGTATGACTGAAAAAAGATGCTCCAGACTAGTTCTCAAGCAGCCTGCTGGATTTATTCACCGGTTTTCGTCCAGTTGGACAGGCACCCGAAGACAGGTTGTCCACCCAACCTCTCAAACAATCGGTCAGTTAGACCTACTTACCTGTTGTCGGCAGACACGGTGCGTGGTTGTGGGAGCTAGGACCCCAGCGTGGCCAGCATGGGTCTCACTGGCCTGGCGCTGCTCTTGGGTCTTCCGTTTGGCATAGTATGTCGGTACGAATTGAAAGAGTTTGGCATAGTATGTCGGTACGAATTGAAAGAGTTTGGCATAGTATGTCGGTACGAATTGAAAGAGTTTGGCATAGTATGTCGGTACGAACTGAGAAAGTTTGGCATAAGTATGGCGTGCGAATTGAAAGAGTTTGGCATAGGTATGTCGGTAAGAACTGAGAGAGTTTGGCATAGGTATGTTGGTAAGAACTGAGAGAGTTTGGCATAGGTATGTCGGTAAGAACTGAGAGAGTTTGGCATAGGTATGTTGGTAAGAACTGAGAGAGTTTGGCATAGGTATGTCGGTAAGAACTGAGAGAGTTTGGCATAGGTATGTCGGTAAGAACTGAGAGAGTTTGGCATAGGTATGTCGGTAAGAACTGAGAGAGTTTGGCATAGGTATGTCGGTAAGAACTGAGAGAATGTTTTGGCATAGGTATGTCGGTACGAACTGAGAGAGTTTTGCATAGGTATGTCGGTAAAAACTGAGAGAGTTTGGCATAGCTACGACGGTACGAACTGAGAGTTTGGCATAGGCATGACGGTACGAACTGAGAAAGTTTGACAAAGCTATGACGGTACGATCTGAGGTTTGATATTGTTATGACGGTATGAATTTTGAGGGGTTGACACAAATTCAGATACATTTTTTGATGTTGTTGTTGTTGTTGTTGTTTTTACATAAAGCGGAGGGTTGTTACGGAGGGTTAGGAGGGTTGTTACTTAAGTTGGTCGGTACAACTTCAGAGGGTTGTTACTTAAGTTGGTCGGTACAACTTCAGAGGGTTGTTACTTAAGTTGGTCGGTACAACTTCAGAGGGTTGTTACTTAAGTTGGTCGGTACAACTTCAGAGGGTTGTTACTTAAGTTGGTCGGTACAACTTCAGAGGGTTGTTACTTAAGTTGGTCGGTACAACTTCAGAGGGTTGTTACTTAAGTTGGTCGGTACAACTTCAGAGGGTTGTTACTTAAGTTGGTCGGTACAACTTCAGAGGGTTGTTACTTAAGTTGGTCGGTACAACTTCAGAGGGTTGTTACTTAAGTTGGTCGGTACAACTTCAGAGGTTTGTTACTTAAGTTGGTCGGTACAACTTCAGAGGGTTGTTACTTAAGTTGGTCGGTACAACTTCAGAGGTTTGTTACTTAAGTTGGTCGGTACAACTTCAGAGGGTTTTTACTTAAGTCAGTCGCTACAAATTCATGTAGCCAGACAGACATGAACTGCACGAATTGGGAAACAAGCCGGTTTTCGGGTAGCCAGACAAGCCGGTTTTCGGGTAGCCAGACAAGCCGGTTTTCGGGTAGCCAGACGGATGTGAAGTGCAGCGAGTGAGAGACAAGCCGGTTTTCGGGCAGCCACACTGCTATCAGACCGTACAAAGCGAGACGGCCGCATTCAAGGGCCGCTTATTATACCGGCCGGGTGTCGAGGCAGAGGGAGAGAAGGTAGGAAGGCGGTGTGAATGAAACCTCTTTCTGTCCGCCTCGTGCTGACGGGGCAGTGGGCAAGAAGCTCTCCCGCTGGCTACAAGGCGAAGGCACCACTTCGGGTAGACAACTCTCTTCTTTTCTGGTCCATACTTCACGCTCTCCTTTTCGGCCTACTCTGACCCAGTTTGCTCAACACAACAGAAAGGTGGCGCAGCGCAAGGTTAGGTTGCGCCACACATCGGCTTTCCCATTGACAGTTAGGCAGTTTGTGAGTCAGTGTTCACTATTGCTGTCGGCTTTTCAGTGCTTGTGTGTGTGTGTGTGTGTGTGGTGTGTGTGTGTGTGGTGTGTGTGGTGTGTGTGAGCGTGCGTGCTGATGTGTATGTGTGTCTGTGTCTGTGCGTGGCGCGCGCGCGCGCGCGCGCGTGCATGTATCGTGTCACGTGCGTGTACGTGTGGCTGTGTGGTATTTCTGTGTAGATGTGTGTGCGGGTGCCCACAGGCTTTTTGCCCTAACGTAATTACATCAGAAGTAAACCGTGGCGCGGTGGCTGGGTTTGATGACTAATCACCGGAGTACAAGATAACGCCGCGTTGGACAGCCTTGGCTACAGAACGGCTATCAGGCGGGAAGCGACTGTTTGAGTGGTGAGAGCGCCTACCTGTCAATGGGGAAGAGGAAGCGAGTGTCGGGTTACCTTGAAAAACCGTAACTACAAATACAATGTAGGCCAACCTTCATCGAGATGCAGTTCCTTCAGAGGCGCAGCCGCACACTTACAATATCACACACTTACAATATCACACACTTACAATATTACACACTTACAATATCACACACTTACACGATCACACACTTACAATATCACACACTTACACGATCACACACTTACAATATCACACACTTACACGATCACACACTTACAATATCACAAACTTGCAATACCACACACTTACACGATCACACACTTACACTATCACACATTTACAATATCACACACAATATCACAAACACAACGCAAAACACACACGCACGCACGCACGCACGCACGCGCACACATACACACACACACACACACACACACACACACACACACACACACACACACACACACACACACACACACACAACACACACACACACACACACACACACACACACAACACACACACACACACACACACAACACACACACACACACACAACACAACACACACCACACACACACACACCACACACACACACACACACACACACACACACACACACACACACACACACACACACAACAACAACAACAACAACAACAACAACAACAACAACACACCACACCACACCACACCACACCACACACACACACACATTTACGTAGCCGCAGTTATGCAGTCGGAAACAGTGTGGTTGTTCTCCTTTCTGTACTACTGTCCGTCGCTAGACCCTGCTGTGGACGATTAGACGCTGCTGTAGACCCTGCTGTGGACGATTAGACGCTGCTGTAGACCCTGCTGTGGACGATTAGACGCTGCTGTAGACCCTGCTGTGGACGATTAGACGCTGCTGTAGACCCTGCTGTGGACGATTAGACGCTGCTGTAGACCCTGCTGTGGACGATTAGACGTTGCTGTAGACCCTGCTGTGGACGATTAGACGCTGCTGTAGACCCTGCTGTGGACGATTAGACGCTGCTGTAGACCCTGCTGTGGACGATTGGACGCTGCTGTAGACCCTGCTGTAGACGATTAGACGCTGCTGTAGACCCTGCTGCACTATGACTATGCCTGTTAGTCTGACTGGCCGAGCAGCCTAGGTGTCAGGCTTAGATGTCCTGGACACTGACAGTTCCCTGTCTTAGATGTCCTGGACACTGACACAGCTCTCTGTCTGGGATATATGTCGTGGACACTGACAGCTCCCTGTCTGTTAGATGTCCTGGACACCGACACAGCTCCCTGTCTGTTAGATGTCCTGGACACTGACACTCGCGCTCTGTGTTCGGCTTGAGCAGCTCGACCCGGACTGAAGTAGCTGTACTCGTGGGGTGGACACCCATTTGCAGGCAACCCGATTCTTACCTAGTGCTGTTGTTGTGCTATTCCTCTCTAGCATGTGACCGTTTAGACGGCATGGTTTATACCCCTTTCGTTGTGTTACAAAAACACGCCCCTTCTACTGACAACTTTAGAGCCATCAAGGATCCTCTCTTTCGAGTCTCCAGTAGGTCAGATAATAGCCTCGCAAGCTTCGTCTGCTGCAGGAATTCTAGCATTCTAGCGTACTAATTTCGACCTTCTCGGTTCATTCAACTTCATTGCTTCCTCCCCTTCCCCTCCACCTCCCCACACACACACGTTTTGAGTTGCTACCGCAGTTTCTGGTGTGGATGCGGGAAATGAGACGTGTCGCCCTGTTCGTCATGATAAGAGACCGGTGGAGCCCGCTGAACAGAAACAGGGATCAACTCCATGAGATGGGTCGCCCTGTTCGTCATGATAAGAGACCGGTGGAGCCCGCTGAACAGAAACAGGGATCAACTCCATGAGATGGGTCGCCCTGTTCGTCATGATAAGAGACCGGTGGAGCCCGCTGAACACAAACAGGGATCAACTCCATGAGATGGGTCGCCCTGTTCGTCATGATAAGAGACCGGTGGAGCCCGCTGAACAGAAACGGGGATCAACTCCATGAGATGGGTCGCCCTGTTCGTCATGATAAGAGACCGGTGGAGCCCGCTGAACAGAAACAGGGATCAACTCCTTTATTTAGCACTAGCACTGGAGAAAGATGTCAGCAGATGGAACGGTATATGGAGCGCGTATCAGGCTGTCAATTGGACTTTCGGTTTTGATTTGATGGGCGGTGTTTTGACTTCCTTTTGGGACATGGTCAAAAACCAGGAGTGCTTTCTGAAAAGCAAAAAGTGCTTACTAAGAAGCAAAGCTGGGCTTACTGAGAAGCCGAGGGGTGTGCTTACTGAGAGCCAATGCGTGTGCTAACTGAAGTAGCGAGATAAACCTCGAATTGAGCGGGGTGAAGTGAGGGAAGGTACCGCGTGGCCACCGCGTCGAAAACAAAGTCAAAAATTGGAAAGTCGGAAAAGTTTGACTTACCTTCGGCCAGTCTACACACAGTGACAGCGCACAGTACGTAAGGAGCACACAACTCCTTTACACACCACCATCACCAAACATTACTGTCACGACCGTATTACAATCTTTGTCAGTGAAACGTCACTACAGTACAAGCGGAATTCCTGTCCAGCGCAAGCACGTGCGACCGACTCGGACACGAGCTAGGCGCGAGCTGACTCGGACACGAGCTAACTCGGACACGATCTAGCCGCGATCGGGCCGTATGTCATGTTGGTTTGTTACTGAGTAACGATTGGCGGAACATAATTTACGTCGCTAAGTATTGAATGTTGGTTGGTTACTGAGTAACGATTGGCGGAACATAATTTATGTCGCTAAGTATTGAATGTTGGTTGGTTACTGAGTAACGACTGGCGGAAAACAGTGTATGTCGCTAAGTATTGAATGTTGCATATTTTGCATATTTTGGAAATGTTAATCAGACTTCCACTTGTGGTTTTGTTCCACTAGGGCTTGGCGCCAACTGAAGCGGCGTGGTTGCCTGGTGGTTAAAGAGCCACTGACGTACTGACAGGTTGCCTGGTGGTTAAAGAGCCACTGACGTACTGACAGGTTGCCTGGTGGTTAAAGAGCCACTGACGTACTGACAGGTTGCCTGGTGGTTAAAGAGCCACTGACGAACTGACAGGTTGCCTGGTGGTTAAAGAGCCACTGACGAACTGACAGGTTGCCTGGTGGTTAAAGAGCCACTGACGAACTGACAGGTTGCCTGGTGGTTAAAGAGCCACTGACGTACTGACAGGTTGCCTGGTGGTTAAAGAGCCACTGACGTACTGACAGGTTGCCTGGTGGTTAAAGAGCCACTGACGTACTGACAGGTTGCCTGGTGGTTAAAGAGCCACTGACGATACGGGGGAAACCAGGTTGCCTGGTGGTTAAAGAGCCACTGACGTACTGACAGGTTGCCTGGTGGTTAAAGAGCCACTGACGTACTGACAGTTTGCCTGGTGGTTAAAGAGCCACTGACCTACTGGCAGTGTCATTAGGGTTGGTTTCATGCGCGAGGCTTTTGCCGGTGAAATGCCCTCGGTGTCATTACGTGTGTAGTGCGCTGGCAATAGCCGGACCATTGCGGACTGTGAGCGAGATGAGGCCAGGAAATACAATACTATAACGCACGGTTTGGGGAGCCGCAATGAAATCCATGGCAGATTTCAAATGATCAGGCAGGGCAGATAAACACCATGTAATGGATGTTGCACATTGCACAAGGGGTAACTTCCACCTGGTGTACCCGTGTGTGACCTCCCTGAATACAGATGGCGTTGGGTGAAACGTACACTTGTGGTGCCGTGTCAGCGCTGGCTAATTATAGGATTCCGATCTGACAAGGGAGAAACAATTTTGAGCTCAAGGTTATGGAGGTGTTAGTAAGGTGAGATGTAAAGAGATGTAGGTAGACTCCTGCTGGGGAGTGATCTTTTAAGAGGTTTCTTAAACGCGGTGTTTATGCCCAAAGAGATAAATAGAGGTCATTTGAAACTCACTTCCTGCGTCTTGTCACGTCTTGTCACATCTGTGACTGCTATGAGTCAGTTGTCACCATTCATGAACGTTGTCTTTAGTGTTACAATATGTTGTGTGTGCTTTTAAAGGATCTATCCTTCTCAAATCGTCTTATGTCTTAGAAGGCCGGCTATTTTGCGACAGGTAGAACAGCTCAAATAATAACTTGAATTGGAGGATTTTCTGTTAATACACTGTTAATTGAATTTTCGATTTACGATCCGGCTTGCGCCTACGACAGTCAGCGAGACTGGCTGTGGAACCAGCGTGACGTGTCACGACTGACTGGCTGTGGAACCAGCGTGACGTGTCACGACTGACTGGCTGTGGAAAGCAGCGTGACGTGTCACGACTGACCTGACGGCTGCCCGCGGTCCCGTGGAGCTTGTTGCCCGAGCGACGTCAGCACGCAGGCTTGATACCAACCAGGCGGTGCGTGCCCCACCGGGAGCTGGGACACCTGCGGGACACTGCGAGCTGGGACACCTATTGGACACGGCGAGCTGGAACACCCGTGGGACACGGCGAGCTGGGACACCTATGGGACACGGCGAGCTGGAACACCCGTGGGACACGGCGAGCTGGAACACCTATGGGACACGGCCAGCTGGAACACCCGTGGGACACGGCGAGCTGGGACACCTGTGGGACACGGCGAGCTGTAACACCTATGGGACACGGCGAGCTGGAACACCCGTGGGACACGGCCAGCTGGAACACCCGTGGGAGACGGCGAGCTGGGACACCTATGGGACACGGCCAGCTGGAACACCCGTGGGACACGGCGAGCTGGGACACCCGTGGGACACGGCGAGCTGGGACATCCGTGGGACACGGCAAGCTGGGACACCCGTGGGACACGGCGAGCTGGGACACCCGTGGGACACGGCAAGCTGGGACACCCGTGGGACACGGCAAGCTGGGACATCCGTGGGACACGGCAAGCTGGGACACCCGTGGGACACGGCAAGCTGGGACATCCGTGGGACACGGCAGCTGGGACACCCGTGGGACACGGCAAGCTGGGACACCCGTGGGACACGGCGAGCTGGGACATCCGTGGGACACGGCAAGCTGGGACACCCGTGCAGTCAGTCCCCTTGTCCGTCACCATTGAAACACAGTTTAGGCAATTTTCTGCTACAGTGTACGGAGAGCTTGCTTATTCATAGTTAGCGGCCAGACAACCGCAGCGGTTACGTCAGAGTGAAACAAAATTCATGAAGTACGCTCTCTCTCTCTCTCTCTCTCTCTCTCTCTCTCTCTCTCTCTCTCTCTCTCTCTCTCTCTCTCTCTGCGTGCGCACATTTCGTCAGGGTTCTTGAGCTTTTTGGTCTTGAACTTTTCTGCGATGGTATTCGCACGCCCCGCTAAGAATGCGCGCGCGCACACACACACACACACACACACACACACACACACACACCCCACACACACACACACACGCGCGCGCGCGCGCGCGCACGCACACACAGGCACACACACACACACACGCACGCACACACGGGCGCACTGAAAGAACGTAACGGGGAGGGAGGGAGGAGGGGTCCCCAAAAAGGAAGAAGACAGAATTGGAATCACTTGTTGTATTGTTTGCAGAGGTGAGTTTTAATGCAGCTTTGAAGGCATGGGAGGAACGAATGAGACAGATGTCAGAATGGAGAGAATTTCTTTGCTTTGGAGTTCAGTACGAGAAACAGCGTTGGCCAAAGGATTCAGTTTTAACGTGGGGGATACGAAGTGTCTGTGTGTCTGCAGAAGAACGAAGCTGTCTGGAAGGGGTGCACACAGTGAGAAGGTCAGAGAAATGGGCAGGAGATGAGTCAGAGAAGACGTTGTGACCGATAGTTGACAGTTTGTAGTCTGTTCTGACTTCTACCGGCAACCAGTGAAGAGCTTGAAGAAGAGGCTGCACATAATCACATTTGCGTGCTATGAAAACCAGTTTCGCTGCAGACTTCTGAATTTTCTGTAGTCTGCTGAGAAGGTAAAGTGGGCAGCCGGATAGAAGAGAATTAACTGAACCGAACCGACCTGACCTGACCTGACCTGACCTGACCTGAACTAAACTGACACGACATGGTCTTTATTGTTTGACGTCCATGTGACGTGGTTAGAATTCATGCCGTTGATGGAATGTCCATGATACAACGTCAGTGGAATTTCGTGACATAATGCTGGTGGAATTTCAAGATACATTGTTGGTGGAATTTCATAATACAACGCTGGCGAATTTCACGATGCATCGTCTGTGGAATTTTACCGTACAACGTTGGCGCAATTTTACGATACATCATTGGCGGAATTTGCGATACAACGTTGGTGGAATTATGCGGCCTTGTGTAACAGAATTTCACAACCGAACTTTGCAATGTTTCACAGCTGCATTGGCAATAGTGGAATTTGCTTTTACTGTTTTTTTGAATTTCATGATTGTCTCAAATACTGGGTAGAGGTTGCGCACCATATTGTTTGTGGAGTTTTCCCCCCATATTCTGGATGGAACCAAAACGATGACAGATCCCGCTTACTGGGCTTCTGTCTGCTCTAGGCTGTGTACAGCTACATTTGGTTGACCTTACTGTTTTTGTACTGTGCGCTTCGGGCTCACAAAGGTGTAAGCGCCTTACAGTTACTCTGTTACAGTGCAGAGAAACCCACGCCCTGGCTGTGGTGAGGTTTCCTGACAACGACGGATGACATTCGGTTAAAACATTAAAACGTAGCGGATGGGTGTCACGTAGTTTGCCCGTGGGATTTTCATTCACCTCTTGGAATAAACGTTCTTTTTCAGTGAGTGGATCCTCTCAGCAGGCAGTATAACTATGCACAGACTTTTGCAGCCTAACTGTATATCTATGCGCAGTTTTGCAGCCTAACTCTGTATAACTATACATAGAGTTTTGCAGCCTAACTCTGTATAACTATACATAGAGTTTTGCAGCCTAACTCTGTATAACTATACATAGAGTTTTGCAGCCTAACTCTGTATAACTATGCGCAGAGATTTGCAGCCTAACTCTGTATAACTATACATAGAGTTTTGCAGCCTAACTCTGTATAACTATGCGCAGAGATTTGCAGCCTAACTCTGTATAACTATACATAGAGTTTTGCAGCCTAACTCTGTATAACTATGCGCAGAGATTTGCAGCCTAACTCTGTATAACTATACATAGAGTTTTGCAGCCTAACTCTGTATAACTATGCGCAGAGATTTGCAGCCTAACTCTGTATAACTATACATAGAGTTTTGCAGCCTAACTCTTGCCACCTGTGTCATCAGGCAGGCACACTGGGGGAAGAAGAAGGTTGGTGACGTCACTACCGTCCATTATCCCGTCATTTCGCTCTCTTCGACATGATGGCTCTTGGGTTCCATTTTCCTGGTCCTTTGGTCTTGGCATTTACTTGTGGAAGTCAAGTGGATAGGTTTTTCTCAAGACATGAATTTGCCCAGGAATTTGTTGTCGTTGTTGTTGGTGGTGGTGGTCAAAAGCGCGGGGTGGTTTACTTGCGGGCACACAGTTGGTGGCCGTTGGAATGGACGCGGGCGATACGGCCAGCGCCGGCTGCTTTGCCGGCCGTTTTTGACACTGGCTGCCGACGTAAGAAACTCCGGCCTTTCCGTCGTCAACACTAACCCTTTTGAGCCCGACAGCGTCCCGCGGGGCCACCCTGCCCTGTGAATACGGGGTCTCATTCATAATTTATCGCCTCATTCATAATTTATCAACTTTCTCCCTACCTACCCGCCAGCCGTACCCTTACCACTGCCCCGACAGTCTGTATGTGTGTCACTTTCTCCCTACCTACCCGGCAGCCGCACCCTTACCACTGCCCCGACAGTCTGTATGTGTGTCACTTTCTCCCTACCTACCCGCCAGCCGTACCCTTACCACTGCCCCGACAGTCTGTATGTGTGTCACTTTCTCCCTACCTACCCGCCAGCCGTACCCTTACCACTGCCCCGACAGTCTGTATGTGTGTCACTTTCTCCCTACCTACCCGCCAGCCGTACCCTTACCACTGCCCCGACAGTCTGTATGTGTGTCACTTTCTCCCTACCTACCCGCCAGCCGTACCCTTACCACTGCCCCGACAGTCTGTATGTGTGTCACTTTCTCCAGCCTCTGACCTTCCAGCCTCCAGCCCCGATGGTCTCTCCTTCCGTTTCTACTGGGTTTCTCCTTGACCCCGCCTGGCCCCTCGTGTCGCTGACTGTCTGTGTCACTGGCCCCTCGTGTCGCTGACTGTCTGTGTCACTGGCCCCTCGTGTCGCTGATAGTCTGTGTCACTGGCCCCTCCGTGTCGCTGTCTGTGTCACTGGCCCCTCCGTGTCGCTGTCTGTGTCACTGGCCCCTCCGTGTCGCTGTCTGTGTCACTGGCCCCTCGTGTCGCTGATAGTCTGTGTCACTGGCCCCTCCGTGTCGCTGTCTGTGTCACTGGCCCCTCCGTGTCGCTGTCTGTGTCACTGGCCCCTCGTGTCGCTGATAGTCTGTGTCACTGGCCCCTCCGTGTCGCTGACTGTCTGTGTCACTGGCCCCTCCGTGTCGCTGTCTGTGTCACTGGCCCCTCGTGTCGCTGATAGTCTGTGTCACTGGCCCCTCCGTGTCGCTGACTGTCTGTGTCACTGGCCCCTCCGTGTCGCTGTCTGTGTCACTGGCCCCTCCGTGTCGCTGATAGTCTGTGTCACTGGCCCCTCGTGTCGCTGATAGTCTGTGTCACTGGCCCCTCCGTGTCGCTGTCTGTGTCACTGGCCCCTCCGTGTCGCTGATAGTCTGTGTCACTGGCCCCTCCGTGTCGCTGATAGTCTGTGTCACTGGCCCCTCCGTGTCGCTGTCTGTGTCACTGGCCCCTCCGTGTCGCTGTCTGTGTCACTGGCCCCTCCGTGTCGCTGATAGTCTGTGTCACTGGCCCCTCCGTGTCGCTGATAGTCTGTGTCACTGGCCCCTCCGTGTCGCTGTCTGTGTCACTGGCCCCTCCGTGTCGCTGTCTGTGTCACTGGCCCCTCCGTGTCGCTGATAGTCTGTGTCACTGGCCCCTCCGTGTCGCTGATAGTCTGTGTCACTGGCCCCTCCGTGTCGCTGATAGTCTGTGTCACTGGCCCCTCCGTGTCGCTGACTGTCTGTGTCACTGGCCCCTCCGTGTCGCTGTCTGTCTGTGTCACTGTCGGATACCCGGACTTGATTCTGTTCCAGCGAAGTGTGTGTATATATATTGCTTATACGACTCTGGCTGATTTAGACGTAGACCTGGGTTTCATGGGAACAACGCAACCCCCTCCCTCCGTTCCTACCTCCACCACCACCGCTCCTGCCGTAGCCACCAGGAAACAGATCCCAGGAGGTGGGGCAAGAGGGAGACTGCAGCTAACGCTGCATCGTCACCACCTTAATGGTAGTGCATGACGATGAGCAGCGGTGCTACTGTTTGACTGACTGTGAGGGCAGCGTCACAAGACCGTCCACTGATCACAATGTTTGTACAGAAAGGAAAGCAGAAGCAGGGAGTGGAACTGATGTCATCCGCGTACCAGCCCAACGCCTTATCGCCAGGCCCAACTTCCTCACTAACCAGCCCAATGCCTTATCGCCAGGCCCAACCGACTCACTAACCAGCCCAATGCCTTATCGCCGGGTCACTAACCAGCCCTGACCCTTATCGCCAGGCACAAACCGACCACTGATCACCCCAAAGTTTGACCAGGCCAACCGACTCACTAACCAGCCCAATGCCTTATCGCCAGGCCCAACCGACTCACTAACCAGCCCAATGCCTTATCGCCAGGCCCAACCGACTCACTAACCAGCCCAATGCCTTATCGCCAGGCCCAACCGACTCACTAACCAGCCCAATGCCTTATCGCCAGGCCCAACCGACTCACTAACCAGCCCAATGCCTTATCGCCAGGCCCAACCGACTCACTAACCAGCCCAATGCCTTATCGCCAGGCCCAACCGACTCACTAACCAGCCCAATGCCTTATCGCCAGGCCCAACCGACTGGGCAGTGGACACCCCTGGCTCCTTTCACTGGCCAGTGAACCAGGTGGCCAGCAGGGCGGGGAAGAGAGAAACAGACTGAACAAGAGCGTCGTGTTTTGAAAGTGTGTCGGTTTGCTTGATCTACCAGCACACAGGGGCCGGAGGGATGTTTTCTGGCACGATGGTGTCGTTTGATTGGCAACTTGACGTGTCTGTTTGACTTCACTTGTTCACACCAACCAAAACCGCCCCCCCCCACTCCCTCCCCCCCCCCCATCCCCCCCCCCCCCCATCCCCTCCCCTCCCCCGCCACATTCATTGCCTCTCTGAGTGCAGGGGAGAGAGCGTGGAGGAGGGAGAAACGCACACACACACACACACACACACACACACACACACACACACACACACACACACACACACACACACACACACACACACACAGTACACACACACACAGTAACACACAGTACCTAAAACCCCACACACACACACACACACACACACACACACACACACACACACACACGAGTAACACACATACACACACACACGCGCGCGCGCGCGCGCGCGCATAACACACACAACAACAAACACACACACACACACACACACACACACACACACACACACACACACACACACACACACACGCCTACGGACACGCACTCACACACGATACGATAGTACGTAGAAGCCAGGCTCGTCTGTCTGCAGTTTTGTAATCTGTGCTGAGAGTTGGAGAGGTGGGAGAGAGAGGGGCAGGTGGGAGAGAGATGGGCAGGTGGGAGAGAGGGGGAGGTGGGAGAGAGGTGGCAGGTGGGAGAGATG
>JABMCL010001881.1:367500-402500 GCA_018857735.1 Alviniconcha marisindica
ACTTCACTCTCAATACTGTTCATTGTCTATCGCTCCAACTCTTCACTTCACTCTCAATACTGTTCATTGTCTATCGCCCCTACTCTTCACTTCACTCTCAATACTGTTCATTGTCTATCGCTCCAACTCTTCACTTCACCCTCAGTACTGTTCATTGTCTATCGCTCCAACTCTTCACTCCACTCTCAGTACTGTTCATTGTCTATCGCTCCAACTCTTCACTTCACCCTCAGTACTGTTCATTGTCTATCGCTCCAACTCTTCACTTCACCCTCAGTACTGTTCATTGTCTATCGATCCAACTATTCACTTCACTCTCGGTGCTGTTCATTGTCTATCGCCACAACCCTTCACCTCAGTCTTGGTGCTGTTCATTGTCTATTGCCCCAACCCTTCACTTCACTCTCGGTGCTGTTCATTGTCTATCGCTCCAACCCTTCACTTCACTCTCGGTGCTCTTCATTGTCTATCGCTCCAACCCTTCACTTCACTCTCGGTGCTGTTCATCGTCTATCGCTCCAACCCTTCTCTTCACGTGGCCCAAACTGCAGCAGGGCAGCAGCGTACATTTCATTGATACAAAAAACAAAACAAAAAAACTTGCAGCAGGAGAACAACAGCCACAGTACGTGCAACAGGAGAACCTCATACAAGCACTCCTGCAAAGAATATATGTCAGAATATATGCAACAACGTAGACTTCCTAACTCTAACTCAACCCTACCACTCCCTCCCTGTGGACTGCTTGACTCCCCATCTCAGCCCCGCCTCTCCCTATGGCTACATTCCCTGTGGATACACTCCCTGTGGACTGACTCCCTAACTCAGCCCTACCACTCCCTGTGGATACACTCCTGT
This sequence comes from Alviniconcha marisindica, assembly GCA_018857735.1. Classification (NCBI taxonomy): domain Eukaryota; kingdom Metazoa; phylum Mollusca; class Gastropoda; family Provannidae; genus Alviniconcha; species Alviniconcha marisindica. Next base: position 368,359 of record JABMCL010001881.1, read on the forward strand.
GGACTGCTTGACTCCCCATCTCAGCCCTACCACTCCCTATGGACTGACTCCTGACTTTGCAGCTCTAACTCATCCCCACCACTCCCTGTGGACTGACTCCTGACTTCCCAACTCTAACTCGGTGCCACCACTCCCTGTGGACTGACTCCTGACTTCCCAACTCTATCTCGGTGCCACCACTCCCTGTGGACTGACTCCTGACTTCCCAACTCTAACTCGGTGCCACCACTCCCTGTGGACTGACTCCTGACTTCCCAACTCTAACTCGGTGCCACCACTCCCTGTGGACTGACTCCTGACTTCCCAACTCTAACTCGGTGCCACCACTCCCTGTGGACTGACTCCTGACTTCCCAACTCTAACTCGGTGCCACCACTCCCTGTGGACTGACTCCTGACTTCCTAACTCGGCGCCACCACTCCCTCCCCAGTGGCAAACGCGAAACATCTACTCGTGTGATGTTTGTTTTCTTGCTGTGGATGTACCCAGTCGTGCTTCTACACCGCATTGTCTGTTCACCATAGTCTTTCGGGGTGCGTGAAGGACATACAGAAGTTATGTGTGTTGTGGCTGATTTGGACGTGTTTGATTAGTTAATCCAAATATTGACACTGGGCCTGTGGCTTCGTTGTGGTGCGTATTACTGCACTGCTTCATTGACAAGGCGTGTTTGAGCAAGGGATTCACACTGCCGCTTACACTTGTTCTCACTCTTGTCCTGTCTTTAGTGGTGTTGTACTCTCACTACTCTGGCTTTTCCTTTGCATTGTACTTTTGAATAATCACGTGTGTGTGTGTGTGTGTGTGTGTGTGTGTGTGTGTGTGTGTGTGTGTGTGTGTGTGTGTGTGTGTGTGTGTATGTGTGTTCCTTGCTGTTATTTTCGTTAATTTTGTGTTGATGTTTCGTGTCACGACAGTGACGTCATGACCCACCCAATCAGTGACGTTGCATGACATTATCTGACCGCTGCTGTTGACGTCATGCTGAAGAAGTGTGCGGTGGGCGGATCTGAGATCTGTTGACCTTTCTTCCGCTGTGTGTGCATGCACTGGGTGCAGTGTCCACACATTTGTTCCACCCAAAGTTGACGGTTCCAGCCTCTGTGGCCTGACGTCTACATGCTGATGTAATAACACTTGAGAGAAAGACAGAATCATGGCTGCTCTGTTTATATTCTAGAGCAAAGGTTCATACATCCACTATGTAAATAAAACTAAAGAATGACGTTAACAAACATTTTAAAATTGTCCAGTTGTTCCGGTCAAAGCACTTACTAGTTAATTAACTGAGAAATAAACGGAGGGGAGAGAACCAGGACCCCAGGGGACGGACAGCCAGCAGATGCTATCGCTGTCCGGTCAGACCAGGGGTGTGGTCAGCCAGTGACCTCTGAACTGAACGAGAGCCAAGCAAACCGCCGACGTCCGCAGTCCCTCAAAAGCCCTGCGCATTGAAGACAGCTTACCAAACTATGTGGCGTGCGTCAGAGCCATCAGAGTGTTGCAACGACTAGTCCATGGACACGAGTCACTGAAGTCCCCACGCCACGTCTTTCGCAACGGGAACATTAACATTCACATCGTCTGGGTCAGAACGAGGACATGGTGGGGATGAGGGAGAGGAGGTGGAGGGGGGGGGGGGCGCTTATACATCTTAGGTGGGGGACGGGAAGGCTGGGTGATCACCCCTGAGACTGAAAGCTTTGTAAGTGGGTCCGGACATCAGCCAGGTGTCCGAGTCTTACCACCACAAAGACATTCTTGGGCGGGACACGTTGCTCAGCTTCATGAGAGGAGAAGGACGTTCCCAGAGGTCCAGCGGTCCATGACGTCATGTTTGTTGTGGCGGTCACGACTGACCTGCTACAGGGTGTCAGCGATACGCTTTGCTAAGCCCGTAAGGACGTTAAGCTTCACCGGCCATCTGCGGGTGAAAGGTGGAGAGGGAAGCCCAGACTGGAATGTGTCAATGGTCGACACCCACCTTCCAAAACCCCTGTGGGTGCGGGTGTAGTGCCATAGACATGCCGGGGTAAACAGACTGGAATATGTCAATGGTCGACACCCACCTTCCAAAACCCCTGTGGGTGTGGGTGTAGTGCCATAGACATGCCGGGGTAAACAGACTGGCGGGCAAAGCAACCCTCTCAAGTGGCTTGCTTCTCGGAAGAGCTGAAGTGTTGAGGAGCTTGAGATACTACCTGCGGACACAAAGCCATCACACCATCGATCGCCTGGAGCAGAGAGGCGTGGAAAGAGGAATCGCTAGACGATTTTCCGTGAAAGGACGAGAGAGGGCCATCGTCAATCAGACGAATATTGGAACCGTTTCAAAGGCAACGTTGGCAAAACTTCTGACAGACGGGGTGGAGCGCATATGGGCGTTTCCGAGCGCATGGATACCATCTTGAACAGAACTGAACTGAAATCTGCGTCTCGCCCTAAGTTCCAGGTAGCTCAACTACCAAGCCCTCGTCGTACGCAGTGCCCCGTCCCTAATAAGCCTTACGGTTTGTGTGGACGTGAAGCGCCAGGAAAGAAGTAGGCAGAAGGTCGGGCGGACTCACTGACTGGGACACCTCGTCGCGCCGCTAGTGAACAAGCTAATGCGTTAAGCTGCATTCTTTGTCCACCTGGGAGTTATCTGGACATGATCACCCTGTCCACCCGTTACCCCGCCCTCATGATGCTTGTCACTGGCTAGAGGTTTCCCATACACCCAAGCATTTCATCCATTCTTAACTCTGACCTTTAACTCCCTGAGAGCCGCGGACCTTTCGCCTCCATTGTTTGCTGACGTCCAACGTAAGTTGGAGCTCAGTCTTCTTTCCTCCGCCATCCGGTGTTATGGATCCACATGATCCCACAGGCGGAGGAGCTGTTGATGCCGGCCACGACCAGGACTGCCGGCAGAGCGTCACTGTGGCTATCGCCGCTCATCTGCCGTCACGCCGCAGTCGGGCGTTGTCAGCGGGCAGGTGTTGGTGGGTCATGTTGCAATGCGCCGCCTTCTGTCTCCTCATCCTCTTCCAGCCTGCTCACCTGGGGATGGGCGTGGCGGTCACCCGTTCTCGTCCCTTGTTTTTAGTCTCTCACTCTCAGCACACGGTGGCGTGGCTAAATGAAATCGGGATCCTGCGGTTGCCGGTTCGATTCCCGCTTCTGGCAGCAGCCTTCTCCCTCTCAGACTGACCTCCATGTCTTTCATTTTAGCAGGCTTAGCTTCTAGCCCTTTGGAATAAGACACAGCCCTCTCCCTGTCAAACCCACACTCCTTCTCCTTTACTTTGATCATGAAGTAGAGCTTCATGTCCTCCGATGTCGGTTGACTTACTGGGACAAACTGTGTCCAGTGCCGAAGCACGGTTCAGTGTTGCTTTACGTCCACAGAAACCGTAAGGCTCATTAGGACGGAAAGCCCAGGACGGCCACCTCGACTTTCACACAGCTCCTGAACTCTTATCCTTTACTTTGGCCCTTTAGTTTGGCCCTTTACTTTGGCCTTTTACTTTGGCCCTTTATTTTGGCGCACTATAAGACAAACAGTACAGGAGTTCTGGGGGCCAAAGGCGTGTGGACGACAAGATCCGCGATACATAACCAGATGACAAGAGGAGAGCGAGCGAGAGAGAGAGAGAGTTGGGGGGGGGGGGGGGGGGGGCAGGAAGCCGTAGATCCATCGCATGCCGACAGGCGACGGTTGTAAGTTGGGTAGATACAGCAGTAAATAGCCAAGAATCAGGACAGAGAGAGGGAGGGAGAATACTTGGGTTGTCACTGCGGGTTTTCTAAAGCAGGGTGGACGTCGGATCACGGTGTCACTCTCTCTTTTCGCCCAGCACCTCCGATACCCGGCTGACACAACCACTGATACTCAGTGCCACAAAACCCCGATTGAAGCGGAGACTGCCTCCGGCCCCAATGGGCTTGCTGTAAGCGTGACTAACGAAGACCAGGGCTTTGCCCGGATCGCTAGGCTGCTGTAAACGTGACTAACGAAGACCAGGGCTTTGCCCGGATCGCTATGCTGCTGTCCCGCCGGAGCGGTGTGGCCAGGCTGGGTGAATGCCGGGAGATGTGTGGCCAGGCTGGGTGAATGCCGGGAGATGTGTGGCCAGGCTGGGTGAATGCCGGAGCATTGTTATTGGAAAATAAAACGTCTCCGTCTGTTTGATTTGTCAAATCAAATTCAACATCGTTGACGCGCCCTTGTTCCCTGGGCTGCTGCCTCGTTCCGTTTGTTTCGCTGTGGCAGTGGACCTGCTGACATTGCTCGCATCGCTACGGCTGTGTGACACACCAGCCATACTGTTGCCTTTCTCTTTGACACGCTTGTTTGGCCAAACTTTAGTGCCACCAACTTCGCATTCAGGCAACGCGTAAGGTAAACGATGTAGATTAATATGTTGTATTGCAATCAGACTCGAATCACTCGACACTGCTTATGACCCAGCGGAGGGAAGAGATAACATGTGGCAGACGTTTGATTTCCGATAACGTGTCAGGGAAGGTAGGGTGATAAATTAACATCTACTTGAAAGTTTCTACGGATTTGATCTCTCTCTCTCTCTCTCTCTCTCTCTCTCTCTCTCTCTCTCTCTCTCTCTCTCTCTCTCTCTCTCTCTCTCTCTCTCTCTCTCTCTCTCTCTCTCAGGCATATGGACACAGACTTTGTCCTGGACTGAAGAAGACCGTTGTGTTTACCACTGTTCCTCGTCCTCTTCTGTAATGGTGGCTTTCTTTTTCTTGTACCTGGTTTTTCACTGCTCCTTCTGTGATCTTCTTCTATTTCTTCTTCTTCTTCTTCTTCTTCTTCTTCTTCTTCGTGAATGTTTCCTTCTTTTTTCGCCTGCTACTCAGTTTTTCATCGGTGATATGGTGGTCTTTTTTCACCGTTCTTCGCCGCCCTCCTTTTTGACTTCTGTTTCCGTTGTCATGGGAACGCGTAGAGTGTATATGCCGAAGGTGTCTAACCGGGAAGGGAGCTGAAGTGTATATATAAATATTTATTACACTCTGAGTGTCCTCTGCAATGATTTTTTTCGGGTTGATTATTCTACGGTATTGTACTGGTCAGCAAGTAGTGATAAAGAACAAGTGACATACCACATGTTGGAGACGGTATTGTACTGGTCAGCAAGCAGTGATAAAGAACAAGTAATATACTACATGTTGGAGACGGTATTGTACTGGTCAGCAAGTAGTGATAAAGAACAATTGACATACCACATGTTGGAGACGGTATGGTACTGGTCAGCAAGTAGTGATAAAGAACAAGTGATATACCACATGTTGGAGACGGTATTGTACTGGTCAGCAAGTAGTGATAAAGAACAAGTGATATACCACATGTTGGAGACGGTATGGTACTGGTCAGCAAGTAGTGATAAAGAACAAGTGATATACCATATGTTGGAGACGGTATTGTATTGGTCAGCAAATAGTGATAAAGAACAAGTGATATACCATATGTTGCAGACGGTATTGTACTGGTCAGCAATGGTAGTGTAACAAACAAGTGATGAATGGCAGTTGATAGACACGTTTGTTGATAGGCGAACAAGAAATGTGGCTGAATGGTAGTTAGATAACACTTTGTTGATAGGCAGTTGGCTGAATGGTAGTTAGATAACACTTTGTTGATAGGCAGTTGGCTGAATGGTAGTTAGATAACACTTTGTTGATAGGCAGTTGGCTGAATGGTAGTTAGATAACACTTTGTTGATAGGCAGTTGGCTGAATGGTAGTTAGATAACACTTTGTTGATAGGCAGTTGGCTGAATGGTAGTTAGATAACACTTTGTTGATAGGCAGTTGGCTGAATGGTAGTTAGATAACACTTTGTTGATAGGCAGTTGGCTGAAGCGGGGGATCGAGTTGAGTAGGCACTGCATTATCATGACAGAGGTAAGAATACAATGACCACTGCATTATCATGACAGAGATAAGAATACAATGACCACTGCATTATCATGACAGAGATAAGAATACAATGACCACTGCATTATCATGACAGAGGTAAGAATGCAATGACCACTGCATTATCATGACAGAGGTAAGAATGCAATGACCACTGCGTTATCATGACAGAGGTAAGAATGCAATGACCACTGCGTTATCATGACAGAGGTAAGAATGCAATGACCACTGCGTTATCATGACAGAGGTAAGAATGCAATGACCACTGCGTTATCATGACAGAGGTAAGAATGCAATGACCACTGCGTTATCATGACAGAGGTAAGAATGCAATGACCACTGCGTTATCATGACAGAGGTAAGAATACAATGACCACTGCGTTATCATGACAGAGGCAAGAATACAATGACCACTGCGTTATCATGACAGAGGTAAGAATACAATGACCACTGCGTTATTATGACAGAGATAAGAATACAATGACCGCTGCATTATTATGACAGAGTATCAATGTAAGACTACAATGACCACTGCACTATTATGACAGGGGGTCAGTGTAAGAATACAATGACCACTGCATTATTATGACAGAGGGTCAATGTAAGAATACAATGACCACTGAAGTTTATGACAGAGGTAAGAATACAATGACCACTGCATTATTATGACAGAGGATCAGTGTAAGAATACAATGACCACTGAAGTTATGACAGAGGTAAGAATACAATGACCACTGCATTATTATGACAGAGGATCAGTGTAAGAATACAATGACCACTGAAGTTATGACAGAGGTAAGAATACATGACCACTGCATTATTATGACAGAGGATCAGTGTAAGAATACAATGACCACTGAAATATGCAGAGGTAAGAATACAAAGACCACTGATTTAGACAGAGGTCAGTGTAAGAATACAATGACCACTGCATTATTATGACAGAGGATCAATGTAAGAATACAATGACCACTGAAGTTTATAACAGAGGTAAAAATACAATGACCACTGCATTATTATGACAGAGGGTCAGTGTAAGAATACAATGACCACTGCATTATTATGACAGAGGATCAATGTAAGAATACAATAACCACTGAAGTTTATAACAGAGGGTCAGTGTAAGAATACAATGACCACTGCATTATTATGACAGAGGGTCAGTGTAAGAATACAATGACCACTGCATTATTATGACAGAGGGTCAGTGCAAGAATACAATGACCATTGCATTGTCTGCCAAAGGAGAAGTTCGAACGCTCGACGTTTCTGAAATTACTGAGCAGAAGCGGTGGAGGAAGACCCACTAGAGACAAGGCCGAGATGTAGACCCACTAGAGACAAGGCCGAGAGGTAGACCCACTAGAGACAAGGCCGAGATGTAGACCCACTAGAGACAAGGCCGAGAGGTAGACCCACTAGAGACAAGGCCGAGATGTAGACCCACTAGAGACAAGGCCGAGAGGTAGACCCACAAGGCCGAGAGGTAGACCCACAAGGCCGAGAGGTATTAAAAGTTCGTTTTGATGCGATATCAAACGATGGCGCGCGCGAACATTCTGTGGAAGACGAAGGGAACTGGAGCAGACAGAGTAACTCCTGCGTTAAAGCCCGTTCTTAACTGGGCGAATGTTTGTTCGCCGAACATACTTCGGACAGTTCGACGAACTATGATTCGTTTCTTAATTGAACTTTTAGTTCGCCAAACATGGTTCGGACAATTCGAAGAATTTACTTGTTCTCAACTGGCTTGTAATGAGATGCAAGCTTCGGCCCGAACTTGCGGCAGACGCGCAGCAGACAGCATTATCGAAAATGTAGGCTAAAGTCAAGTCAAGATACTTTAATCATCCCTCACAGGGTAAATCAACTAACCACTGTCTCATTCTGGGTCTCCTAGACAAGGCTGCGCCTCCCACAAGTCAATAAATAAACATATTCCCTCCGAAGCAAGTGAAGAACCTAGCGACACCGTCATCCATTTTGATTTTGATTTCTTCTTCATCCACAGGAGAGCTCTGCTCTCAGCCAATCAGAGGCAATGATCGTCGAATAGGGCGAATGTTCCCAGAACATGTTGAGCGAAGCTTTTTGGACCCCGAATATAGCTTCGACGAATACTTCCAACTAGGTTCGCGAAGAAAAGTTCGCCCAATTAAGAACGGGCTTAAGGTGGGCAGTGATGAGAGCCATTTGAATGTTTCATTAATTGTGAGGGACAAAGTCACGAGGCAGTGTCCACAGACCACAACCTTTCTGAAGAGAAAGGAGAGCGGAATGGAGCCGCTGTCCTTCTGTTTACCAGCCTGACGCCTAACCGCGAGGCCAAACCGGCTCACACATCTTTGATCGTCGGCTCAGTTCCCCTTTAAATACTGGTCATTGGCCCTAGCGCATCAGACGAAACGAGTCTGGGTCATTCCTAATGAGCTAGGTCAGGGCCTGTAAATAATGAGCCAAGTCATGGCGGGTGATTGAGCTAGGTCATGGCGGGTGACTGATCTAGGTCATGGCGGGTGACCAAGGAGCTAGGTCATGGCGGGTGACCAAGAAGCTAGGTCATGGCGGGTGACTGAGCTAGGTCAGGGCGGGTGACCAAGGAGCTAGGTCATGGCGGGTGACCAAGGAGCTAGGTCAGGGCGGGTGACTGAGCTAGGTCAGGGCGGGTGACCAAGGAGCTAGGTCATGGCGGGTGACTGAGCTAGGTCATGGCGGGTAACCAAGGAGCTAGGTCATGGCGGGTGACTGAGCTAGGTCAGGGCGGGTGACCAAGGAGCTAGGTCAGGGCGGGTGACCAAGGAGCTAGGTCATGGCGGGTGACCAATGAGCTAGGTCACGGCTGGTGTCGAGATCGAAAGCGAGGCTGGGATTTGCAAAAGTGGCGAGAGTGGTGAGATTTAGTCGTCTGCTTCTTAGCGTACACACACGAACCTCGCTTTCGATTTGGGTTACCTTGTCAATTACGCCCTGGCATTAGGACGTACCCTACACTTTCCCTACTTGTCAATGCAGCAGCCTAAACAAGGCTGACTAAGTTTTATCACGCACGCTTCATACGTGACACTTGAGCATGTGCGAAAAGCTGGTGCCTACTATACGGCACGCGACGCAATGGCTGCGGGTTATCCAGCGCTGTGAGATAGGATTTCTGTCCTCGAGTTATCAGCGTTATCATATAGCGCTTAATCAATCAAAGTGATATGAAAACTTAAAGTCACTTTAAGGCTGACGTACTGCATCGTGACTTGATGTGGAAGAGAGCTCCCCACGGAGAACGGGAGGTATCAGCCAGCAGGTCGGACGTGACCACTTCACACTGACAGGGAACAGCAACTGACAAAGCTGACCAGTTGGAAAGCTTTCAACGACGCCAGCGAGTAAAACAAGAGTCTGCACTGACAGTCAAGGAACAGTTAGTTTGTACGTTAATTCATGTCATCTCACTGACAGTCAAGGAACAGTTATTTTGTACGTTAATTCATGTCATCTCACTGACAGCCAAGGAACAGTTAGTTTGTACGTTAATTCATGCAAACTCACTGACAGTCAAAGGGAAAAGTTATTTTGTACGTTAATTCATGTCATCTCACTGACAGCCAAAGAACAGTTAGTTTGTACGTTAATTCATGTCATCTCACTGACAGCCAAGGAACAGTTATTTTGTACGTTAATTCATGTCATCTCACTGACAGCCAAGGAACAGTTAGTTTGTACGTTAATTCATGTCCTCCCACTGACAGTCAAGGAACAGTTAGTTTGTACGTTAATTCATGTCATCTCACTGACAGCCAAGGAACAGTTAGTTTGTACGTTAATTCATGTCATCTCACTGACAGCCAAGGAACAGTTAGTTTGTACGTTAATTCATGTCATCTCACTGACAGTCAAGGAACAGTTAGTTTGTACGTTAATTCATGTCATCTCACTGACAGCCAAGGAACAGTTATTTTGTACGTTAATTCATGTCATCTCACTGACAGCCAAGGAACAGTTAGTTTGTACGTTAATTCATGTCATCTCACTGACAGCCAAGGAACAGTTATTTTGTACGTTAATTCATGTCATCTCACTGACAGCCAAGGAACAGTTAGTTTTTTACGTTAATTCATGTCATCTCACTGACAGCCAAGGAACAGTTAGTTTGTACGTTAATTCATGTCATCTCACTGACAGCCAAGGAACAGTTAGTTTGTACGTTAATTCATGTCATCTCACTGACAGCCAAGGAACAGTTAGTTTGTACGTTAATTCATGTCATCTCACTGACAGCCAAGGAACAGTTATTTTGTACGTTAATTCATGTCATCTCACTGACAGCCAAGGAACAGTTATTTTGTACGTTAATTCATGTCATCTCACTGACAGCCAAGGAACAGTTAGTTTTGTACGTTAATTCATGTCATCTCACTGACAGCCAAGGAACAGTTATTTTGTACGTTAATTCATGTCATCTCACTGACAGCCAAGGAACAGTTATTTTGTACGTTAATTCATGTCATCTCACTGACAGCCAAGGAACAGTTATTTTGTACGTTAATTCATGTCATCTCACTGACAGCCAAGGAACAGTTATTTTGTACGTTAATTCATGTCATCTCACTGACAGCCAAGGAACAGTTATTTTGTACGTTAATTCATGTCATCTCACTGACAGCCAAGGAACAGTTATTTTGTACGTTAATTCACGTCATCTCACTGACAGCCAAGGAACAGTTATTTTGTACGTTAATTCACGTCATCTCACTGACAGCCAAGGAACAGTTATTTTGTACGTTAATTCATGTCATCTCACTGACAGCCAAGGAACAGTTATTTTGTACGTTAATTCATGTCATCTCACTGACAGCCAAGGAACAGTTATTTTGTACGTTAATTCATGTCATCTCACTGACAGCCAAGGAACAGTTATTTTGTACGTTAATTCACGTCATCTCACTGACAGCCAAGGAACAGTTATTTTGTACGTTAATTCATGTCATCTCACTGACAGCCAAGGAACAGTTATTTTGTACGTTAATTCATGTCATCTCACTGACAGCCAAGGAACAGTTATTTTGTACGTTAATTCATGTCATCTCACTGACAGTCAAGGAACAGTTATTTTGTACGTTAATTCATGTCCTCCCTCTGACAGTCAAGCAACAGTTATTTTGTACGTTAATTCATGTCATCTCACTGACAGCCAAGGAACAGTTATTTTGTACGTTAATTCATGTCATCTCACTGACAGCCAAGGAACAGTTATTTTGTACGTTAATTCATGTCATCTCACTGACAGCCAAGGAACAGTTATTTTGTACGTTAATTCACGTCATCTCACTGACAGCCAAGGAACAGTTATTTTGTACGTTAATTCACGTCATCTCACTGACAGCCAAGGAACAGTTAGTTTGTACGTTAATTCACGTCATCTCACTGACAGCCAAGGAACAGTTATTTTGTACGTTAATTCATGTCATCTCAGCCGCACATGGTCCCCTCCGGCCGGTAAGGGTTCGGCACCTCTGTGGGAACCCAGGGGTCCGCACCTCTGTGGGAACCCAGGGGTCCGCACCTCTGTGGGAACCCAGGGGTCCGCACCTCTGTGGGAACCCAGGGGTCCGCACCTCTGTGGGAACCCAGGGGTCCGCACCTCTGTGGGAACCCAGGGGTCCGCACGTGTCAGTAGTCACGGGTCAGCATTCCTGCGTGGTCCGAAAACTGAATTGACAAAGGTCAGCACACTTGTCGGTGTTTCAGCGTACAAATGCAAAATAGCGGTATGTCGCTGACAGAAGTGTATCTTTCTCTTCCCATTCACACTCGCCACAATCATTTTTGATAATTCTGCTACTATTATTCATTATTTGTTGATTCCCGTGCCACCGGCCGTTACTTGTGAACATGGGATCTTTAACATGCGCTACGATCTTAGCGCGTGCCGCCGTCCAGACGAAGTCGAGACAGGCAGCGAGAAGTGCTCGGGGCAGTGTTTGACCACAAGTGTTGACCACAAGTGTTGACCACAAGTGTTTGACCACAAGTGTTGACCACAAGTGTTTGACCACAAGTGTTGACCACAAGTGTTTGACCACAAGTGTTGACCACAAGTGTTTGGCCACAAGTGTTGACCACCAGTGTTTGACCACCAGTGTTTGACCACAAGTGTTTGACCACCAGTGTTTGATCAGTGTTTGACCACCAGTGTTTGACCACAAGTGTTTGACCACCAGTGTTTGACCAGTGTTTGACCACAAGTGTTGACCACAAGTGTTGACCACAAGTGTTGACCACAAGTGTTGACCACAAGTGTTTGACCAGTGTTTGACCACAAGTGTTGACCACGAGTGTTGACCACAAGTGTTGACCACGAGTGTTGACCACGAGTGTTGACCACAAGTGTTTGACCACCAGTGTTTGACCAGTGTTTGACCACAAGTGTTGACCACGATTGCATGTTGACCACAAGTGTTGACCACGAGTGTTGACCACGAGTGTTGACCACAAGTGTTGACCACGAGTGTTGACCACGAGTGTTGACCACGAGTTACCCGAGTGTTGACCACAAGTGTTGACCACGAGTGTTGACCACGAGTGTTGACCACGAGTGTTGACCACGAGTGTTGACCACAAGTGTTGACCACGAGTGTTGACCACGAGTGTTGACTACAAGTGTTGACCACCAGTGTTGACCACGAGTGTTGACCACGAGTGTTGACCACCAATGTTGACCACAAGTGTTGACCACGAGTGTTGACCCGAACGAGAAGGGAAACTCGGCCCTCTCCCCGTGGCTGCCAGGAGTCGAACCCTGGCCTTTCGGCTGGAGTGGAAAGCGTTGGGCAAGAGGCACGAACTCCCGCTGGTGTGAAGACAGCGAGACGCGTCGTTGTCTTCAGAAGGCCCTGAAAAATACAGAGGCATGGCGTAGACAGGTCTAACCCCTAACCACGAAAGATAGTCCGCCAGTTCAGTACGCTAGAGAAAGAAGGTACAAAACAACCGATAGTATTGTACGTAAAACGATCAAGTGTGCAGTGAAAACCAGTTCAGTAGGAACAACGAGACTGACCACGCCGGTGGTAAACAGGTATTAAGAGTGCATCTTCTGATGGCTATTTTTATGCAATGAATATATATATATATATATATATATATATATATATATATATATATATATATATATATATATATATATATATATATATATAATATAAAAACAAGCGAGAAGAATATGACCGCAAGCTTAAATACTCGGCACATGGTCGATGACGCGAGTGTGACAGTTCAATAATCCACGCATAATAATCCACGCATGCATTAGTCAACAATTTATTTCTTGCTGTGCACGTCGCCCTGGCATTCACAGCGCCAAGACGGGTAAACGCAAAGTTGTGGAGCAGGGCACCTGTGAGCTATCGCCTTTAGTTTCTTGGCCTGGCAGCGATTTCCGTGCAAGGTGGCCATTGTGAAAGGGTGTGAGAGCAGGTGTAGAGATAGCGAGAGTGGGGCGAGGGCCTGCGGTTTGTTGGCTGTGGGGACCTATTGACACTGCGCTGTCTAACACTGCGCAACAGGACGTGTACAGTACTTAGCCCGACACTTCAACAGCCACCGCTGTTTGCCCTAACCTCCTCAACAGTCTCAATGACCGGGTAGCTAGAAGAAGGGAATGTAAGGACAGTCATCGGAGCAGCTGGCGCACCCTAACGGCAGATAACGCAGCCTGGAACCGCTAAGACGGTGACCACGTGGAGGTGGAAGAGATAGCCACGGTAGCCACGTGGAGGTGGAAGATATAGCCACGTGGAGGTGGAAGAGGTAGCCACGGTAGCCACGTGGAGGTAGAAAAGGTAGCCACGGTAGCCACGTGGAGGTAGAAAAGGTAGCCACGGTAACCACGTGAAGGTGGAAGAGGTAGCCACGGTAGCCACGTGGAGGTGGAAGTGATAGCCACATGGAGGTGGAAGAGGTAGCCACGTGGAGGTAGAAAAGGTAGCCACGGTAGCCACGTGGAGGTGGAAGAGGTAGCCACGGTAGCCACGTGGAGGTGGAAGAGATAGCCACGTGGAGGTAGAAAAGGTAGCCACGGTAGCCACGTGGAGGTGGAAGAGGTAGCCACGGTAGCCACGTGGAGGTGGAAGAGGTAGCCACGTAGCAGTAGGGAAGAGGTAGCCACGGTAGCCACGTGGAGGTGGAAGAGGTAGCCACGGTAGCCACGTGGAGGTGGAAGAGGTAGCCACGTGGAGGTGGAAGAGATAGCCACGGTAGCCACGTGGAGGTGGAAGAGGTAGCCACGGTAACCACGTGGAGGTGGAAGAGGTAGCCACGTGGAGGTGGAAGAGATAGCCACGGTAACCACGTGGAGGTGGAAGAGGTAGCCACGGTAGCCACGTGGAGGTGGAAGAGGTAGCCACGGTAGCCACGTGGAGGTTGAAGAGATGCGAGATGATATCATTATCGGACGAACCCCCCACACTACTTGACCAGTCACTACTGAACAAACATTGATAGGAATAAACACTACTACAAACATTACTTGACCGAACCCTACTTCACCAAACACTACTTGACCGAACCCTGTTTCATCAGACTCTACTTGACCGAACCCTGTTTCATCAAACTCTACTTGACCGAACCCTGTTTCATCAGACTCTACTTGACCGAACCCTGTTTCATCAAACTCTGCTTGACCGAACCCTGTTTCATCAAACTCTACTTGACCGAACCCTGTTTCATCAGACTCTACTTGACCGAACCCTGTTTCATCAAACACTACTTGACCGAACCCTGTTTCATCAAACACTACTTGACTGAACACTGTTTTATCAAACTCTACTTGACCAAACCCTGTTTCATCAAACACTACTTGACCGAACCCTGTTTCATCAAACTCTACTTGACTGAACCCTGTTTCATAAACTACTTGACCGAACCCTGTTTCATCAAACACTATACCACCCTTCACAACACTCTGACACCTTTTACAAACTCTACTTGACCAAACCCTGTTTCATCAAACACTACTTGACCGAACCCTGTTTCATCAAATTCTACTTGACCGAACCCTGTTTCATTAACCACTACTTGACCGAACCCTGTTTCATCAAACACTATTTCACCAAACACAACTTCGACATACACTCTCGACCAAATCCTACTTAACCAAATACTACTTGACCAAACCGTACTGGTCAAACGCTACTTGATCAAACACAACTTTACAAGCAAACATAGAAATGAATTCTGGTCCAGTCTAAAGTGGTAAACAACGACCAGTTATGAATATAATACACATTTCACTTATTTGCAACCGAGCTCGGTTTCGCTACTCGACAGCACACAGTAGCTATAATTAACCCCTTCACTGCCCTGGCCTGTAAAATTTCCGGGATGAAAAGTGTACATACACACGCCTGCAAAACAGTATATCTGATGCATTTTAATAGATTTTCCTTTCACACGTGCTCATTCGCAAGGGGGGGTGGGGGGGGGGGGTGCCGTAATGATTTCAAATTTGCACTTTTATCGGTTGTTATCAGAGTGACGGCGCGAAAAGTATGGCAGTGAAAGGGTTACAGCACACAGTAGCTATAATTACAGCTGCTCGGTTTCACTACTCGACAGCACACAGTAGCTATAATCACAGCTGCTGTTGAAAGTTTTGCAGTCGGACACTGTACGTGCCGGTAGGATGAGTGGGTAGCGCTGCTCTTCTAACTGTTGCAACCTTAATTACTCGGATGTGTGACCTCAAATTCTTGCAATGGATTAATGAAGCAACACACACACACACACACACACACACACACACACACACACACACACACACACACACACACACACACACACGCACGCACGCACGCACGACCACGACACGCACGCACGCACGCACGCACGCCACGCACGCACACACACACCACACACACCACACACACCACCACACCACACACACACACACACACACACACACACACACACACACACACACACACACACACTGACTGTAGCAGAAACTGGGTACTGATATTAGTTGGGGCGAAAATACTGTGACAAAAGGAAGGTTTTCAGTTTGGTTTTAAAAGATGACAGGGTTGAACAGTGTCTATGGTCTTGTGGGAGTGAATTCCAAATGTTGGGTCCAAAGCTGTTTGTATTGTTGGATTTTCAGCATGCGGGTGTCAGAAGAAGAGCGTAGTGTACCAGACGGAGAGTAGACATGTAGCTGTTCACAGAGGTAATCAGGACCAGAACCATTTACAGCACTGAAATACATACAACGACTTTATACATTTTGAAATGGGAAGCCAGTGCAGTTTTTCCTGGAGAGGTTGACTTGGCGATAAATACCAAGAAGCCAAACTTACAAATAACAGCAGGAAAAATAGTAAACACATAAATAAATAGAATGGAGGGAGAGGGAGAAGGGACATGCCGGCAGTGTTTGCAGACTAAGTCTGGGGATGACAGTTTAACCTGCACACTCCCTCTGTCCTCAGCCTTGTGGGATTTGGGTTACTCCAGCCACCGACATGACGTCAGGAATTCAAACTGAGAGGCGATTCGGATAAACTGACATGACGTCAGGAATTCAAACTGAGAGGCGATTCGGATAAACTGACATGACGTCAGGAATTCAAACTGAGAGGCGATTCGGATAAACTGACATGACGTCAGGAATTCAAACTGAGAGGCGATTCGGATCAACTTGGACTGTTCCGAAGAAAGCCAGTCACCACCGTAAGATTAGGCGATGCTGTCCTAGTTCTGCTGTGGGAATATGACATGCAGCTCCTTAGACCTCAACCTTAGTTTGGACAGGCACTGCATTGGGCTTAAACGTTATTATTATTATTTGTTGTTGTTGTTAACAGGCATTGCGCTCGACCTATAGCCTACGTTATTTTGCATGACACTTTTACATCACGTACTATCAAGATCCGTTCACCCCAGGGGCAGATAACTACAGCGTGTCAATGGACAAGGGGTGAGAGTTACCGCCACTGATACATCGTCAATGAAGGAGACCGATAGCCCTCTTATCTGGCAAAGAGACTCGTTTGACAGCGAGAAGCTGATAACGATTGACCGATCGCAAACACGTGAGGGTAGCAAGCCGTATTCAACTTAAAAGCACTCGCGTAAATTTTGCGGGAAGAGGGAGTGGGGAAGTGGGGAGGGGGTAATCGCCGTTTCTACAAGGGATGACACATCTGTGACCTTTCTCAAGGTCAAGGTTACGGGACACCTGTATGAGTGGCGCATGGTTTGATAGCACAGCAAGGCTTTTTTCGACAGTTAGCCTTTCAGGTACCGTTTCGATAGAAAAGCGCATGGTATGGTTGAATATGACGCCTATGTAGAGCAGGCAAAAGCGATGAACACACGCACATACAGAGAGACAGACAGATAGACAGAGCATGCAAGTTGAAAAATGAGGACTGGCTATTCGTGTTTAAAGTCCTCTGACACCGTGGCGTATACGGGACTAATGAGGTACTTATTGGGGCCAGTTCAATGGGCTTCACCAGACTGCCATAGGCTGGGGCCAGTTCAGTGGGCTCTACCAGACTGCCATAGGCTGGGGCCAGTTCAGTGGGCTCTACCAGACTGCCATAGGCTGGGGCCAGTTCAGTGGGCTCCACGAGACTGCCATAGGCTGGGGCCAGTTCAGTGGGCTCTGCCAGACTGCCATAGGCTGGGGCCAGTTTAGTAGGCTCTGCCAGACTGCCATAGGCTGGGGCCAGTTTAGTGGGCTCTGCCAGACTGCCATAGGCTGGGGCCAGTACAGTGGGCTCTGTCAGACTGCCATAGGCTGGGGCCAGTTCAGTGGGCTCTGTCAGACTGCCATAGGCTGGGGCCAGTTCAGTGGGCTCTGTCAGACTGCCATAGGCTGGGGCCAGTTCAGTGGGCTCTGTCAGACTGCCATAGGCTGGGGCCAGTTCAGTGGGCTCTGTCAGACTGCCATAGGCTGGGGCCAGTTCAGTGGGCCCTGTCAGGACACACGATCGAGGCACATTAAATAAGTGAAGCCGCTCTGCGGCCTTGTGGTGGCATTAGCTGCGTATCAAATATCTTGCTGACAGTAATGTGAAAGCCACAAGTTTTAATCCTAGATTAGGTGGAGATGATAAAAGCGTACATCTGCGCTCCCGCCACAATAAAATGACGCCCTTCCGTCTGCTTTACTGCGCCACCTGCCCGGGAAAGGGCTGTAACTCTAGCGCCAACTTCCGGTGCGGGGCGGTTTATTTGTTTGTAAACAGTTTTGTCAACGTTCTGTGTGTACTTCCAACGAACGGGTAAAAGGGATGTGTGGGGGACTGAAAAAATAAAGAGAGAGCATGATACTTACATTAACTGGCAATAGTTGGTTTCTTACCAGTACGAAACACACACACACACTCTCTCTCTCTCCCCCCCCCTCTCTCTCTCTCTCTCTCTCTGGGGTTCTTTTTATTCAGTGATCAAAATCGTTTTGCTATGACTGTTTCGGCAGTTGCTGACCTAGCTGAACAGCGTCAGGCCTGATGTGGCAACTTGACGCTTGACGTGGCAACTATGTTCAAACGGCGTCACGCCTGACGTGGCAACTTGACGCTTGACGTGGCAAATATGTTCAAACGGCGTCACGCCTGACGTGGCAACTTGACGCTTGACGTGGCGACTATGTTCAAACGGCGTCACGCCTGACGTGGCAACTTGACGCTTGACGTGGCAACTATGTTCAAACGGCGTCACGCCTGACGTGGCAACTTGACGCTTGACGTGGCAACTATGTTCAAACGGCGTCACGCCTGATGTGGCGAATTGACGAATGTTCAAACAGCGTCATCCTGTGCTTGGTTTTTGTCTCTCCACTTGTATTGAGCTGCAAGCGTGGCCTGTAGATGTACAGGTGCATGGTTACCGGCGTGGTCACCGGCGTGGCCTGTAGATGTACAGGTGCATGGTCACCGGCGTGGCCTGTAGATGTACAGGTGCATGGTCACCGGCGTGGTCACTTCCCGTGAGTCAGGGTGGCCCGTGGCCGTAGATGTACAGGTGCATGGTCACCGGCGTGGCCTGTAGATGTACAGGTGCATGGTCACCGGCGTGGCCTGTAGATGTACAGGTGCATGGTCACCGGCGTGGCCTGTAGATGTACAGGTGCATGGTCACCGGCGTGGCCTGTAGATGTACAGGTGCATGGTCACCGGCGTGGCCTGTAGATGTACAGGTGCATGGTCACCGGCGTGGCCTGTAGATGTACAGGTGCATGGTCACCGGCGTGGCCTGTAGATGTACAGGTGCATGGTCACCGGCGTGGCCTGGCTGGGTCGTGGTGTGTGGAGAGTACGAGAGAAGACAGGTGGTGAAGGAGGAGTCGGAATACGGGAGAAGAGAGGAGGAGAAGGGGGAGAGTACGGGAGAAGAGGAGAGAAGAGGTACGGAGAAGGGGAGAGTACGGGAGAAGAGAGGAGGAGAAGGGGAGAGTACGGGAGAAGGGGGAGAGTACGGGAGAAGAGAGTAGGGAGAAGAGGGGGGAGAACGGGAGAAGGGGGGAGTACGGGAGAAGGAGGGAGGAGAAGGGGAGAGAAGAGGAGGAGAAGGGGGAGAGTACGGGAGAAGAGAGGAGGGAGGGGGAGAGTAGGGAGAGAGGAGGGGGAGACGGGGAGGAGGGGGAGTATGGAGAAGAGAGGTGGAGAAGGGGGTGGGGTGGGTACGGGAAGAGAGAAGGGGGGGGGGTAGAAGAGAGATGGTGGTGGGGGAGGGGGGAGTATGGAAGAAGAGGATGGAGAAGAGGATGGGGACGGGAGAAGAGAGATCTTTTTTCTTCTTCTTTTAAAAAGGAACCAAAGCGAAGACCTACAGATGTAGAAAAATGTGCAGGAAATTATATTTACATGCAGGCTTCATTTTCTAGTTCTCACTACGATTATACAGAAGCATTTTTCTTGCTTCTATCATTTCAATCTGCCCCCCCCCCCCCCCCCCCCCCCCCACACACCCACACACCCCACTTGCGTTCCTCGAGGTGTAAGCACGGTGATCGCTGTTCCAGCAAAACGGTTGGTGACGTAACTTTCATACTTTTGTCACACACGCCGGCCTTGTTTATGACGTCACTGATAGACTGCAGGGCGCTAAATACCAGCACTCACGGTGGTATTTTCAAATCTTTCAACGGTCGATTCTTAAACAGGAGAAATGGTGTGAAAAACTGCTGTGTGCATCTTTTTATTCCATATTCCATTCCTGTTGATCGGGCATGTGACCGGCCCTTTAAATGGGCCAGTTGTTGCACAGTATTGGTGTGAGCCGGTTTGGCCTAGCGGTAAGGCGTTAGGCTGGTAAGCGGAAGGACCTCGGTTCGACACCGCTTCGGCTCTCCTTTCTCTTCAAAAAGGTTGTGGTTTGTGGACACTGTCCTGTGACTTTGTCCATCACTTCCTACTGAAACATTAAAATGGCTCTCATCGCTGCCCATCTTAATGCAGGAATCATTCTGGTCGTGACAGTGTGGCGATAGGTATATAATCTCTCTCTCCCCCACCTCCATACCATGGTTCAGGAGCTGTGTGAGAGTCGAGGTGGACGTCCTGGACTGTCCGTCCTAACGAACCTTCTGGTTTCCGTGGACGTAAAGATTTATTGCACCGTGCTTCGGCATTGGTCACAACTTGTCCCTAATATGTCAACTGACATCTGAGGACATAAAGCATCACTTCATCATCATCACCTCCATACCCCCCCCCCCTTCTCCCCGTCCCTAATAAGCCTTATGGTTTCTGTGGACGTTAAGCACCGTGTTTACTTACAGTGTTGGTCCCACTGTTGGCCGGAGTCGTCCGGTCGGTGGTTGGAGTTTTATTCGTCATGGCTCGACAAGACCTCTTCAACTTCACTGGACGACCGACCGCAGGACAGTTTTGCGTTAGGTACAGGTTGAATAAGCCCCGTGCCCTTCCCCATCGTGCAGTTTGGGTGTCAGCATGGCAGCTGTGCTGGGCGTTGGAGAAGCGAAAGGGCTGGATGGCGGACGGCGGGCCGGGGCGGGAAGGACGGGGAGCGCAGAGAGAAGAAAGCGGGTTAAGTCTGGCTGTGTTCACCTCGGGCTTTATTTCCCTGTCCGGGTTTGTGAGACGTTTTATGGCCGCGCCTTGCATTTTCTGCCCCTTCTCTATCACTGGTAAGCGGAGTATTGTTTCAGAAAATGAGAAAATCAGTGTCTGTGACCGTTGCTTTCTGACACAGCGGGTCAGGGAAGGCGTACTGAGCAAGGGTAATACGTGTTCAGTTTAACTGGCGATACGTGTTCAGTTTAACTGGCAATACGTGTTCAGTTTAACTGGTGTCTACCGGGTGTTGGGAAAGCGGCGGTCTTATTTTCACTAGCCTGTATTTGATTTCAGCGTTGACATAGAGAAAACGATAGTGTCTGTCTTTATACTTTCACCTCTCCCTCTTCTCCTCTTACCTGCAATCTAAAAATAAAGAATAAAACTCTGAAACAAGAATGACTGCTAGCGCTCTAAAACAAGATCCAAACATAAAAGATTACTACAAAAAGCACACACACACAAGTGCACACACACACACACACACACACACACACACAAGTGCACACACACACACACACACACACACACACACACACACACACACACACACACACACACACACATACACACACCTGCTTTCTGTTGTTATGCATTCGTTTGGCTGTTTGAATCCGACTTTCACCATTTGTCTGTCTGTCCGTCTGTATCTCGCCACGTTATAACCGGCATCATTGGCTGGGTGTAAACTTTCAAGACACTGACATAAACTACGCCTGTATTTGTCTCTCTGTCCATCTCCGTCTTTGTATGTGTGTGTGTGTGTGTGTGTGTGTGTGTGTGTGTGTGTGTGTGTGTGTGTGTGTGTGTGCGTGCGTGCGTGCGTGCGTGCGTGCGTGTGCGTGCGTGCGTGCGTGTGTGTGTGTGCACGCGCGTGCGTGCGTGCGTGTGCGTGCGTGCGTGCGCGTGCGTCTGTGTGTGTGTGTGTGTGTGTGTGTGTGTGTGTGTGTGTATGTGCGCGCGCGTCTCTCTCTCTCTCTCTCTCTCTCTCTCTCTCTCTCTCTCTCTCTCTCTCTCTCTCTCTCGTCTCTCTCGCTCTCTCTCTCTCTCTCTCTCTCGCTCGCTCGCTCGCTCGCTCTGTCTCTCGTCTTACTCTCAGTGCTGTTTTATTGTTTTCTTTTGTGCAGATCATGACTGTATTTCCCCCCTTAGATATTTACTGCCATTTTATTCCGTCACGTATTAAAAGCCTTTGTCAAGTTACTTTTATGCAACACACATTATGACAAACAGGTGAAAGAACGACAAAGCCATAATTATGATTCCACGTAACTGTAACAAGGTCCAGAAAAGGAGCTCTTTCGCTCGCTCTTTCATTTAAAAAAAAAAAAAAAATTGGGGGGGGGTGAGGGGACCGGGGGGTCAAAGAAAACGTTGCAGTTTATGAGAGACAAAGCGCCTCACAAGACCGGTTTGACTGAGCCGTCAGCTGCGTCTGGAGGTTTCCGTGTCTGCGTGAGCAGCGTTAGGGTTGAGCAGTCCCCTGGTCCTTCAGGGTCAGGGTTGAGCAGTCCCCTGGTCCTTCAGGGTTAGGGTTGAGCAGTCCCTGGTCCTTCAGGGTCAGGGTTGAGCAGTCCCTGGTCCTTCAGGGTTAGGGTTGAGCAGTCCCTGGTCCTTCAGGGTTAGAGTTGAGCAGTCCCCTGGTCCTTCAGGGTCAGGGTTGAGCAGTCCCCTGGTCCTTCAGGGTTAGGGTTGAGCAGTCCCCTGGTCCTTCAGGGTCAGGGTTGAGCAGTCCCCTGGTCCTTCAGGGTTAGGGTTGAGCAGTCCCCTGATCCTTCAGGGTTAGGGTTGAGCAGTCCCCTGGTCCTTCAGGGTCAGGGTTGAGCAGTCCCCTGGTCCTTCAGGGTTAGGGTTGAGCAGTCCCCTGGGCAGGCGAACCACGCAATAGCCTGACCTACTGCAGAGACAATAACCTTTGACCTTTCATAGCTCCGCTTTGTCAGCAAAGGAGACTTAATTTATGTCATCAGTGCTCCAGCGCCCCAGTGCCCCAGCCGTCAGTGGTGATACCCCCCCCCCACCCCTGAACTGCCAGTGTCCCAGCCGTCAGTGGTGATACCCCCGCCCCAGTGCCCCAGCCGTCAGTGGTGATACCCCCGCCCCCTGAACTGACGTGCCCCAGCCGTCAGTGGCGATACCCCGCCCCCTGAACTGCCAGTGTCCCAGCCGTCAGTGGATACCCCCCCCGAACTGCCAGTGTCCCAGCCGTCAGTGTCCCCCGCCCCCCCTGAACTGCCAGTGTCCCAGGCGTCAGTGGTGATCCCCCTCCCGCCGCCCACCCTGAACTGCCAGTGTCACAGCCGTCAGTGGTGATACCCCCCTGAACTGCCAGTGTCCAGCCGTCAGTGGTGATACCCCTCCTAAACGCCAGTGTCCCAGCCGTCAGTGGTGATACCCCCTGAACTGCCAGTGTCCCAGCCGTCAGTGGTGATACCCCCCCTCCTAACTGCCAGTGTCCCAGCCGTCAGTGGTGATACCCCCCCCGAACTGCCAGTGTCCCAGCCGTCAGTGGTGATACCCCCTCCACTGCCAGTGTCCCAGCCGTCAGTGGTGATACCCCCCTAAACTGGCAGTGTCCCAGCCGTCAGTGGTGATACCCCCCTGGACTGCCAGTGTCCCAGCCGTCAGTGGTGATACCCCCCCCCCCTGACCGCCAGTGCCCCAGCCGTCAGTGGTGATACCCCCTGAACTGCCAGTGTCCCAGCCGTCAGTGGTGATACCCCCCCCCCCCCCCATGAATGCCAGGGGTCCCCCCCCAGGCCCCCGTCAGTGGTGATAAACCAGTTCCAGCCGTCCTAAACTGCCAGTGCCCCAGCCATCAGTGGTGATCCCCCCCCCTCTGAACTGCCAGTGTCCCACCATCAGTGGTGATACCCCCTAAACTGCGAGTGTCCCAGCCATCAGTGGTGATACCCCCTACTGCGAGTGTTCCAGCCGTCAGTGGTGATACCCTCCCCGGGACTGCCAGTGTTCCAGCTGTCGGTGGTGATACCCCCCCCCCCGCGCCCCAGTGCCCCAGCCGTCAGTGGTGATACCCCCTGAACTGTCAGTGTCCCAGCCGTAAGTGGTGATACCACCCCCCTGAACTGCCAGTTTCCCAGCTGTCAGTGGTGATACCCCCCCTCCTCCCCTGAACTGGCAGTTTCCCAGCCGTCATTGGTGATACCCCCCAGCCGCCAGTTTCCCAGCCGTCAGTGGTGATCCCCCCCCCCCGAACTGCCAGTTTCCCAGCCGTCAGCGGCGGCATTCTTCCCAGTTGACCACAACACCACAAGAATGTCCTGAACACGGCTGGTTGTCCTTGTTGACCACAACACTACAAGAATGTCCTGAACACAGCTGGTTGTCCTTGTTGACCACAACACTACAAGAATGTCCTGAACACGGCTGGTTGTCCTTGTTGACCACAACACTACAAGAATGTCCTGAACACGGCTGGTTGTCCTTGTTGACCACAACACTACAAGAATGTCCAGAACACGGCTGGTTGTCCTTGTTGACCACAACACTACAAGATTGTCCTGAACACGGCTGGTTGTCCTTGTTGACCACAACACTACAAGAATGTCCAGAACACGGCTGGTTGTCCTTGTTGACCACAACACTACAAGAATGTCCAGAACACGGCTGACGCCAGAACATTCACTCGTCTGTTTCCATCTGGCTGACGTTTGGATCCAGCTGGCTGAGCTTTGTGTCCCTTTAGCTGACGTTTGGTTCCAGCAGGCTAACGTTTGGTTCTAGCTGGCTGACGTTTGGTTCCATCTGGCTGACGTTTGGTTCCAGCTGGCTGACGTTTGAACAATTGCTTTGACAAAGTGTGTGGAGATGTCTGTTGTGGTCCGGCCCCTGGAGTGGACAGTATCCGCTGCTGTTGTTCCAACGGCGAGCTGCGCGTGCCTGTCGTTGCTTCAGTCTTTTCTAAAGACCGCGCGCTCCCCAAGGCGGGACACTTCCCATACCGCACGGTTCTGGCTGGCAGTCAATGGGCCGGTGGGGGGGGGAGAGGGGGGCAATGGGCCGTTGGGGGAGAGAGGGGCAATGGGCCGTTGGGGGGAGGAGAGGGGGCAAAGGGCCGTTGGGGGGAGAGGGCAATGGGCCGTTGGGGGAGGAGGGGAAATGTGGGGGGGGGGGGGGGCAATGGGCGACGTGCGGTGCTGAGTAGCAGAGTGCTGACTGCGAGCGCGTGCTTGGAGAGTAGACAACGTTCACCATGGCGCTGTTGGATCACAGGCCACTGCAGTTGGCCGTTAGCTAGAGTGCGAGTGGTTTCACAAACTTAGTGTCGCGTATACTTTACACGTTGGACGTGTTCACGTACACTCTCTCTCTCTCTCTCTCTCTCTCTCTCTCTCTCTCTCTCTCCTAAAACAGATGAGAAATTGAGGTATTGGCATACAATCCAATCACTCTAAACATTCTGATTTCAAAAGTCGATGTACAACCAGAGGTATGTAAAGGACATAACTGACATTGACGACAAAAGGAAATAAGTGATTGGATGAAAAGGTGCTATGCCGCGTACCTACAGCGCTGTTGACAAAAACATTTTTATTCTGCTTTTGGTCTTCTTATTTAAGGGCGCAGTGAAATTTACAAACCTAATGGGCAGTCGTGTTGGTACCTTCAACGTCAGATTCAGGACTCTATTGTTACGGCAACCGCTGTCCAAGCGCCGGTTTTCTGCCACAACCGATCAACGCTTCAGCACGGCGGGGCGGGGCCAACGGGCCAGCTACACATACAAACGCTTCAACTGGAAGAGGCAGTGAGCGAAGGAAAGGAGTCGACAAATCTACCCTAGGCGTACGCCATCATTTCATCCGGGCCGATGAAGAAGAAGAAAACAAAATGCTGCCAACTTGGTCAGCCGTGCTGAAAGGCCGGAAGAGGGGGTGGGGGGGCGTAGCGATGACAAGAGTCAGCTATTTCAACCACGCCGACTGTTCAGCGGACAACAAAGCGTGAAGCATGTGAAGCATGCCCAGCTGGGAACAGGGCGTGGACGATGGCTTGGAAAGCATCAAGTATTTTAACCACGTGCTTTAGGTCGAGAAGGCTGACAAGGAGGAGGTGGGCGCTATTTAGTATCGAAGCAGATGCTTGGATGGAAGTTGACGGGAAGGAGTGACTGCGAATTTCCTTTTGGTTTTGTATTTATTCTCCATCATCCCATTCAGGATAAAGTCACCCCTTTGGTATTGTTTTTCTTGGTGATCATTTTATGTTGGAAGAAATGATCGGAAAGTTGCCGGCGGTCAAGTTGATGGACTTGTAAGAAGTCGTATTGCACGTGCTGATTAAGTGCACAGGTCGAGGGTCACTAGGTGCCTTGCTGACTCAGGTCTTGTTGCTTGTGTGGTGGGCCATGGGGCGGTGAGTTATTGAAGCAGGGGTTTAACCCAATCACAGCCAGCTCCACTTTTCTCTCGCACTCAATCTTGTCAGGGGTTTAACCCAGTCACAGCCAACTCTACTTTTCTCTCGCACTCACACTTGTCAGGGGTTTAACCCAATTACACTCAACTCCATTTTTCTCTCACACGCACGCTTGTCAGGGGTTTAACCCAATCATAGCCAACTCCATTTTTCTCTCACAAGCACGCTTGTCAGGGGATTAACCCAATCACTGCCAACTCCATTTTTTTTCTCGCACTCACACTTGTCAGGGGTCCACAATCACAGCCAACTCCTTTTTGTTTTGCCGCACGCTTGTTGCTGTGTCGTTCCCCAAAACCAAGCCAGGGAAGTAAACTGCTCTTTGCTCCAGCACGGGTCTCCGTCTTGTCTGTTGCTGTGGAGGTCACAGCCACGACTCTCTGTCTCTGTCTGTCTGTCTGTTTGTCTGTCTGTCTGTCTCTGTCTCTGTCTCTCTCTCTCTCTCTCTCTCTCTCTCTCTCTCCTCATCTTTGCACGTCTGTCTGCCCGTCTGTCTGTCTGTCTGTCTGTCTGTCTCTCTGTCTCTCTCTCTCTCTCTCTCCTCTCTCTCTCTCTCTCTCTCTCTCTCTCTCTCTCTCTCTCTCTCTCTCTCTCTGTGCCTGTCTGTCTGTCTGTCTGTCTGTCTGTCTGTCTGTCTGTCTGTCTCTCTCTCTCTCTCTCTCTCTCTCTCTCTCTCTCTCTCTCTCTCTCTCTCTCTCACGCACGCACGCCACGCACGCACGCACGCACACACACACGCACACTTATCATTTCTGTTTCTGCGAAATATAATATGCGACTTCCTTCAAAGGCATGACAGCGGTTTTCTCTGATCCCATTGTAAAAAATGAATCATGTATGCATTTTCTTTGATCTAGTTTGACACCTGTCTGCCTTTGTGCATCACTCATTTAGCATCGTCAGTGGTTTGCACAGCACGGCGATGATGACGTTATTGGTCTTTTTTCAGTCATCGAAACTTCGATTTAAGCGTCACTACAAAGGGGAATGGTTATTGATGTGAACATTCTGATGAGGACGTGTAGGTCGTGCGTGGCGTTTGTCCATTTCTTTCCGTGTACAAAGTGTTAGCCAGTTGTCAACACAATACCTATATAATTATTATATATTGTGGTGCCACTTCTTTCTTTTCCCCCCAAAATGGTTTTCTTTTTCTGTTTGTTCCCTCCAAACCCCCAACCGCGCTCTGTCTCAAACATCCAACACACACACACACACACACACACACACACACCACACACACACACACACACACACACACACACGACACACACATCACACACACACACACACACACACACACACACACACACACACACACACACACACACACACACACACACACACACACAACACACACACACACACACACACACACACACACACACACACACAACACACACACACACACACACACACACACACACACACACACACGTTAGCGCGCGCGCACACACGCACACATATAACACACACACACACACACACACACACACACACACACACACACACACACACACACGCAAAGTGTGTATGTGTGTGACAGTGCGCGCGTGCGTGCGTGTGGGGGGAGGGGGAGGGGCGGTGGGGGGGGGGGGTGCGCGTGCGTGCGTTGTAGTTATTTGAATAGTCCGCCTTTCATCATATAGAACTGTGCATGTGATGTACATGGAAAGTTCTCATTTCCGTTAACAGTAATATTAATATTTCTGTGCTCAACCTTTCCGAATGTGCGTCTCTCTCTCTCTCTCTCTCTCCTTACTCGTTACTCGAACATGATTTTTCTCTCCATTCCCGAAGACGATTTATGTTCGCGCCCATCCAACAGTTGAATGCGTGTTGAGTTTGCATGACTGGCCGATTTGGGTGCCGATAGGCTGAGACTGCAGGGGTGAGTGATCTGTGGCTTCTCCTTGCCTCCCAAATGGGCAACAATTAAAACGGGTCCCTCCTCCGCCTTGCCACAGCGGGCTGATTTCTGACATGATAGACCGGCATGCTTCACTGCACTCACACACCCACGCTGCTTCCTGTTCCACTTGAGGGACCTGATGTATTCCCGTCTGTCGTGGGCTGCTAAGAGGGTGTGAGGACGGTTGGCTGACTGTGTATGTGATTTGTTTGGCTGTCGCTGTCATATAGTGTAGCACGCTATGCAGTCGTTTATGCTCGTCCTCCGTGGACCATACCCAGTGAATATTCCTGTCACGTAGTGTAGCACGCTATGCAGTCGTTTATGTTCGTCGTTTCAGCGTGCTGACCGTTCCCAGCGAATATTCCTGGGGTGTGGTCACCAAGGTAACTGAGACCGAAAGCGAGGCTTGGGAGCGCGGGCTGCAGTGCAGACGACAAAAACCTCTACACACTCTCTCCGTTCACCGCATCCCCAGCCGTGCTTTCCGTCTCGTGACTCGTCTCGTGACCTGGCCCAGCACAGAATGTCCCTACACTTCCTACACTGTGTCGTTCTCGTCGTGACCTGGCCCAGCACAGAATGTCCCTACACTTCCTACACTGTGTCGTTCTCGTCGTGACCTGGCCCAGCACAGAATGTCCCTACACTTCCTACACTGTGTCGTTCTCGTCGTGACCTGGCCCAGCACAAAATGTCCCTACACTTCCTACACTGTGTCGTTCTCGTCGTGACCTGGCCCAGCACAGATTGTCCCTACACTTCCTACACTGTGTCGTTCTCGTCGTGACCTGGCCCAGCACAGAATGTCCCTACACTTCCTACACTGTGTCGCTCTCGTCGCGACCTGACTCAGCACAGAATGTCCTTACACTTCCTACACTGTGTCGTTCTCGTCGTGACCTGGCCCAGCACAAAATGTCCCTACACTTCCTACGCTGTGTCGTTCTCGTCGTGACCTGGTTCAGCACAGAATGTCCCTACACTTCCTACACTGTGTCGTTCTCGTCGTGACCTGGCCCAGCACAGATTGTCCCTACACTTCCTACACTGTGTCGTTCTCGTCGTGACCTGGCCCAGCACAGAATGTCCCTACACTTCCTACACTGTGTCGTTCTCGTCGCAACCTGACTCAGCACAAAATGTCCTTACACTTCCTACACTGTGTCGTTCTCGTCGTGACCTGGCCCAGCACAAAATGTCCCTACACTTCCTACACTGTGTCGTTCTCGTCGTGACCTGGTCTAGCACAGAATGTCCCTACACTTCCTACACTGTGTCGTTCTCGTCGTGACCTGGTTCAGCACAGAATGTCCCTACACTTCCTACACTGTGTCGTTTTCGTCGTGACCTGGCCCAACACAGAATGTCGCTACACTTCCTACACTGTGTCGTTCTCATCGTGACCTGACTCAGCACAGAATGTCCCTACACTTCCTACACTGTGTCGTTCTCGTCGTGACCTGGCCCAGCACAGGATGTCGCTACACTGCCTACACTGTGTCGTTCTCATCGTGACCTGGCTCAGCAAAGAATAATAATAATTATGATTCTGCTGGTAATAATTATTTATTACTGCTGATAATTGCAATAGTCTACTGTCGATAATAATTATGATAGGCTACTGGTGATAATAATTATAAGAGGATACTGCTGATGTTAATTATAATAGTCTACTGTTGGTAATAATTAATAGGCTACAGCTGATCATAACAGTTTCTGCAGCACCTCACTGAGGGGGGTGGGGGTTGTAGGGGGGGGTGGGGGCTGGAACTGTGATGTCGCATAAACCGCTGTAATCTGGATTGCACATACCGCCGCTCATTCTGACTTGGCTGAGGTCCCTGTACGTACACTGTTCCCTGCCAGTGTTAGTCAGTCACCCCTGGGGTCCCTGTACAGTGTTCCCCGCCAGTGTTAGTCAGTCACCCCTGGGGTCCCTGTACAGTGTTCCCCGCCAGTGTTAGTCAGTCACCCCTGGGGTCCCTGTACAGTGTTCCCCGCCAGTGTTAGTCAGTCACCCCTGGGGTCCCTGTACAGTGTTCCCCGCCAGTGTTAGTCACCCCTGGGGTCCCTGTACATTGTTCCCTGCCAGTGTTAGTCAGTCACCCCTGGGGTCCCTGTACATTGTTCCCCGCCAGTGTTAGTCACCCCTGGGGTCCCTGTACAGTGTTCCCCGGCAGCGTTCCCGTACTATGTGTTAGTCAGTCACCCCTGGGGTCTCTGTACTATGTGTTAGTCACCCCTGGGGTCCCTGTACTATGTGTTAGTCAGTCACCCCTGGGGTCCCTGTACTATGTGTTAGTCACCCCTGGGGTCCCTGTACTATGTGTTAGTCAATCACCCCTGGGGTCCCTGTACTATGTGTTAGTCAGTCACCCCTGGGTAAAACGTGGTCTTAATACGGCGCCAACTCCCTTCGCGAAATACCTTCAGCCGTCGCCAATGCCTTTCTTCGCCCAAGTACTTGGCAAGTCTTGTTGTGCGCACTTGGCGAGGAAGCCGAAACCGACCACACAGTGCATCTGATCGGCTGGAGTGTAGATACTGTGGTCCTGGTCCTGGTGGAGGCAGGGATGGACTTTTTTCAGCTCATCAGAGTCTGCATTTACTCGTACTCCTCACTGGCTGTGTCCCCCGCGTGCTAGAAAAAGACACTAATATCGTTGCGCACATGTTCATCTTTCGGTGATACGGTCCTGACACACAGAGATAAGGCATACGATATGATGCATGGACACACACATATAAGGCATACGACATGATGCATGGACACACACAGATAAGGCATACGACATGATGCATGGACACACACAGATAAGGCATACGACATGATGCATGGACACACACAGATAAGGCATACGACATGATGCATGGACACACACAGATAAGGCATACGACATGATGCATGGACACACACAGATAAGGCATACGGCATGATGCATGGACACACAGATAAGGCATACGGCGTGATGCATGGACACACAGATAAGGCATACGGCGTGATGCATGGACACACACAGATAAGGCATACGGCGTTATGCATGGACACACACAGATAAGGCTTAAGCATGATGCATGGACACACCAGATAAGGCTTAAGGCATGATGCATGGACACACACAGATAAGGCTTAAGGCATGATGCATGGACACACTCAGATAAGGCTTAAGGCATGATGCATGGACACACTCAGATAAGGCTTAAGGCATGATGCATGGACACACTCAGATAAGGCTTAAGGCATGATGCATGGACACACTCAGATAAGGCTTAAGGCATGATGCATGGACACACTCAGATAAGGCTTAAGGCATGATGCATGGACACACTCAGATAAGGCTTAAGGCATGATGCATGGACACACTCAGATAAGGCTTAAGGCATGATGCATGGACACACTCAGATAAGGCTTAAGGCATGATGCATGGACACACTCAGATAAGGCTTAAGGCATGATGCATGGACACACACAGATAAGGCTTAAGGCATGATGCATGGACACACACAGATAAGGCTTAAGGCATGATGCATGGACACACTCAGATAAGGCATACGACATGATGCATGGACACACTCAGATAAGGCTTAAGGCATGATGCATGGACACACTCAGATAAGGCTTAAGGCATGATGCATGGACACACTCAGATAAGGCTTAAGGCATGACGCGGAAGAATAAAGCACAGAGCTAGTTGTGGCCACTCCTGAAGGAGGAAGTTAGAAGACTGGCCTGGAAACCTACAGACGAAGGGCATAAAAGCCTTCAGACGTTAAACAGGAAATGCGTCAGTCTAAGGCATGAAAGCCTTCAGACGTTAAACAGGAATCAGACGTTACAACAGGAAATACGTCAGAATAAGGCATGAAGACCTTTAGACATAAGACATTGCAGCATGTAGGCAAACGACATACACACGCATCCCCCCCCCCCCCCCCCCCCACACACACACACACACGCAGGTCCCCACCATCTGTGAGCATGTGACAGCGTTTACCGCTTGGAACAGTGCTTCCGAATGCTGATAGAGCGCGCCCCGCCCCGCCATTTGCTGTGTCAGTTGACACTGGGGCCTGTGGCGGCCGCGCCCCACGTTGCAGACTGCCTTCAATGGGTTCATTGTGCCGGAACTGGTCTAATAGCGCCGGCGCAATGGAGCGCTGTCTCGTCTGATGACCAGGCCTTTGTCCCGTTTCTTCCTGTCCTCATTCCCTCGCCCGGCGCCCTTTGTGCCACTCACGGTGTGCCGGTATTATGGCGCTGATCGTATCTGACTGCCACCGCTCTCCGCTCCTGTATCTGACTGCCACCGCTCTCCGCTTCTGTATCTGACTGCCACCGCTCTCTGCTCCTGTATCTGACTGCCACCGCTCTCCGCTTCTGTATCTGACTGCCACCGCTCTCCGCTTCTGTATCTGACTGCCACCGCTCTCCGCTCCTGTATCTGACTGCCACCGCTCTCCGCTTCTGTATCTGACTGCCACCGCTCTCCGCTCCTGTATCTGACTGCCACCGCTCTCCGCTCCTGTATCTGACTGCCACTGCTCTCCGCTTCTGTATCTGACTGCCACCGCTCTCCGCTTCTGTATCCGACTGCCACCGTTGTCCGATCCAAATCTGAATGCCACCGCTCTCCGCTTCTGTATCCGACTGCCACCGCTCTCCGCTTCTGTATCCGACTGCCACCGCTGTCCGATCCAAATCTGACTGCCACCGCTCTCCGCTTCTGTATTTGACTGCCACCGCTCTCCGCTTCTGTATCTGACTGCCTCTTCGCCCTTTATCTGATTGCTACTGATCTCCGCTCCTGTATCTGATTGTCTCTCCGCTC
This sequence comes from Alviniconcha marisindica, assembly GCA_018857735.1. Lineage (NCBI taxonomy): Eukaryota > Metazoa > Mollusca > Gastropoda > Provannidae > Alviniconcha > Alviniconcha marisindica. Next base: position 401,541 of record JABMCL010001881.1, read on the forward strand.
CTGTATCTGATTGCTACTGATCTCCGCTTCTGTATCTGATTGTCTTTCCGCTCCTGTATCTGATTGCTACTGATCTCCGCTCCTGTATCTGACTGCCTCTTCGCTCCAGTCTCTGCACTGCTCTCCGCTCCTGTATCTGACTGCCTCTCCGCTCCTGTATCTGACTGCCTCTGCTCTCCGCTCCTGTATCTGACTGCCAGTGCTGTCCGCTCCTGTATCTGACTGCCTGTCCGCTCCTGTATCTAACTGCCAGTGCTCTCCGCTCCTGTATCTGACTGCCACCGCTCTCCGCTCCTGTATCTGACTGCCAGTGCTCTCCGCTCCTGTATCTGACTGCCAGTGCTCTCCGCTCCTGTATCTGACTGCCAGTGCTCTCCGCTCCTGTATCTGACTGCCACCACTCTCCGCTCCTGTATCTGACTGCCTGTCCGCTCCTGTATCTGACTGCCACCGCTCTCCGCTCCTGTATCTGACTGCCACTGCTCTCCGCTCCTGTATCTGACTGCCACCGCTCTCCGCTCCTGTATCTGACTGCCACCGCTCTCCGCTCCTGTATCTGACTGCCAGTGCTGTCCGCTCCTGTATCTGACTGCCAGTGCTCTCCGCTCCTGTATCTGACTGCCTGTCCGCTCCTGTATCTGACTGCCAGTGCTCTCCGCTCCTGTATCTAACTGCCACTGCTCTCCGCTCCTGTATCTAACTGCCACCGCTCTCCGCTCCTGTATCTAACTGCCACTGTTCTCCGCTCCTGTATCTGACTGCCTGTCCGCTCCTGTATCTGACTGCCACCGCTCTCCGCTCCTATATCTGACTGCCACCACTTTCCGCTCCTGTATCTGACTGCCTCTGACTGCCTCTCCTGTATCTGATTTCCACTGCTCTCCGCTCCTGTATCTGATTGGCCTCATGGACACGCTGCTGCTACTGCCGCTACTATTACTACTGCTACTACTACTACTA
>JABMCL010001881.1:407500-412500 GCA_018857735.1 Alviniconcha marisindica
TCGTGTGGAGGTCATGGGCAGTCCAGTGAGACGTGAAGTGTGCACCTTTCGTGTGGAGGTCATGGGCAGTCCAGTGAGACGTGAAGTGTGCACCTTTCGTGTGGAGGTCATGGGCAGTCCAGTGAGACGTGAAGTGTGCACCTTTCGTGTGGAGGTCATGGGCAGTCCAGTGAGACGTGAAGTGTGCACCTTTCGTGTGGAGGTCATGGGCAGTCCAGTGAGACGTGAAGTGTGCACCATTCGTGTGGAGGTCGTCGGGCAGAGACAGATGTTCAGTGAAGCCATGGTGGATCCTCCTCGTGCTAGCCACGAAACCCGCGCAAACGAACACGTGTATATTAGGGCAGTGGCCATTGACACGACAGCGAACGTATCGAGTCTTTGGGGGAGAACTATTGTGCCTGTACAAGACATTCAGTTAAGATACCTCATGCTTCAAAGTTGCAGCTATGTGCTGATATGATTTTAATGGCGTCCAGGAAAACCTTGCGTCTTTGGACGCAAGTCTGCTTGCAGTTGAAGACGCAGAAGTTAGAATGCAACAGGCTGCTGTTCGCGCTCCCTTGCACTACACAACGTCTGCAACACGCTCGCCAAGTGTGACTTTATTCCTTTTTTAACGTGAAAAACGCGTGGGAATTATGTGGTACCGAATGTTTCGAGTTTAAATGTGGTTCTGAATGGGGCTTGTCTATGGAACTCTCAACCGGTACGTTGAACGGATCTTTCGTATTTCGTTTCGAAAACTGATTCTCAAGGCATAGCAAGAAATTCCGTTTAACGTTGATCAAAACTGATCCAGTGAGATCGATAGGTTTGCAACCAGATGGTTTGCTAGCGCTTGTGCGTTTTTTTGTGTGTGTGTTTTGTTTGTTTTGTTTTTGTTTTGCTGGGCTGGTTGAGTTTCTCATAATGCCTCTGTCGCCAGTCGGACTGTTTCAGTACCATTCTGCCTGGACGTAAGGCAGCCTGATCTAATAGATTCAAAACTGCGCATTTCCCAAGTGCTGTGTGCACCAATGAGGCGCGTGGATGGAATTTCCCCTTGTGGGATGAATGAAGTGTTGTCACTGAATTGATACTGGAATTTGTTGTGTGAGAGAGAAAGCACTGAGACATAACGTCCAGGTTGTGTGGTGATGCTGCTAGCTCCTGTTGACCTGAACTATTGCCGAAACAGACGTGTTTTCAGGACTGCCCGTTTGAACTAAAAGGGTTCATACTGAAAACTGTCGTCCATCTGGTGGTGAACTCAAGGCGTACGAAGCCGGCTCAGGTTACAAGGTATCCAGCAGCGAAACCAGATGCTCGGAAGGTTCGGTCCATCGGCGGTAGCGGATGGTTATGTGACAGTGTTCCCTTCACGAGATACGTCACGAGCTGGGTGCAACGTCATCCCAGCAACAGCTGCTTGGTCTGTACATGGCAAGGCTAGCTTCACTGGATACCTCACAAGCGTGATTACAGTGCAACTCCAGACGGCTTTTGGATCGGTGGTGTGTCGCAATGTTAGCTTCATTGGATACTTGGCACGTTTCAGTGCAGTGCACCTTAGAAGTGTAGAGTTGCGAGGTTACCACTACGTCTGAGTACAGTGCAACTCCAGAAGCGGACCTGATCCTTTGTGTGCTGCGTTCACCACCACCCCACCCTCTGTCCTCCCACGTTCACCACCACCCCACCCTCTGTCCTCCTACCTAACTTCCCCTCAGCGTGAAGCAAACTGTTGTTGAACATACAGCAAGAAAATATAATTGTGTAAAGTGCATAGGGTGTAATCTTAGCGTAAATATAAAACGACAACTCGTTATCAAGAAAGAAAAGAAGAAAAAACACAACACGATATAAGACAATACCTACTATCACTTATCTCACCTCTTTTGTTTCGTTGGTTTTTCGAAACAAGCGTCTTGTTATCCATTCTTTTACCATGGAAGCCTTGTTCTGCTGTGTGTGTTAAGTATACAGACTGTGTTGTTAATATGAATGTATATAAAATAGTCTACGTGTAATTCGTCATGCATTTATCAGTAATGTGAAGATGTGATTCCAAAAATGTCTAGTGTTGGCCGATATTTCATGCCACGATGGACAGACTGGTGTGAGAGTGTGAGGAGAATTATTTGGGTAGCTGATGGATTATTATGGACTGTATTATACTGGTTCCCTGGCCGGTCCCAGACGTGCTGATTGTACAGTTCCCAGGGCCTGTCAGCTACGTGGCACTGGTCCGATATGTTCCTGTATTTGTGAAGTTCGAATTTAAACGTTGTATGCGCGGCCAGCAGAAAGCGACTTTTGATTGTACATTCCCGCGGGCTTTTCAGAATTGGATGGTGTTTATTCAGTAACCTCCATCTCCCGCTGTGTGACTAGGTTTGCACTTTATTACCAGAATTGGATGGTGTTTATTCAGTAACCTCCATCTCCCGTTGTGTGACTAAGTTTGCACTTTATTACTCCGCTTCGGCCCACACTTTCTATCTCGCACATTGCCGTCATTGTGGAACAAGTGTACATGCAAACCAAACAACGAAGGCTATCTAGATTACCGAACAGTGGAAAAGCTGTTACGTCAAAACAGACCAAGGTTGTTTTTTAGATTTCACTCAACAGTGGAAGAACTGTTCATGTTCAATCAAACCAAAGTTAGCTATGCTACTGAACACTGAAAAACCTGTCCATGCAAAAACAAACCAAGTTTACCGATATCACTCAACAGTGAAAAACCTCTCCATGCAAAAACAAACCAAGTTTACCGATATCACTCAACAGTGAAAAACCTCTCCATGCAAAAACAAACCAAGTTTACCGATATCACTCAATAGTGAAAAAACTCTCCATGCAAAAACAAACCAAGTTTACCGATATCACTCAACAGTGAAAAACCTGTTAAAGCAAAAAACAAACCAAGTTTACCGATATCACCCAACAGTGAAAAACCTGTTAAAGCAAAAAACAAACTAAGTTTACCGATATTACTCAGCAGTGAAAAACCTGTCCATGCAAAAACAAACCAAGGTTATCGATATCACTGAGCAATAAAGTGCCTTGCCTGCTGGAAATTTGTCAATGCAAAAAGAAACCAATGTATCTCTATCACTGAACAGTAAAGACGTGCAAAAAGAAACCAGTGTATCTCTATCACTGAACAGCAAACACTTCTTTTTCTTTATTCGCTTAGGCTAGAAAGGTGGGGTCGTGGGATGGAGAGGTTGTGCGATTATTGTAGATGATCCAAACAACGGAAAAGTATGTAACAAAAAAGCGATTCGTATTGTTGAAGATCAAAACACAGGAAAGATTGAAACGGAACACAGATTAATGAAGCCAAGAAGACACAACATGTGATTTTACTTCTTCTTTTTCTTAGCGACTGCCTTTCATAACCGGCATACTTGGAAGATGGAGACGGTCATTTTATGGCACATTTATTGGGAACAAAAATAGCTGTCATGTCTATGAGGCCCAGTTTGTCTAATAGTTAAAAAACAACATGTATACGCATTACACCTTGTCTCCCTTTCTTGGTATCATGGTTCATGGGACACGGGCCAATCCACCATGAAAATGTTCAGTTTTAAGGTGAATATTGTTGAATGTTCAGTTTTAAGGTGAATATTGACCAATGCTCAGTTTTAAGGTGAATATTTGCCAATGTTCAGTTTGAAGGTGAATATTGGCCAGTGTTTAGTTTTGAGGTGAATATTGGCCAATGTGTAGTTTTAAGGTGAATATTGGCCAGTGTTTATTTTTTAGATGAATATTGGCCAATAGTTAATTTTAAGGTGAATATTGGCCAATGTTTAGTTTTATGGTGAATGTTGGCCAGTATTTGATTTTAAGGTGAGTATTGGCCTGTGTTTAGTTTCTAGGGGGGATGTTGGCCAGTGTTTAATTTTAAGGGGAAGATTGGCCAGTGCCAAGTCTTAGGCCAGCTTTGAACAGAGCCAATCTTCGCTGTGTGTATGGAGTGTTAGGGGGATATCCTAGGACACTGTCACATGACTAAAATGATGTAGAGAAACTGTCACATGACTAAAATGATGTAGAGAAACTGTCACATGACTAAAATGATGTAGAGAAACTGTCACATGACTAGAATGATGTAGAGAACTGTCACATGACTAGAATGATGTAGAGAACTGTCACACGACTAGAATGATGTAGAGAACTGTCACACGACTAGAATGATGTAGAGAACTGTCAGGGCAGAGGCTGTGGTTTGGGGCAAAGTCGGTTATTTGTCACAGTCCTCTAAAAACAACAGTTTCGGTTTGCACAGTGAAACAGTAATCACTCTCCAGAGAGTTTAGTTTTCACTGTGTGTTTAAATCAAAGTTTTGTAGCTGCTTTTTAAAAGAAAACTCTTTTTTAATGGCGATGGTTAACCTTTTTATTTGATTGCTGTTTTGAGTGTGTGTGTGTGTGTGTGTGTGTGTGTGTGTGTGTGTGTGGTGTGTGTGTGTGTGTGTGTGTGTGTGTGTGTGTGTGTGTGTGTGTGTGTGTGTGTGTGTGTGTGTGAGGGTTGTTTAAAACAAAAAAGGATGGAGAGGATGTTTCAAAGGTGAGGCCTCTCTCAGCACATTCGACACATACCGCATATGCGTAGATAATTATTGACTGCATTCATTCAGGGCCAATGGTATTGTAAATCATAGGGTTTGTTTCACATACATTATACAACGTAGCTTTTCCTTATCAATGCTATCTTTGTACGAATGTGTTTTTATTCACAGTGGTTTGCACACCGTGTTGAACCATTTCAGTTTCATACTACCTACCACACAAACGTTGTGTGGAGTTACTTCACTTCTCAAGACATGCCGAGCCAGTAGCTTTTATTTGTTATGTGAGTTACCTCCCCCTCTGCTTCCGTTATGCGCAGTGTAGCCTTTGTGTTGAATAAATCATGGTTGAGTTATAACATCATGTATAAATCGTTGATTAAAAAGATGTATGCATTATGTCATTATCAGGTCATGAAGCTCTGAAGTTCA
>JABMCL010001881.1:415000-417500 GCA_018857735.1 Alviniconcha marisindica
AGGGTAGAAATAATGAAGCTGACTGAACTGGGACACGGTAGAAATAGTGAAGCTGACTGAACTGGGACACAGTAGAAATAATGAAGCTGACCGAACTGGGACACGGTAGAAATAGTGAAGCTGACTGAACTGGGACACGGTAGAAATAGTGAAGCTGACTGAACTGGGACACGGTAGAAATAGTGAAGCTGACTGAACTGGGACACGGTAGAAATAGTGAAGCTGACTGAACTGGGACACGGTAGAAATAGTGAAGCTGACTGAACTGGGACACGGTAGAAATAATGAAGCTGACTGAATTGGGACACGGCAGAAATAGCGAAGCTGACTGAACTGGGACACGGTAGAAATAGTGAAGCTGACTGAACTGGGACACGGTAGAAATAACGAAGCTGACTGAACTGGGACACGGTAGAAATAATGAAGCTGACTGGGACACGGTAGAAATGAATGAATTAGAAGTCCGGGCATTATGCAAAGCATGCATTGTTAAATTGCTAGATCCTTCATTGTTGTATCCTTCATTGCTATATCCTGCACAGCTATATCCTGCATTGTTATATCCTGTATTGCTGTATCCTGAATTGCTATGTACTGCATTGCTGTAACATCTTTTACTTGCTTGTTCGCATTTTATTGAAATGAGAGAGAGAGCCACTTTACAGCTCAATCACTGCGTGTTTTATTTGTAGAAATTTCAATGGAACCTATTTTAAACTATTTGAAAACAGTAAATATTTTGGGAAGAATTTAAATTTTCAGTTCTTTTTTGGTTATGTCTGTGGTTTAACCACGTTTTAAGTCTCTTTGTTATATCACACAATAGACGTTAAAAATGTGTACACGCTAAAAAATTAAATAAATGTGTGTGTGTGTGTGTGTGTGTGTGTGTGTGTGTGTGTGTGTGTGTGTGTGTGTGTGTGTGTGTGTGTGTGTGTGTGTGTGTGTGTGTGTTTTAGCGTGTATACGTTTTTAACGTTTACTGTGTGATAACAGAATATGTCTCGCCCTCATATAACCGTAGTGGTTGACTGGGCGTAAAACACCGAGCTACTTACTTACTTACTCCTTCCTTCATTGCTGTATCCTGCATTTCTGTATCCTGCATTACTGTATCCTGCATTGCTGTATCCTTCATTGCTGTATCCTGCAATTCTGTATCCTGCATTGCTGTATCCTGCATTGTTGTATCCTTCATTGCTGTATCTTGCATTTCTGTATCCTGCATTGCTGTATATATCCTGCATTTCTGTATCCTGTATTGCTGTATCTTGCATTGTTTATCCTGCATTGCTATATCCTTCATTGCTATATCCTGCATTGCTGTATCCTTCATTGCTGTATCCTGCATTGCTGTCTCCTGCATTTCTGTATCCTGCATTGCTGTATCTTGCATTCTTGTATCCTGCATTGCTGTATCCTTCATTGCTATATCCTGCATTGCTGTATCCTGCATTGCTATATCCTGCATTGCTGTATCCTGCATTGCTATATCCTGCATTGCTGTATCCTGCATTGCTATATCCTGCACTGTTATATTCTGCATTGCTATATCCTACATTGCTGCTATATCCTGCACTCCTATATTCTGCTTTGCTATATCCTACATTGCTGCTATATCCTGCACTCCTATATTCTGCATTGCTATATCCTACATTGCTGCTATATCCTGCACTCCTATATTCTGCATTGCTATATCCTGAATTACTTGAGGCTTGAAAGAGAACCTTCGACACATCTGTGTTCGCAGCAGAGCAGCCATTAAATTCTGCGTCCTCTGTACACTACTGAGAAGATTCTTCATCAGTGACTGTATGGCCAACGAATAAACCACATGAAGAAACACAAGATAAAGAAACGCGAGATGAAGAAACAAAGGACGAAAAAACACTTTTCGGACCACATCTATCTGTATGCAGGGCTACAGCTGTCCCGCTGCTGCAGATGAAAGGACAAGCCACAATTCACGCAGGAGTACAGCTGTCCCGCTACTGCAGATGAAAGGACAAGCCACAATTCACGCAGGAGTACAGCTGTCCCGCTGCTGCAGATGAAAGGACAAGCCACAATTCACGCAGGAGTACAGCTGTCCCGCTGCTGCAGATGAAAGGACAAGCCACAATTCACGCAGGAGTACAGCTGTCCCGCTGCTGCAGATGAAAGGACAAGCCACAATTCACGCAGGAGTACAGCTGTCCCGCTGCTGCAGATGAAAGGACAAGCCACAATTCACGCAGGAGTACAGCTGTCCCGCTGCTGCAGATGAAAGGACAAGCCACAATTCACGCAGGAGTACAGCTGTCCCGCTGCTGCAGATGAAAGGACAAGCCACAATTCACGCAGGAGTACAGCTGTCCCGCTGCTGCAGATGAAAGGACAAGCCACAATTCACGCAGGAGTACAGCTGTCCCGCTGCTGCAGATGAAAGGACAAGCCACAATTCACGCAGGAGTACAGCTGTCCCGCTGCTGCAGATGAAAGGACAAGCCACAATTCACGC
>JABMCL010001881.1:422500-435000 GCA_018857735.1 Alviniconcha marisindica
TGTCACACACTGAACTGCCTTTAGTTTGTCACAGACTGCCTTTAGTTTGTGACAGACTGCCTTTAGTTTGTCACAGACTGCCTTTAGTTTGTCACAGACTGCCTTTAGTTTGTCACACACTGAACTGCCTTTAGTTTGTCACACACTGAACTGCCTTTAGTTTGTCACAGACTGCCTTTAGTTTGTCACAGACTGCCTTTAGTTTGTCACAGACTGAACTGCCTTTAGTTTGTCACAGACTGCCTTTAGTTTGTCACAGACTGCCTTTAGTTTGTCACAGACTGCCTTTAGTTTGTCACAGACTGAACTGCCTTTAGTTTGTCACAGACTGAACTGCCTTTAGTTTGTCACAGACTGAACTGCCTTTAGTTTGTCACAGACTGCCTTTAGTTTGTCACACACTGAACTGCCTTTAGTTTGTCACAGACTGAACTGCCTTTAGTTTGTCACAGACTGCCTTTAGTTTGTCACACACTGAACTGCCTTTAGTTTGTCACACACTGCCTTTAGTTTGTCACACACTGAACTGCCTTTAGTTTGTCACACACTAAACTGCCTTTAGTTTGTCACAGACTGCCTTTAGTTTGTCACAGACTGAACTGCCTTTAGTTTGTCACACACTGAATTGCCTTTAGTTTGTCACACACTGAACTGCCTTTAGTTTGTCACAGACTGCCTTTTGTTTGTCACAGACTGCCTTTTGTTTGTCACAGACTGCCTTTTGTTTGTCACAGACTGCCTTTAGTTTGTCACAGACTGAACTGCCTTTAGTTTGTCACAGACTGAACTACCTTTAGTTTGTCACAGACTGAACTGCCTTTAGTTTGTCACAGACTGAACTGCCTTTAGTTTGTCACAGACTGCCTTTTGTTTGTCACAGACTGCCTTTTGTTTGTCACAGACTGAACTGCCTTTAGTTTGTCACAGACTGAACTGCCTTTTGTTTGTCACAGACTGCCTTTAGTTTGTCACAGACTGCCTTTAGTTTGTCACAGACTGCCTTTAGTTTGTCACAGACTGAACTGCCTTTTGTTTGTCACAGACTGCCTTTTGTTTCTCACAGACTGCCTTTTGTTTGTCACAGACTGCCTTTAGTTTGTCACAGACTGCCTTTTGTTTGTCACAGACTGAACTGCCTTTAGTTTGTCACAGACTGAACTGCCTTTTGTTTGTCACACACTGAACTGCCTTTAGTTTGTCACAGACTGAACTGCCTTTAGTTTGTCACACACTGAACTGCCTTTAGTTTGTCACACACTGAACTGCCTTTAGTTTGTCACACACTGCCTTTTGTTTGTCACAGACTGTCTTTTGTTTGTCACAGACTGCCTTTAGTTTGTCACAGACTGCCTTTAGTTTGTCACAGACTGAACTGCCTTTAGTTTGTCACAGACTGAACTGCCTTTAGTTTGTCACACACTGAACTGCCTTTAGTTTGTCACAGACTGCCTTTAGTTTTTCACACACTGAACTGCCTTTAGTTTGTCACAGACTGAAACTGCCTTTTGTTTGTCACAGACTGAACTGCCTTTAGTTTGTCACAGACTGAACTGCCTTTAGTTTGTCACACACTGAACTGCCTTTAGTTTGTCACAGACTGCCTTTGTTTGTCACAGACTGAACTGCCTTTAGTTTGTCACAGACTGAACTGCCTTTAGTTTGTCACAGACTGAACTGCCTTTAGTTTGTCACAGACTGCCTTTAGTTTGTCACAGACTGAACTGCCTTTAGTTTGTCACAGACTGCCTTTTGTTTGTCACAGACTGAACTGCCTTTAGTTTGTCACAGACTGCCTTTTGTTTGTCACAGACTGAACTGCCTTTAGTTTCTCACAGACTGAACTGCCTTTAGTTTGTCACAGACTGCCTTTTGTTTGTCACACACTGAACTGCCTTTAGTTTGTCACAGACTGAACTGCCCTCTGCCCTGATGGGAGCTTCGTGGCTCACTGGGCGTGCAGCATCAGGTGAGAAACAAATGCACACCTGTCTGGGGATATTCATTCATGAAGCCAGAACACCTGCCATACCTAGAACACAGCATCAGGTGAGACACAAATGCACACCTGTCCGGGGATATTCATTCATGAAGCCAGGACACCTGACATAGCTAGCACACAGCATCAGGTGAGACACAAATGCACACCTGTCCGGGGATATTCATTCATGAAGCCAGAACACCTGATATACCTAGCACACAGCATCAGGTGAGAGATAAATGCAGCGGATACGTATTTGTGAAGCCAGAAAACCTGTTTAAAAAACATTTAAAACAACAACAACAACAAACCAGCACACAGCAATAAGCGAGAGACAAATGTGCACCTATGCAGCGGATATTTATTTCTGAAGCCAGAAACTCTAAAACACCCAGCACACAGCAATAAGCGAGAGACTAATGCACACCTGTGTCAGATATATTCATTGGTGAAGCCAGAACACCTGAAATAGCCAGCACACCCAATCCAGGCGCTGGCGGATAGGGTTTCCCGGGTGAATGGCACTCTCTCCCGCTTCCACTCCATTCACAGTCCCAGCGTGTCTGTGCCAAGGTGTAAGTCAGAGGTAAGTCGATCCCCTTCACATCCACCCCGGGTGTCCCATCTCGCTACCCACAGTCAGCCAATGACCCCCCATACCCGCCACTCTTCCTCCCACAAAGGGCCGCAACCCTACCCAACCGCAGCTCTTCTGTGTGAAAGGCGAGAGCTGAGAGGAAAGGTGAGGAAATAAAAGGGGTCTCAGTAAGCAGCTGCGTTGGCCCAGTGGTTAGGCGTCAGGCCTGTGAGCGGACGACATGGGTTCGATTCCCGCTTCGGGTCTCCCTTCTCTTCAACAGATGTGGTTCCTGGACGCTGTCTTGTGATTTTGTCTACCGTTGTGGAACATTAAAGTGGCTCTCACCGCTGCCCATCTTAATGCAGAAATCAATCCGGTGGTGACAGTGTAGCGTAGTTACCTAGCTTGTATAGTTCCCCCTCTCCCTCCACCCACCTATTATAGTTCCCCCTCCACCCACCTATTATAGCTCCCCCTCCACCCACCTATTATAGCTACCCCTCCACCCACCTATTATAGTTCCCCCTCCACCCACCTATTATAGCTCCCCCTCCACCCACCTATTATAGTTTTAGTTCCCCCTCCCCCCCTTTTTCCCCCCCCCCACCTATTATAGTTCCCCCTCCCACCACCCCCCCAACCCCCCCCCCAAATTTATAGTTCCCCCTCCACCACCACCCACCTATTATAGTTTCCCCTCCACCCACCTATTATAGTTCCCCCTCCACCCACCTATTATAGTTTCCCCTCCACCCACCTATTATAGTTCCCCCTCCACCACCACCAACCTATTATAGTTCCCCCTCCACCACCACCCACCTATTACAGTTCCCCCTCCACCACCACCCATCTATTTTAGTTCCCCCTCCACCCACCTATTATAGTTCCCCTTCCACCACCACCCACCTATTATAGTTCCCCCTCCACCCACCTATTATAGTTCCCCCTCCCCCTCCACCCACCTATTATAGTTCCCCCTCCCCCTCCACCCACCTATTATAGTTCCCGCTCCCCCTCCACCCACCTATTATAATTCCCCCTCCCCCTCCACCCACCTATTATAGTCCCCCACCACCCGCCCATTATAGTCCCTCACCACCCGCCTATTATAGTCCCCCACCACCCGCCCATTATTTCCCCCCCACCCTTTTCCACCTATTATAGTCCCCCTTTTCCCCCACCACCCGCCCATTATAGTCCCCCACCACCCGCCCATTATAGTCCCCCACCACCCGCCCATTATAGTCCCCCACCACCCGCCCATTATAGTCCCCCACCACCCGCCCATTATAGTCCCCCACCACCCGCCCATTATAGTCCCCCCACCACCCGCCCATTATAGTCCCCCACCACCCGCCCATTATAGTCCCCCACCACCCGCCCATTATAGTCCCCCCACCACCCGCCCATTATAGTCCCCCACCACCCGCCCATTATAGTCCCCCACCACCCGCCCATTATAGTCCCCCCACCACCCGCCCATTATAGTCCCCCACCACCCGCCCATTATAGTCCCCCCACCACCCGCCCATTATAGTCCCCCACCACCCGCCCATTATAGTCCCCCACCACCCGCCCATTATAGTCCCCCCACCACCCGCCCATTATAGTCCCCCACCACCCGCCCATTATAGTCCCCCCACCACCCGCCCATTATAGTCCCCCACCACCCGCCCATTATAGTCCCCCCACCACCCGCCCATTATAGTCCCCCACCACCCGCCCATTATAGTCCCCCCACCACCCGCCCATTATAGTCCCCCACCACCCGCCCATTATAGTCCCCCACCACCCGCCCATTATAGTCCCCCACCACCCGCCCATTATAGTCCCCCACCACCCGCCCATTATAGTCCCCCCACCACCCGCCCATTATAGTCCCCCACCACCCGCCCATTATAGTCCCCCCACCACCCGCCCATTATAGTCCCCCACCACCCGCCCATTATAGCCCCCCCACCACCCGCCCATTATAGTCCCCCACCACCCGCCCATTATAGTCCCCCACCACCCGCCCATTATAGTCCCCCACCACCCGCCCATTATAGTCCCCCACCACCCGCCCATTATAGTCCCCCACCACCCGCCCATTATAGTCCCCCCACCACCCGCCCATTATTGTCCCCCACCACCCGCCCATTATAGTCCCCCCACCACCCGCCCATTATTGTCCCCCACCACCCGCCCATTATAGTCCCCCTCCATCCACCTCCGGACACAAGCACGTGTCGGGGAGGTAGGGCGTAAGGCGAGGGTAGAAGAACCAAGCCGTGGACAGTGACCTGCGTTTGGCTGCTAAACACGTGCACCTCGCTGTGCTTCCCATTCGGCTCACAATTTTCTTTAAACGTTTGGCTGATGTCTGGTGACTATAACCGCCATCCCCTTCCCAACTACTGAAGTATTAATACATGGCTTGTCACTACCCCCCAATGTATTGTCACTACCCCCCCCCCCCCCCCCCCCCCCACCCCCACTACTGAAATTTACAACATGGCTTATCACTACCCCCTCACCCCCCCCCCCACCCCTACCACCACCACCACCACCAACTACTGAAATAGTAATACATGGCTTGCCATTACCCCCCCCCCCACCCCACCACCACCACCAACTACTGAAATACTGTAATACATGGCTTGTCACTACCCCCTCCCCAACTACTGAAATATTAATACATGGCTTGTGACTACCCCCCCCCCCCCATCCCAACTACTAAAATATTAATTATATGGCTTGTGACTACCCCACCCCCACCCCCACCCCCAATCCCAACTACTAAAATATTAATTATATGGCTTGTGACTACCCCCTCCCCCCCCCCCCCCATCCCAACTTGGGAAATATTAATTATATGGCTCACACCTCTGCCAGTCTTACGAAATGTGGGATGGTGACATGGTAGCCCCCCCCCCCCCCCCCCCACACACACACACGACCACCCCCCATCCCCACCACCACCATCACCACCACCACTAGGATCTCCTAGGATCCCGGTCCCCGCCAGTATCTCTCCACAGATGATCTGCTGCGTGTTCAAGAAGGCTAACCACAACAGTATCTCTCCACAGATAATCTGCTGGGTGTTCAAGAAGGCTAACCACAACAGTATCTCTCCACAGATAATCTGCTGGGTGTTCAAGAAGGCTAACCACAACAGTATCTCTCCACAGATAATCTGCTGGGTGTTCAAGAAGGCTAACCACAACAGTATCTCTCCACAGATAATCTGCTGGGTGTTCAAGAAGGCTAACCACAACAGTACCTCTCCACAGATAATCTGCTGGGTGTTCAAGAAGGCTAACCACAACAGTATCTCTCCACAGATAATCTGCTGGGTGTTCAAGAAGGCTAACCACAACAGTATCTCTCCACAGATAATCTGCTAGGTGTTCAAGATGGCTAATTACAACAGTATCTCTCCACAGATAATCTGCTGGGTGTTTAAGATGGCTAACCACAACAGTATCTCTCCACAGATAATCTGCTGGGTGTTTAAGAAGGCTAACCACAACAGTGTCTCTCCACAGATAATCTGCTGGGTGTTTAAGAAGGCTAACCACAACAGTATCTCTCCACAGATAATCTGCTGGGTGTTTAAGAAGGCTAACCACAACAGTGTCTCTCCACAGATAATCTGCTGGGTGTTTAAGAAGGCTAACCACAACAGGCAGTTGCTGAGGTCAACAAGAAGTTGATTCTTCGTACTTAATGCTCGGTCAACCTCAAAGGTTACAGTCTATGCACTGGAGGCGCGATCAGTCATCCACAACGTACTGGGGACAAAACCAGTCATCCACAACGTACTGGGGAAACAACCAGTCATCCACAACGTACTGGGGGGCAAAACCAGTCATCCACAACTTACTGGGGACAAAACCAGCCATGTATCATGTACTGCGACAATCATCCAAAAATGGAAGACAGTCTGATTCACAATGCGCGCTGCGCACGACAGCAGGAGGACAGGACAGGGGGCGAGAGGGACGGGGAGGGGGGGGGGGGGGGGGGGTAAACCTGAATGAACCCCACTAGACACAGATTATAAAAAGAGAATCACTGGCAGTGAGCCAGGCATGTAAAGCTTTATTCTGACCTAATGAAAGAGAAGTTTGAATAGTTGTGTGTTTTCAGATGAGGCTATCTTTCTTGTCTGCCTCTGCGGTGCCCGAGGCGAAACATGGACTTGCGGAGTGGTGAGAAAATCCAAGTTCCTTATCGTAGCCTTTTCATCTGCACAGTGTTTCAGCACTGTCTGTCCCGTAAACCATTTGGAGCTTGTGTACACTTCAGGAGCACGATATAAATAACAGGCCTGTTACCAGTGAGGTAACATGAGATGAATATCAATAAGCCTTCATTTAATCTTCCCTTTGGAGTTACTGTTCCTGCTGTTTCTTTCAATGCCCCGTTTACATCAACAATTGGTCAACGGGCGCACAAACACGCAGCCCCAGATGAGCTTGTTAAAGAGCCAGCCTGCACAAACACAAACCGACAAGCAGACAAACAAAACTGTTCAGAATATAGTATTTACACAGACCAACCAGCAAGCAGACAAACATTAGTGTTTTGGAAAAGTTTCCATAAGACTAACTAACAAGCAGGCAAACATAACCTGTTCAGGAAAAGCTTCCATAAGACTGACTAACAAGCAGACAAACATTAGTGTTCAGGAAAAGCTTCCATAAGACTAACTAACAAGCAGGCAAACATAACTGTTCAGGAAAAGCTTCCATAAGACTAACTAACAAGCAGACAAACATTAGTGTTCAGAAAAAGCTTCCATAAGATTAACTAACAAGCAAACAAACATTAGTGTTTAGGACAAACTTTCATAAAGACAAGCTAACCAGCAGACAAACATAACTGTTCAGGAAAAGCTTCCATAAGACTAACTAACAAGCAGACAAATATAAATGTTGAGGAAAAGCTTCCATAAGGATGACTAACAAGCAGACAAATATAACTGTTGAGGAAAAGCTTCCATAAGGCTGACTAACCAGCAGACAAACATAACTGTTCAGGAAAAGCTTCCATAAAGATTGACTAACCAGCAGACAAACACAATATAAGGACCAGTCAACAAGGAAAGAAACAGAAGTGTTCAGAATATAGTATTTACACAGACCGACCAAGCAGACAAACATAACAACCAACAAGCAGACAAACGTAACAACCAACAAGCAGACAAGCATAACAACCAACAAGCAGACAAGCAGACAAACATAACAACAGACAAGCAGCCAAACATAACAACCAACAAGCAGACAAACATAACAACCAACAAGCAGCCAAACATAACAACCAACAAGCAGAGAAACATAACAACCAACAAGCAAACACAACAACCAACAAGCAGACATAACAACCCACAAGCAGACAAACATAACATGAAGACTAACCAACATAAAGGCAAATCAACAAGGAAACAAACAGGAATGCTTAAATATAATACTACAAAGACTCACCAACAAGCAGACAAACATAGCACAAAGACTCACCAACAAGCAGACAAACATAACACAAAGACTCACCAACAAGCAGACAAACATAACACAAAGACTCACCAACAAGCAGACAAACATAACACAAAGACTCACCAACAAGCAGATAGACATAACACAAAGACTCACCAACAAGCAGATAGACATACCACAAAGACTCACCAACAAGCAGACAAACATAACACAAAGACTCACCAACAAGCAGACAAACATAACACACTCACCAACAAGCAGATAGACATAACACAAAGACTCACCAACAAGCAGACAAACATAACACAAAGACTCACCAACACGCAGATAGACATAACACAAAGACTCACCAACAAGCAGACAAACATAACACAAAGACTAACCAATAAGCAAACAAACATGGCAGGAGTCAGATACAACATGCAACAAGCCGAAAAAACGTGACTGTTCAGGACACGGTATTCATCAAGACAATCCAACAAGCAAAATAAAAAAAATAGATTTGTTCACGGCACATGCGGTGTCCATAAGACTGGCCAACAATCAGACCAACATGTTCAGGACACATAGTTCAGGACAGAGTGTTCGCAAAGACTAACCAACAAACATGTTCAGGACAGAGTGTTCACAAAAGACTAACCAACAAACATGTTCAGGACAGCTTTCGTAAAGACTAACCAACAAGCATGTTCAGGACAGCTTTCGTAAAGACTAACCAACAAAAATGTTCAGGACAGAGTGTTCGTAAAGACTAACCAACAAACATGTTCAGGACAGAGTGTTCGCAAAGACTAACCAACAAACATGTTCAGGACAGAGTGTTCGCAAAGACTAACCAACAAACATGTTCAGGACAGAGTGTTCGCAAAGACTAACCAACAAACATGTTCAGGACAGAGTGTTCGCAAAGACTAACCAACAAACATGTTCAGGGCAGAGTGTTCGCAAAGACTAACCAACAAACATGTTCAGGACAGAGTGTTCGCAAAGACTAACCAACAAACATGTTCAGGACAGAGTGTTCGCAAAGACTAAGCAAAGAGCAAATAAATTTGTTCAGGACTGAGTGCTCGCAAATATTAACCAAAAAGCAGACAGACATGTTCAGAAGAAAATGTTCATAAAGACAAAATAAAAAGCAGATAAATTTTAGGACTTAGAGTTCATAAAGGGAAAACGAAGAGGCAGATAATCATATCAGGACGTACAACACATTGATATAAATTAACGAGCAGAATTTATTTCCATGACATAATTATAGACAAATCAACAGCCAGGTACACATGTCAGGACGCACAACACATAAAAATAACAAGCAGAAAACGATTTCCATGACATGTAGACAAATCAACAACCAGGTAAACATCTCCGCGAACGAACCAATGTATAGTGAAATAAATTAAGCAACAAGATCGAAATGTTCGCCAAAGATCGACAGTGTACAGCGAAACTAATCCACAACCAGATAAGACATGATCGACACAGTTCCAGTTGACACACAGACAGATCAACAAGGAGATTTAACAACGTAGTGTACTTTGAAATAAATCAACAACCATGCACATGCATGTTCACGAAAGACCTTGTGTACACTGAAAGAAGTCAACAAGCAGAAACATTTATTCGCGAAAGAACCAAGTGGCCATTGTAACAAATTAACAACCAGATAGACGCATTCGTGAAAAACTCGATGTACATGGAAAAGGTCAACAACCAGACAGAGGCATTGGCCAAAGACTAAGTGTGCATGGCAACAGTTAACAACCAGATAGAGGCATTGGCCAAAGACAAAGTGTGCATGGCAACAGTTAACAACCAGATAGAGGCATTGGCCAAAGACTAAGTGTGCATGGCAACAGTTAACAACCAGACAGGTAAGAGTTGCTGAAAGACCCAATGCACACAGACAACAAGCCTTCACCATCAAAGAACCATGTTCATGAAAGTCTTAATACACAGAGAAAAAATCAACAAGCACACGTGTGCGAACATCGTGGTGAAGGAACAGGCTGACTGAAGAGGCTGACTAAAAGAACAGGCTGACTGAAGGAACAGGCTGAAAACTGGCTGACTAAAGGAACAGGCTGACTGAAGACAGTGATGCTGACTAAAGGAACAGGCTGACTGAAGACAGTGATGCTGACTAAAGGCACAGATTGACTGAAGAGGCTGACTAAAGAAACAGGCTGACAGAACTGGCTGACTAAAGGAACAGGCTGACTGAAGGAACAGGCTGACTAAAGGAACAGGCTGAGCAAAGGAACACGCTGACTGGACTGGCTGACTAAAGGAACAGGCTGAGTGAATTGGCTGACTAAATGCACAGGTTGACTGAAGGGACAGGCTGACTAAAGGAATAGGCTGACTGAAGGAACAGGCTGACTGAAGATAGTGAGGCTGACTAAAGGAACTGGCTGACTAAAGGAACTGGCTGACTAAAGGAACAGGCTGGCTAAAGGAATAGGCTGACTGAAGGAACAGGCTGACTAAACTGGCTAACTAAAGGAACAGGCTGACTCAGTATGCTGACTAAAGGAACAGGCTGACTGAAGGCACAAGCTGACTGAAGGAACAGGCCGTCTAAGGGAGCAGGCTGATTGAAGGAACAAGCTGACTGAACAGGCTGACTAAAGAAACAGGCTGACTGGAGAAACAGGCTGACTGAAGAAACCAGCTGACTAAAGAAACAGGCTGTCTAAAGAAACAGGCTGACTGAAGAAACAGGCTGACTGAAGAAACAGGCTGACTGAAGGAACAAGCTGACTGAACTGGCTGACTGAAGAAACAGGCTGACTAACTGGCTGACTAAAGAAACAGGCTGACTGAGAACAGGCTGACTAAAGGAACAGGCTGACTGAAGAAAAGCTGACTGAACTGGCTGACTAAAAAGGACAGGCTGACTGAAGGAACAAGCTGACTGAACTGGCTGACTAAAGGAACAGGCTGACTGAAGGAAACAGGCTGACTGAACTGGCTGACTAAAGGAACAGGCTGACTGAAGAAACAGGCTGACTAAGGGCTGACTAAGAACGGGACTGAGAACAGGCTGACTGAACTGGCTGACTAAAGGAACAGGCTGACTGAAGGAACAAGCTGACTGAACTGGCTGACTAAAGGAACAGGCTGATTGAAGGAACAGGCTGACTCAACTGGCTGACTGAAGAAACAGGCTGACTGAACTGGCTGACTAAAGGAACAGGCTGACTGAAGGAACAAGCTGACTGAACTGGCTGACTAAAGGAACAGGCTGATTGAAGGAACAGGCTGACTCAACTGGCTGACTGAAGGAACAGGCTGACTGAACTGGCTGACTAAAGGAACAGGCTGACTGAAGGAACAGGCTGACTAAAGGAACAGGCTGATGAAGGAACAGGCTGACTGAGACTGGCTGACTAAAGGAACAGGCTGAGAATGGCTGACTAAAGGAACAGGCTGACTGAAGGAACAGGCTGACTAAAGGAATAGGCTGACTGAAGGAACAGGCTGACTGAAGACTGGCTGACTAAAGGAACAGGCTGACTAGATGGCTGACTAAAGGAACAGGCTGACTAAAGGAAAGGCTGACTGAAGGAACAGGCTGACTAAGGAGCAGGCTGACTAAAGGAACAGGCTGACTAAAGAAATGGCTGACTAAAGGAACAGGCTGACTAAAGGGAAAGGCTGACTGAAGGAAACCCAGGCGCTAAGAGCTTAAGGAACAAGCTGACTGAACAGGCTGACTAAAGAAACAGGCTGACTGAAGAAACAGGCTGACTGAAGAAACAGGCTGACTGAAGGAACAAGCTGACTGAACAGGCTGACTGAAGAAACAGGCTGACTGAAGAAACAGGCTGACTGAAGAAACAGGCTGACTGAACTGGCTGACTAAAGAAACAGGCTGACTGAAGGGCTGACTGAACGAAACAGGCTGACTGAAAACAGGCTGGCTGCACTAAAGGAACAGGCTGACTGAAGGAACAAGCTGACTGAACTGGCTGACTAAAGGAACAGGCTGACTGAAGGAACAAGCTGACTGAACTGGCTGACTAAAGGAACAGGCTGACTGAAGGAACAAGGCTGACTGAACTGGCTGACTGAAGGAACAGGCTGACTGAAGGAACAGGCTGACTAAAGGAACAGGCTGACTGAAGGAACAAGCTGACTGAACTGGCTGACTAAAGGAACAGGCTGACTGAAGGAACAAGCTGACCTGAACGGGGCGACTGGTACACTGTACTACAGTACTACAAAATCAATCATACAAACTGTGTATTAAGTATTCCTTATGGCGCATCTGTCATGTCAAACTGTGTATTAAGTATTCCTTATGGCGCATCTGTCATGTCAAACTGTGTATTAAGTATTCCTTATGGCGCATCTGTCATGTCAAACTGTGTCAGTGTGTGCCGCGTGTGTCAGTGAGCTTGTATGCGTGCACGTGTGTGCATTTGAGAGATCCACTGTCACAAGAGCAATTAAATAG
>JABMCL010001881.1:442500-452500 GCA_018857735.1 Alviniconcha marisindica
GTTACTAACTGTCGCGATGAGTGCAGAGTTCAAGTCAGTTTGGCAGCCAGTGAACGAGCTACAATCCAAGGGAAACAACTGTAATTGAAGAGGGTTGAGTTGTCCGAAGAGGAGTTACGCTTTTGTTGTACGGGCCGAATTTCATTTACTGTTCCACACGAACACGATGAACTCGCGCAAGGCTCCTTTTTGCACAGTGTCAACTGATGCACGTTACTTAGGTCAGTATCAAAAGCAAGCAGTCGCTGTACATGTTCAAACGTCAACGCACAAGGGGGGAAGAAAGAAATGCATCATAATAATACTTAGCTGTGACTGACTGAGGGAGCAGCCATGGATAGCTATACGATACATACACATTTATTTTCACAGGAACGACTGACAGTGTCAACGGGAGAGAAGAAATGAATAGAAGACAGGGTGGCGGAAGAGGACAGCCAGAGAGAGAGAGACAGACAGACAGACAGACAGACAGACAGACAGAGAGACAGATAGATAGACAGACAGACAGACAGACAGACAGACAGACAGACAGACCGAATGAATAAATGAATGAATGAATAAACTTTATTTTACGAGGGTAATGGGGTAGACACCGTGTGGTCTTTTTACATCCAGCCCTCGCCCATGAAGAACAATTCTACTGATAGTACACGTACACATGTATTTCAGGGCCAAATTCAGGGGGAGAGAGAGAGAGAGACACACACACACACACACACACACACACACACACACACACACACACACACACACACACACACACACACACACACACACACACACACACACACACACACACGCACGCACGGACACACGGACCACGCACGCACGACACACACACACACACACACACACACACACACACACACACACACACACACACACACACACACACACACACACACACACACACACACACACACACACAGAGACAGAGAGATTATAATTATATAGTGCACAGTCGCGTGTCAGCCCCTGTCTCAGCCAAGAGGACGCCGGAAAGAAAATGAAGCTGGAGGAACTGACCGGGAAGGTAGACATTGGGACAGTAGAATTCCTGGCGGTAGCTTATGTGAAGCTTAAGCAGGACTGGCCGGAAGGCCGAAACTGGTTATGTGAAGCTTAAGCAGGACTGGCCGGAAGGCCGAAACTGGTTATGTGAAGCTTAAGTAGGACTGGCCGGAACTGAGGCCGAAACTGGTTATGTGAAGCTTAAGCAGGACTGGCCGGCGGAAGGCCGAAACTGGTTATGTGAAGCTTAAGCAGGACTGGCCGGAAGGCCGAAACTGGTTATGTGAAGCTTAAGCAGGACTGGCCGGAAGGCCGAAACTGGTTATGTGAAGCTTAAGTAGGACTGGCCGGAACTGAGGCCGAAACTGGTTATGTGAAGCTTAAGCAGGACTGGCCGGCGGAAGGCCGAAACTGGTTATGTAAAGCTTAAGCAGGACTGACCGGAAGGCCGAAACTGGTTATGTGAAGCTTAAGCAGGACTGGCCGGAACTGAGGCCGAAACTGGTTATGTGAAGCTTAAGCAGGACTGGCCGGCGGAAGGCCGAAACTGGTTATGTAAAGCTTAAGCAGGACTGGCCGGAAGGCCGAAACTGGTTATGTGAAGCTTAAGCAGGACTGGCCGGAAGGCCGAAACTGATCATGATAGTCTAATTCCTGGCCACATGTTATTAGTGTGAAGCTTCCATGGCCGCTAGTGATAATGATGGGTGACACCACGGCTCTACTCAAACAGAGAAACGAATGACACTGTTCTTCTAGCGTATCACTGCCAGTAAAAAATTAAACAATTAAAAAATATTAAAAAAGAAGAAGAAGAAAAAGAAGAAGCTTATAACAGTTCGTGTTCGCTGGAGTCACCGCTTGCCGACCGGTAGGGCAGTTAACAGTCGGTGTTACCAGTCGTTGTTCATACCGGGAGGGTCAAGTGGCTGACCGGTTGAGTAGTTACCAGTCGTTGTTCATGCCGGGAGGGTCAAGTGGCTGACCGGTAGAGTAGTTACCAGCCGTTGTTCATGCCGGGAGGGTCAAGTGGCTGACCGGTAGAGTAGTTACCAGTCGTTGTTCATGCCGGGAGGGTCAAGTGGCTGACCGGTAGAGTAGTTACCAGTCGTTGTTCATGCCGGGAGGGTCAAGTGGCTGACCGGTAGAGTAGTTACCAGTCGTTGTTCATGCCGGGAGGGTCAAGTGGCTGACCGGTAGAGTAGTTACCAGTCGTTGTTCATACCGGGAGGGTCAAGTGGCTGACCGGTAGAGTAGTTACTAGTCGTTGTTCATGCCGGGAGGGTCAAGTGGCTGACCGGTAGAGTAGTTACCAGTCGTTGTTCATACCGGGAGGGTCAAGCACATGCTTCTGATGCGCTGGTGTGTTTACACAGAACCCGGACTTCATGCCTGCAAATACCACACTGAGACCGCTCACTCTTGTCACTGAGACACTGTACACCTTACTGAGAGCCTTACTTACCCTGTCAGACACTGTACACCTTACTGAGAGCCTTACTTACTCTGTCAGACACTGTACACCTTACTGAGAGCCTTACTTACTCTGTCAGACACTGTACACCTTACTGAGAGCCTTACTTACTCTGTCAGACACTGTACACCTTACTGAGAGCCTTACTTACTCTGTCAGACACTGTACACCTTACTGAGAGCCTTACTTACTCTGTCAGACACTGTACACCTTACTGAGAGCCTTAGTTACTATCAAACATTTCACAACCCTTTCTTCTTTCAAAAGAAATCTCGAGTCAAAGACGACCTTTTCTTACAATTTTCCCGGAACTGAACTATTGAAATTATGTCTCTTGTTGCTCACCACCACCACCCTCCCCACTCCACACTGTGTGTGTGTGTGTGTGTGTGTGTGTGTGTGTGTGTGTGTGTGTGTGTGTGTGTGTGTGTGTGTGTGTGTGTGTGTGTGTGTGTGTGTGTGTGTGTGTGTGTGTGTGTGTGTGTGTGTGTGTGTGTGACTGAAATGATGTAATACATGTAGCCTATCAGTATGGATGTTATTTTTCACTGTAAAGCGCCGGGGGCCATGGGCGTGGCGCTGTCTCTAGTAAGGGCGCCACATGATTATGATTGACGATGGCCTCTCGTCCTTTCAATGACGATGGCCTCTCGTCCTTTCAAATACAATCGTCGAGCGCTTCCTCTTTCTACGCCTCTCTCCTCCAGGCGATCGATGGCGTGATGTCCTTGGCCTTTGTGCTCGCCAGACCAGACGGCCTGTGACGTGATGTCCTTGGTTTTGTGCCCGCTCCAGGATACCGATGGCGTGATGTCCTTGGCTTTTTGCCCGCTCCAGGCGGTCGGTGACGTGATGTCCTTGGCGTGATGTCCTTGGCTTTTTGCCCGCTCCAGGCGGTCGGTGACGTGATATCCTTGGCGTGATGTCCTTGGCTATGTTCCCGCTCCAGACGGTCGGTGACGTGATGTCCTTGGCTTTGAACACGCTCCAGGATATCGATGGCGTGATATCCTTGGCTATGTGCCCGCCCCAGGCGGTCGATTGCATGATGTCTTTGGCTTTTTGCCCGCTCCAGGTGGTCGACGGCGTGATGTCCTTGGCGTGTTTTCCTTGCGGCTTTGAACCCGCTCCAGGATATCGATGGCGTGATGTCCTTGGCTATGTCATGCCCACTCAGTCCAGGCGGTCGATGGCGTGATGTCCTTGGCTTTGTGCCCACACCTAATAGTCTCATTCCAGCTCCTCGGTACTTCAGATTTTCCGAAACGCCGCAAGCCACTTGTGCCGGATCAGTGGTTGGCTTTTCCTGCGGCCAATCTACCTGTTCCGTCGTTTCCTTCAGTCGCTCCCACACTCGTCCAGGACAGCCGTAAATCCACACTGAGGAGTTTTCGTGGATGGCCTCACTGCGTCGCCGTAACACTTACATATGGAAGACCTGGCTGTGAAGTAAAATGAGTAAGCACGTGACCATGCTTAACGTCCGCAGAAACCATAAGGTCTATTCGAAGTGGGAGGAGGGGGGGGGGGGGGGGGCGGGGGGGGGGGGGACGGGGGGGGGGGGGGGGGGGGGGGGGGGGGGAGTATGGAGGCGGGGGAAGAGGATATATTATACTACGACGGCTGCGTCAGAACCAGAATGACTCCTGCATCAGCTATGACGATGGACAGCGACGAGAGCCACTTTAATGTTTCAGTCATAGTGAGGGACTGACAAAGTCACATATCGGGGCCCACGGCGAAGAAAATGGCGATCCTGTGTGGGCCCCACATGATTTCTGCATCCCTTGCTGACTGGGAACACCGTCAGTGTCCACGAACCACAAGTTCAAGGGACTGAGACCCGACGGCGGATTCGAACCGAGGTCCAGCCTCAGTAACGCCTCACGGCCACTAGGCCACACCGGCTCACCTGGCGTGAGGGTCAGTGATAGGTGTCATAAAAAGGGCCTCCACCCGTTAGGCAGCAGAATCATAGTGCCTCCAGTGCCAGCATTTTCAGTGGCGAAGGTCATCATGCGTGGCCAGCCGCATGCCGCCCAGCCAGGCACTTGATGGGCAGCGCGGACATGTCACACGGCACGTCATTTTTAGTGACGTTGTCCGTCCAGCATCAGTGGGCAGCGGCATGTAACGGACGTCATTTGTAGTGACGGACAAATGACGTCACGTCCCACACGGGCAGCTGGTAACGGCGGCATGTCAGCCGGTTTCAGTGACGTTGTCTGTCCAGCATGGGCAGCCACTGGTAACTTACAAGCAATAATTTAGGACACTGAAATTAGCAAACTGCCCCATTGTCATTATTAACATTATTATTGCAAAATACATGTACTTTAAGCAACTAAACACGCGGACATTAACAAACTAAGGGTATACTCTTCAGACAGCAATTTATATTGTCAAAGGAGACAACTCGTGAGCACAAAGTCCGTGGCCATGACCGTTGTCAACAATGATGGCTGCCTCACCAGAAGAAAAATTTAGCGCTGCGGTCAAAGTGATTCGCGGCCTTCCCAAAAATGGTAAGATAGAAATATTGAATAGATTCTGTTCAGAATAAGTTATGGCTACAGATTCATGGCAATATTTTAATACAAATTGGCTGCTTTGGTGTGTTGGGCCGTTTTGCATCATGGAGTCGAGAAGTTAGAGACGTCATGGACCCGAACACTGATGGTGATCATATTGATGATAGTATCATACACTTGCAGAACGCTCGGTGTCCGTGTGCAAGTAATGCTCAAAGCACTGCCATGTTGCCAAAGAGACACATCAAAAACGAAAAAATGTGAAGGGGGAAACGGAAGCAAACACTAGTGATTAGAAATAGTGGAATAGTAAAACAAAACAAAACAAAAACGAAACACCGAAAAAACACCAGTCACTGTCTCTCAGTGAGTCAGTCTCAGTCTCAGGAACAATGGAAGTGTCTATCTAGACTATCAGTTGTTTTGCACTCGTCACCTTGATATATATATATATATATATATATATATATATATATATATATATATATATATATATATATATCTGTGCAAGGCAGTGACCCCAGCTAGTGCACAGGATATAATCTAAAATATGTAGTGTGCGCAGGTAGTGGTACACTGGGCGAGTCGAGATAGAGGACGTCAAATGATTTGAGAAGAAGCACAGGTCTCCATAAATAAGGCCAAGGAGTCCTGTGTCACAGCCACACACTAAATTTCAGCCACAAATATCAGAGTAACATAAAAGGAAGATACAAAATGAATTCAAATTATTAAAAATAAAATATTATGATTGGTGCTTCAACAATCAGTGTTCTTAATAACTCACAACTGTGGGTCTATGATTTAAATATTTGAATTTGCTGCACAGATTTGAGACCCATGCATCATGTTGACCAACATCTCATTTTAAAATGATCAAGATAATCGACAATCAGAGCTCAGTGAGCTGTGTGAAACACTGAAAATGGAGGTGGCCTTCCTGGGCTCCCCGTGCCTAATAAACTAGTCCTTATGGCCTCTGTGAACATAAAGCAACATTGAACTTGAAATCAACCATCATTTAGCACATCAGCCAGAACAGATCAGCAAAGTTCAGGGAAACGAGCTTTGCTTATCTAACCATCTTCCTGTCTGCAGTACTAATTGGTTTGAATGTCACTTCCAGCCATTGTATTTCAAAGCTGATTGGTTAAGAATATACTTCCTTCTCATGCTGTCACTGCCTTTCTTCATTCCAGCTTCGGCTGAAAACGTGTCACTTTCAACTTGGTTCATGGGTATGAAGACATGCTTGGCAGCTAAGTGTGAAGACAATATAAAATATAATTGTTGAGAGACAGACAAGTACTGAGTAGGAAAGGTAAGGTAAACATAGTGCTTAACATCCACAGAAACCATAAGGCTTATTAGGGACGGGGAGAAGGTGGGGGAAGGGGGTGTGGAGGTGGGGGGAGAGGGAGATTATATACCTATCGCTACACTGTCACCACCAGAATGACTCCTGCATTAAGATGGGCAGCGATGAGAGCCATTTTAATGTTTCATAATTGTGAGGGACAAAGTCACAAGACCGTGTCCACAGACCACAGCTTTTGAAGAGAAAGGAGAGCCAAAGCAGATTTGAACCGAAGTCCCTCTGCTTACCAGCCTAATGCCTTACTGCTGGGCCAAACCGGCTGATGCAGGAAAGCAGCTAAAAAAGATCTTAATTGTATTCACTAGCATAAGTTTAACTGGTGCAACTGTAGTCAGTGGCATAAGTGCAAATGAATTTTGGCAAAGGTGGAGATCATGCCCCCCCCCCCACCACACCCCCCCTCCTCCCCTTTTTACCACCACTCAATCAGAGAATGAATCACAAAATTTAGCACAATAGCAGTGGTCAAATCTTCAATCTGGCAGCCAACTATTTGATTATAATTACTGTAATAAATTACTCTTTTTGTGACGGTTTATTTTTGTACTTTGACATCTCTGTGGAATTTTGGCAGAACTCATTTTGACAACTGTTATTTTTTGTTATTTTTCCTGCTCCAGCCCTACAGTTCTCCTCATAGTCTTACTCTTAGACCAGTATTATAGTTTAGACTGTTACTTGGGTTAGGGATGACTGACTCACAATTACCTGGCAGGGGTCGCGCTCATTGCAGAATTGTGCGTAAATATTGCATTTTCGGGTGCCGTACGCATTTTGGCCACATTGCTCCGTCACCGTACGCAAAATGATTAAACACAGATTCAGCAAGTTACGGCTCACTGGTGGCTGCTGCGTCGCTCAACATTAGATCTATTTGCAAATTCCATGTCTGGATGACGAAATAAACGCACAAGCTGCTGTTATTTTGGTCTGTATGGTGATACCCTGCCAGCCCCCATCACTGATCTATGCGTGTTATAGTCGGTAGCACCCTGTGTGTGTGAATAAAATTTGGATGCACAGTGATTTATTTGAACCGAATCCCTACAAACCCGTATTTGGAAGAATAATCGGTCTCCATATCAGTCTGGCCAGCGAGAAATCACGTATCCTGCCAAACTGATCAGTAATAATTTCTGGTCAGTCGACAGAGGACACGATCCCAAACATGGAATCTGAAACAACCCAATGTGCCTAGTCTAACTGTCCGCATGTATCAGAATTTACTCAAATGTAGATGACTACGAAGCCGTAAACAAAACGTGCATTGACATCAAATATGAATGAGAGAAAATGGCGGCAGCCTCGATTTCAACTCATCTCATTACCAAAACCCGCGGTAGACAAGAACTGGGTTTGCTGACATCATCTGCTCATCTCAGGGAAAATGATGCTGCGTACGATGTTCCGATCTATTCAAACTCTTTATGAATGGCATATTTACTGAATGTTTCCACTTTTTCATGCACAGATAGACTTTCATTTTACTATTTTCGTCTGCTCACTTTATAGATCGTGAGCTCCATCAATTTCGCTTTGTGCACAAATTCAGTCCAAGGTGTATGCTGTAGGATACTCATTTTTCATATCGCTGACACAAAATACGTAATGGTTCGCGTCGGTTAATGCAAATCTCTGAAAGGCAGCGTGACCCCTAACTGGTATAGAAAGAGTTTAAAGCACCGCCCTAAAAAAACAAGCAAAAGATGACCAGCCTCAGAGAACAGTGACCGGTCCTTTAGCAGGGTTTCATTTACATGAAAATACAAAGGCAGTGTTTCAGAAAAAGTGGTTGTTACAGAGGGTGCCATGGCCTCAGGCCACAATTAGAGGTTGCACTTCAGTGTAATTTACATGACTGCTGCGTGCATTGTGTGTTAATTAGCAGTGTGCTTGATTGCCAGGCTCCTTCCAGCCATCCCATGAGTTGATGCTCAAGTTCTACGCCTACTACAAGCAAGCCACAGAGGGCCCCTGCACCTCCCCAAAACCTGGCATCTGGAACCTCGTCAACAGAAAAAAATGGTAAACTGCTACAGTGCTAGCCGACAGCGAAATTATCTCATGACAAACTTAGAAACTGCCTCCTTTTTACAGGCAAAGCCTGCCTCACTCTCGCTATTCTTCTAGAAGTACTACTGCATCAGTAGCAAGCAAGTGTGCTTGTGGCTGAACTGCAAGGCACAAGATACATACGTCATTTTTGTGTGCAACGATCCAACATACTGCAGTTTCACTGCTGACCTGCGGAACCGGGCACTCAGAAGTAAATGTCCCATCTCTCTCCATTATGGGTAGTCGTGAACATTACACTCACAGTAGTTTCTTCCTGATTCTTGTCTGTTGGTGTTGTTTAGGCCAAAATTATATGTTAGAGTAGACTTTAGACCTGATCTCTCGCACTTTGAAGTTGTTTTTACTGCTAAGTATCCATAGGTTATTTTTGCTGCTCAGTATCCTAGGTTTTTGTTTTGTTTTTACTGCTAAGTATCCATAGGTTATTTTTGCTGCTCAGTATCCTAGGTTTTTGTTTTGTTTTTACAGCACAGTATCATAGAGTTAGTCATTTTTAATGCTTTCTATCATCTAAAGTTGTTGGTACTGCTCTCTGTGCTTAGTTGTGTCTATTAGTGATAAGCAGCCACTTTGTTTAGATCTGCACATCACAGACTTGCCTCACATTTTGCAAAGTGATGAGCCCTGACACACTGACAGTGAATGTGGCTCTTTTGTGTCATGGATGAAAGAGGCAGAGAAAGAACTCCTTTGTGTTGGGCATCTAATTTTGACCAGTGTGGCAAAATTGTTTAAAAAAAGCTAAGTCCAGTGTGATTGTAGGCAATAAGGCACTGTGTGTGTGTGTGTGTGTGTGTGTGTGTGTGTGTGTGTGTGTGTGTGTGTGTGTGTGTGTTTGCAGAGAAGCTCAAGATGAGTCAGCTGTGTGTGTTGCTGTTTGCAGAGGTGAAACAGTGTGAAGCTCAAGAAGAGCCTTGTGATTGTGTGTCGTACCTACTTGCAGGGAAGCCTGGTCAGAGCTGGGCCAGATGGAGAAAGAGACGGCCATGCTACTGTATGTAGAGGAGCTGAAAAATGTGAGCAAGCACGTTAGAGACACACTGTACCCGCCTGAGGTACGGTCTAACTCCTTGTGTTTGCTACTTGCTTCTCTGCCACACAACATGGAAATGCCTAGCCCCAAACTGCAAGGATACTCCTAGTCCTTAGAGTGAAACCCCTTTAAGTAGACCCCCAGAAGCTGACCTAGTCCTTAGAGTGAAACCCCTCTAAGTAGACCCCCAGAAGCTGACCTAGTCCTTAGAGTGAAACCCCTGTTTGAAGACCTCCAGAATCTGACCTAGTCCTTAGAGTGAAACTCCTGTTTGAAGACCTCCAAAATCTGACCTAGTCCTTAGAGTGAAACCTCTGCATGAAGACCTCCAGAATTTGACCTAATCCTTAGAGTGAAACCCCAGTGTGAAGACCTCCAAAGTCTGACCTAGTCCTTAGAGTGAAACTCCTCTAAGTAGACCCCCAGAAGCTGACCTAGTCCTTAGAGTGAAACCCCTCTAAATAGACCCTCAGAAGCTGACCTAGTCCTTAGAG